>JAPDDN010000623.1:0-435222 GCA_027422405.1 Ptychobarbus kaznakovi
AGAGCAAGGACTCCTCCAAGAGAAACGCTTGCAGGTTCACCACCTGTTCCCTAAAGGGCGTAGTAGGAACCTTGGGCACATATCTGGGCCGGGGTCTCAGGATAACGTAATAGTTATCCGGGCGGAATTCCAGGCACGATTCGTCATCCGAAAATGCCTGCAGATCCCCTATCCTCTTAACGGGAGCCAGTGGAGTCATCTTTAGCGATAGGAATTTGAGCTCCACTGTCTGCAGAGGCTTAAAATGTCCTCCCCGTAAGGCCGTTTGGACAAAGGGGAGATCCCAAGAGGGTACCAGGTGAGGGCGGGGAGAATTTAGCCTTCTCGCCCCGCTGAGGAACCTGATGATTAGGTTGTTCTTCCCCACAGATTTATCATCCACTGCATCATAATGTGCGGTGAAAGCGGCAACATAAACTTTCAGGGTGGAGGGAGACAGCCTTTGTTCCAATCCTTCCTGCAGAAAAGGAAGCACAACCCTGACCTGGCATCTCTGGGGGGTCCCTTGGTGAGAGGAACACCAATCGATGAACAGGTTCCACTTTAAACTGTAGGCATGCCTTGTAGAGGATGCTCTCGCTGAAGTGATGGTGTTGACTACTGCAGGGGGTAGATCAGCTAAAACCTTTGTATCCCATCCAGCGACCACACATGGAGTTTCCAGTGATCTGGATGCGGATGCTATAGGTTGGCCTATCTTCCTTGGGTGCCTCAAAGTAATCTCAAAGTAAATCCTTCTTCAGAGAAATCTGCCTGGGAGGGGCTGTTGTGAGGAGCATCAGTTCTGGGAACCCGATCCGGTTGGGCCAGTATGGTGCAACTAAAAAGATTTGCTCCTTGTCTCCTGACCTTGAAAAATGTCTATGAGAGAAGGCTCACTGGAGAAAACGCATATTTGCGAGGCCAGCTGTGTGCCAGTGCATCCGTGTCGAGGGTCCCCTCGGTCAGGGAATAAAACAACTGGCAATGGGACATGTTCTGGGACGTGAACAGGTCTACCTGCGCCTCCCCAAAGTGTCTCCAGATCCTCTGGACCGTCTTGGGGTAGAGTCGCCAGTCCCCCCTCAGCTGGCAAAGGAAGTAAAGCCTCTGCTGGGCCTTTTTCACAATGGAGTCTATGTGATTGTCCCACTTCTGTTCCTGGGAGATGGTGGTGCCTAGGAACCTGAATGACTCCACTGCAGTCACAGTGTTGTTCATGATGGTAAGTAAGGGAGAGCAGGGGGGGGTTCTCCTGAAGTCCACGATCATCAAGTCCACCCTGTTTTGAGCGTGTTCAGCTCCAGGTTGTTTAAACAGCACCAGACAGCCAGCTCCTTAACCTCCTGTCTGTAAGCTTACTCGTCCCTGTCCTGAATGAGGCCGATCGGTGTGGTGTCGTCTGTAAACTTCAGGAGTTGCAGACAGAGGGGTCTTTAGATGTGCAGTTGTTCGTGCACAGGGAGAAGAGCAGTGGGGAGAGAACACAGCCCTGAGGAGCTCCAGTGCTGATCGTATGGGTGTTGGATGTGTATTTCACTAGCTCACTAGCTGCTGCCTGTCTGTAAGAAAGCTGTTGATCCACTGACAGATGGAGGTGGGCACGGAGGACTGAGTTAATTTGGGGCAAGAGGAGTGTTTGGGATAAGTTAATGGCCTAAGCTAAAAGGCGAGCTAAAGTCCACAACAGGATCCTCATATAAGCCTTGGTTGTCTAGATATTGCAGAACATTTGTAACAATCACATTTATAACGATTACTCTTCAAAAATTCATAATAAAGGATTTTACAGACACGCTTCAAGGGCTTAGCTTGGTAAAGATGTGACTGAACGTAGTAAGTAATAGCTCTATAAATAAACAAAGAAAGTAGAATAATTTCGTATGAATCAAACGAGTTGCTTGTTCAAACACTTTTACCCTTCACACAGTCATAGAATTGCATTGCTTGTACTTCACAAGTTACATCACATATGAGCAGAACAAAATCGACGCCTACTAGTCCATTTGAGCATTTCTCAGAGCTCGTTTCCAAAGATCTCATTCCATTGAATGCGATCCCCTTTAAACGCGTTCATTTTACGCGGGTGTGTGATTGTTGTAAGAATAAACAGACACAGTTCGGAACTTTCAGACTCCCTCCACTGATCATACCGACGTTTTCAGCCAACGCAGCCAACTCGTGGAATATAGTGAATACTCTGTCCATAAAGTCAGATATAGGATGAATCCGTCGACTTTCGACGATTTTCCCACATGAAGACACATAAATGGTGGAACACGGCGGTTCGGTCATTTCAAACTCCCTCCGCTTACCACACCGGCGTTTTCAGCCAACGCAGTCCGCTCGTGGAAAATAGTGAATGCTCGGTCCACAACGTCAGATCCAGGGCCAATCCGTCCGACTTTCGATGACTTTTCCACACCCAGCTTCGTAGGCGAACGCCCGTTCAGGTTCACATGGCCCAGGCTGAACTTCCCCAAGCCGACGCGCAGCTGTTTCTGTCTGCCACCTGTCATTTCTGCTTTTTTTTATCCATCCGAGTCCGCTCATCAATCACACACCCGGTCCTTCCGCGTCAGCTCACAAATCTTTGTTCAAACACACCCAAAGTAAATCTGACATGAATGCCTATACAAAATACATGAAAAAATGTAAATAATAATCAGAAAATAAAACTAAACATAATTAGTATATATACACCACAACCTGCATGGATTAAACCCCACAAATGGGCATCATTGCATCCCCCCCAGCCTACGGCTTAACTAGGCCAAAAAAAGGTTTCAAATTAGCTACATTAACTGTATCCGATTTCCCATCACTTAGCACCCCGCAAATTCTATATGTTATGGGACCCAACCTTTTCTCCACTTTAACTGGCCCTAACCATCGTGGCGCAAGTTTAGCAGAGAATTTACTTTCAGCTTTAGACAAAGGATGCGCCCTTACCCAGACTAGATCACCGACTTCAAAGTGTACATCTCTGCGCCGTGCATTATAATATCTAGCTTGTCTAGATTTGGCTACACCAATATGTCTGCGGACTTCCTCGTGTATTTCCTGTTGCTTTTGCAGAGTGTTATCCACGGTCGTATCAGGTATGGGTGTTTTATGAATCAAACGTTCCAATGGACCTTTTATATTCCGTCCCAGAGCTAACAATGCAGGTGCCACCCCAGTGGTTTCATGAACGGCCGTATTTATAGCTAAACGGAATTCAGGTAGCCATTTATCCCAATCCTGATGATGCTTACCCACATACGAAGCTATCATTGTTTTCAAAACTTTGTTTACCCTTTCAGTCAAATTAGTTTGAGGGTGGTACGCTGTGGCTAATTTCTGTACCACACCCCAAGATTCGCACAGCTTGTGCATCACCTGGCTTGTGAACTGGGGTCCACGATCTGAAACCAAAAAGGCTGGAACACCCCAGCGGGTAAAGATTTCATTTTTCAAGATCTGACAAACTTTTGGTGTCTTAGCATCTCTCAAAGGGAAAAGTTCTACCCACTTTAAATAGTAATCTACAACTACCATTAAAATGGTGTTGCGGGCCTTACCCCTTACCCCAGGGAATGGCCCCATAAAATCGACACCCAGCATTTCTCCCGGGGACAAAACCTCTGATGTTTGCATCTTCCCTACTGGCTTTTGGTTAGCGCCTTTATACTTTTGACAGATGATACATGTACGAACATGGTCCCACACATCTTTTCTAACTGATGGCCACCATGCCACTTCTAAAATCTTCAAAAGGGTTTTCATTCTACCCAGGTGGCCCCCAAATGGACTGTCATGAAAGTAGGAAAGAAACTGTGGCTTCAATTCTACGGGAACAACCAATTGATAATTAAACCCACCATGTTTAGATGTACTACCCGATACAAAACTCCTTGTTGTTCTTTATAGCCAATGCGCCCTGGAACAAGGTCTACATCAGGCTGCCTTAAATCTTCACACATGACATCAGCTCTTTGAGCCTTCTCAATATCGTGCATATTTACCGGTAAATCTGCCCAGGACGTTCTTGCCACAGCAACCCACACATCGCCTTCAGGCACCACAGGGGACCTGGACAAAGCATCGGGTACTACATTACAGCACCCTTTTCGATAATGTACCCGAAATGAGAATGCTTGCAACCGCAAAATCCATCTTGTCAGTCGAGAAGTAGCCTTTGGACAATTGAAAGCCCAAGATAAAGCACTATGGTCTGTAAATACATCAAAGGTATTACCCTCCAAATAATGACGCCATTTCTCTACTGCCCAGACCACCGCTAAGCATTCTTTTTCTGCCGTTGAATACTTTATCTCCGCTCCTACCAATGCCCTGGAGGCAAAAGCAATAACTTTTTCCTCACCGTCCAAAGTTTGCATTAGGACAGCCCCCAAACCAACATTGCTGGCATCGGTATATACTTGAAACGACTGGGAGGAGCTTGGAAAAGCCAGTACTGGTGACTGCAATAATGCTTGTTTTAAATTTTCAAAAGCTACCTGACATGCCGATGTCCAACCCCAAGGTTGCCCTTTCTTTTTCAAATTATTCAAGGGGTCAACTATATCTGCTAGGTGGGGAATAAACTTATGATACCACCCCACCATGCCAATAAATCGCTGCAAACTTTTCATATCACTGGGCCGAGGGTAATCCAGAATTGCCTTTACTTTCTCTGGGTCAACTTCCACACCGTTACCCGATACCACATGTCCCAAAAATACTATTTGGGACATGAAAAAATGGCACTTTTTGACATTTAAGGTAAGGTTAGCAACATGGAGCTTTTGAAAGACGGCCTCCAAATCTAGTAAGTGCTGCTCTGGTGTCTGTGAAAAAACAATCACATCATCGATATACACAAAGCATATCGACCCTTTCAATTCTCCCAGAACATTTTCCATAAGCCGTTGAAAAGTGGCACCAGCGTTCCGTAGACCAAAAGGCATAACCTTGAATTGGAACAGCCCTTGAGGGGTTATCACAGCTGTCTTCTTTTTACTGCCTTTATCCATAGCCACCTGCCAATAGCCACTCTGTAAATCCAATGAACTGAAAATCTGTGCACCCCGCAGGGACTCTAAAATGTAATGCACCAAAGGCATGGAGTATGCATCATGATGGTTTTTTGCATTTACCTTACGGTAATCAACGCAAAAACGAAAAGTCCCATCCTTCTTTGGTACCAAAACCGCAGGGGAAGCCCATGCTGATGATGATGGCTCAATAACCCCCTCTTTCAGCATCCTTTCAATATGTTCCCTAACAATAGATTGTTTCTGAGGTGATACCCTATAAGCTCTCTGTCGCACTGGAACCTCGTCAGTAGTTAGAATCTCATGCGATGTAATATCAGTTTTTCCCCTATACACAGTCCACACCTTGGACCACTTTTCCAGTATCGGCCTCACGATTTCTGGTTGTGAACTCAACAGTGGGCATGTACCTTGCTGAGAAATCGACTCATGGACAGCATAATAAAAATTAACTTGAGATACTTGCTCTCCCCATTGCAGTGAACTACCTGCCTTCTGAATGAACTCATATTCCTTACCCCCTTGTAAGATATACTTCCCCAGATAAGGCTTTAGAGCAACCTGACCTGCACAAAGAAAATCCAACCCCAGCAACAATGGCATATATAACTGGGTGTCATCCAATACGTATACATTAACCACCAAATGGGTATCATGAAGGTGAACGAGTAAATTAATCTTCCCTATCGCTTGACTCTCTTGCCCATTAGCCATCATGAACTTTTGACCCCTGCAAGAATCCAAAACTTTGTTCGCCTTCTTAATTCTTTCCCATAAACTCCTGCGCATCAATGAATATGTACATCCTGTATCGAACACAGCATCTCCCTGGAAACCTCGGATTCCAATGGGTACAACCAAAAGGCCGGGAGTTGCTGCAACAATAGCCACATCAGCATCCCTTCCTCTATCGTGTCCCTTTTTACCCATCTTCCTCAACGAACGATCCTCACCAGTCGATTGCACCCTAGATCAATATTCTTTGGTATTTCTCCAATCCTTTTCAATCAAGGAGCCTATCTTAACCAATTGTTCAACCGTAGGTACCAAACCTCTCAATCCGCTGGCCAATCTGGGGTTACATGCATTAAGAATACGCCTAACCATTTCCTCTTCTGACATATTTGGTCGCCACTTTAAACACAATGCCCGGTAATCATATGCAAAATCCCTCAAACATTGTGTTGGAGCCTGTACTGTTGTTCGCAACTGTTCCTCAATCTCAGCTTCATAATCCATGGGAAGAAATGCTTCTAAAAAACTTTTCTTAAACTCTACCCATGTGTTTATCTTGGCTCGTGTTGCCAACCACCAACTTCGAGCTGGTCCTTTCAAAACAGTATTCAATGCCCCTACCAACTCTTGGTCACTCAGTGGCCGCCGTAGAAGCAGAAAACTTTCACATTGCTCAATAAAATCTGTAACATCAACAGACTCTCTTGAATCGCCAAACTGAGGAAAATCCATATGAATAGGAGGCTTTACAGGAGCAGCTTGAGACATAAATCCAGAACCCCCTGCTCGGCCGCCCATTATAGTAGGCGTAGAACTATCTACAGGTGTCCAGGACACATGGCTCTTCTGAAAGTTCTTCTTTAGTTCTTATTCCCATTTCTTATCTCTGCGCTGAAGACATGCTACTAATGTCTCATCTAAATGTTTCAATTTATCGTCAACATACTGTTTCACATCCTCGGCCACCCTATCAATTAAAGCACGAACTGCTCTTTCTATATTCAAGATACTATCCACCGACTGCTTATGTCGCTCTTCCAAAGTATCCAAACGTTCTCTAAGAAGCTCAAACTGCTCATCTACAGAATTTTATTTCCCTTCAACAACAATCTCCTCTCTATGTTCCTCTGATCTAAATACATCTCATCCAAAAGACTAGCAAGCACACTAACCTCATTTCGTGATGACTCATCCTGGGTTAATAACGGATTCATCTGGTCATCGACTTGATCACACTGAACTATATTTTCCTCCCCCAATAACCTATCCATTTTTTCACCCTGTTCCATATTTATAATTAATTAAACCATGCTACCAAACCCCAAAAGAAAAAAAAGAGAAAAAACAAACAAACCTAAAAAACACAATTCATACACGTCGCAAAATTTATCCAAAAAATTCCCCGTGCGGGCCACCACTCTGTAACAATCACCTTATACTTCTTCAAAAATCATAATAAAGGATTTTACAGCACGCTTCAAGGGCTTAGCTTGGTAAAGATGCGACTGAAAGTAGTAAGTAATAGCTCTATAAATAAACAAAGAAAATAGAATAATTTCGTATGAATCAAACGAGCTTGTCTTGTTCAAACACTTTTACCCTTCACACAGTCATAGAATTGCATTGCTTGTACTTCACAAGTTACATCACATTATGAGCAGAACAAAATCCGACCCCCTACTAGTCCATTTGAGCATTTCTCAGAGCTCGTTTCCAAAGATCTCATTCCATTGAATGCGATCCCCTTTAAACGCGTTCATTTTACGCGGTGTGTGATTGTTGTAAGAATAAACAGAACACAGTTCGGAACTTTCAGACTCCCTCCACTGATCATACCGACGTTTTCAGCCAACGCAGCCAACTCGTGGAATATAGTGAATACTCGGTCCATAAAGTCAGATATAGGATGAATCCGTCCGACTTCCGACGATTTTCCCACATGAAGACACATAAATGGTAGAACACGGCGGTTCGGTCACTTCAAACTCCCTCCGCTTACCACACCGGCGTTTTCAGCCAACGCAGTCCACTCGTGGAAAATAGTGAATGCTCGGTCCACAACGTCAGATCCAGGGCCAATCCGTCCGACTTTCGACGACTTTTCCACACCCAGCTTCGTAGGCGAACGCCCGTTCAGGTTCATATGGCCCAGGCTGAACTTCCCCGCGCCGACGCACAGCTGTGTCTGTCTGCCACCTGTCATTTCCGCTTTTTTATATCCATCCGAGTCCGCTCATCAATCACACACCTGGTCCTTCCGCGTCAGCTCATAAATCTTTGTTCAAACACACCCAAAGTAAATCTGACATGAATGCCTATACAAAATACATGAAAAAAAAAAAATAATAATCAGAAAATAAAACTAAACATAATTAATATATATACCACAACCTGCATGGATTAAACCCCACAAATGGGCATCATTGCAACATAATGAACAACGTCCCATGTTGACTGCATCGTCCACAGATCTGTTTGCTCTGTAGGCAAACTGAAGAGGATCCAGTGAGGGTCCAGTGATGTACTTCAGGTGGGCCAGCACCAGTTTTTCAAATTACTTCATGATGTTAGAGCCACAGGCCTGTAGTCATTTAGTCCTGTATTTTGGGTTTCTTTGGGATGGGGATGATGGTGGAGCGTTTAAAGCAGGGGTACGCAAATATAAACTTGAAAGGTCTACTTAACAAATTTCCATTCAGTCCGAGGTCCGGAAAAGTGATGGTCAAATTCCAAATAGAGAACTCCAACAAAAGGCAATTCCCAGAATGTTTGAACTATACACAAAAAACGACATGGTAGGCCTTTAAGTGTGAAAGGTGACACCTTCTTTGTGCCACCAGTTGTTTAAACTTGGGCATAAAAGGTGTGAGGGCCAGGCGGAGGCACTGATGTAAGTGTTCATTGGTGAGTGTGCTCACCATGCTCAAGGTTGAAAAGGCAGATTCACAGCAGTATGTTGAGGGAAACATTGTGATAATTTGAAGGGCCATCTTCTGCAGGAGAAGAACACCTGCTGCAGTAACCATCTTTGCCCAGAATGTGACAGGGTCACAGTGAGATTCCTGCAGTGCTAGGTTTTCTTGGAGCTCAATTAGCTCTGTTTGCAGAGAAGCAGCACTTGCCCATGGGAAGACTTTCGTGGCTTCAGTTGAGAATTCTGCAATATTTTTGACAAGAAATGGATTTTCGATGCACAGCAAGACTTGTTTTTCCAGATGGAAATCTTCAAAGCGAGTTTGGATATTTTGAATCAGCTTGTCCAGGAATTCAGCATAATTGTGATTGTGATGGTGCTGTTTTCCTGCAGTCTGATCCAAAAGTCTTGGGAAGTGAAGCAGGTCCTACTGTAAGTCACATTTGAACACCTCCAGCTTCCTCTGGAAAGCACAGACAGCTGTCATGAGGCCACACACACTGTGCTGTTTTTGCCCTGGAGCTTCATATTAAGGTCATTGAGATGGGAAGTAATGTCAGTTAGAAAAGCAACAATTTCCATTTCCTCTTCATTCTTCATGAAATCCACAAACGGTTTGGCTTTTGCACTCTTCTGTTCCAACAGAAATGTCTCCAACTCTTTCCGCAGTGCCCAAAACTGCTCCAGTACCTTGCCTTTACTAAGCCACCGGACATGGTTGTAAAGAAGCAAATCATCAAATGTTGCATTCACTTCTATTAGAAATGAGCGCAACAAACGATGTTGCAGAGCAGAGGATGCTCTCAGATAGTTGACAAGTTTCATGACTGTTTTCATGACTTCCGAGTACCTTTCTCAAAGGCTGGCACACAAAACCATCTGGTGAATTATGCAGTGGCATGCCATGAGGTCAGGGTGGCGAGCTCTCAAGCGTGACACTAATCCCCTCTCTCTCCCAATCATACATGGCGCTCCATCAGTAGCAATGGAAACAACATGCTTCAGGTTAATCTCTCTGTCTCTAAGCATCTGTGCCACTGCTTCATAAATGTCATCCACCCTTGTGTGTCCATGTAGGTTTGTGAGACCCAAAACATCTTCATGAAATTCTCCCTTTTCTTCGTCAAAAAATCTGACAAAGACCATGAGTTGTGCATTGTCTGTGTTGCCTGTGGATTCATCCACAGCCAATGATATAAATTTGGCTTTTTTACTGCAGAGCTAAGTTGTTCGAGCAAATCATCAGCAAGTATTTCAGTTCGTCTTGCAGCAGTGGAATGTGGGTATTTGACTTATTTTCTTGATTAGTTCATCCTTTTGAGTCCCTTCAAACAGAGCAGTCACCACTTCACTCATACACTCCTTGACTATTTCAGCATCAGAGAAGGGTTTCTTGTGTTTTCCCAGGACCCATGCTACACTTGGTGAGGTTTCCGTTGCCCGCTCCTGTTGTGTGGCTAATCTGACTATTACTGTCACAATGAGGAATGTAAAGGATACAAACGCAAAAGGATTAGTCAACACAGTCTTTAATGAAGGAGCAAAAACAAGGCAGTCTGTCATGCGTAGACGCAGAACTGAAAAAAATCACAAAACAAAACTGTAGACGATCTGATCCAAGGGACTTCAGTCTAGGGAGACTTTGTGGAACCGGACTCTTTGGAAGCGGCAGCAGGACACAGAGAAAACCAGAAACTCTCAGCAGCTCCAGGCGAGACAAGACAAGGTACGAATTCTAAAGTCTACGATAAGCAAGAGATCACATTCAATGCATGACATACAATAATCCGACAGAGAGCCGCAAGCACAGCCGCTGTAAATAGAGGGAATGATTAGATGAATGAGAACAGGTGTCACTGCAAAGCAGCGCGAACGCTGATTGAAATGACAAACAGGTGGGGGAGAGAGAGAGGTGTATGTGTCTGTATGTATGTATGTATGTATGTGTGTGTGCGTGCGTACAACAGAGTGTGAGAGAGAGAGAAAAAGAAGCAAACCCAGATCATGACAATTACACTGCTTGTAGCTTCATAGGATGAGTTCAGCTGTTTTATTTTTGTAGTCCTTAATTCTATGTTCTGAGGGTAATTTTGTTCAAAATGTGCATGCTTGGTTTCATAATGGCATTTCAAAATACTACTTTTAATGATTGCTACCGTGTCATTGCAGATTGAACACATTGCTTTTGTGCCTGATAGGCCTATCAACATTCTCACTTGTTTATGTATGTATTTATATACTTATTTATTTATTTTAGTGACCAGATACCTGCAGTACAGATGAGTTCTGCTGATTTTCTCATGCTGTACCAACATCAAACGTTTAACTACACTGGGCTGATGGTATATGGTAAAAATAAGCTCCATGACCACTGATGATGGGGCTGTTTTTCTTCTCGAATCCACAGAAAGTAGCAGCAAACACTTTGGACATATCTGGTATAGTTTATGTCAGGGTTCTGTCACTTCGGTCTAGTGTTATTCTTGGTTTTGTGACAGAGCCCTGATACTCCCATCATGTCCTGTTTTCACGTGAGCTCGTGCTCGAGCCGTGCGCTCTCTCGTCTGCATGCCTTGTTGGAGCGTGGTGTTCGGATCCCGTCACTCATGTCTTGAGTTTCGGTTTTGTGTCGGAGTTCGGACACTAGCACTCCATGTTCTGTCTCATTGTGTGAGTGTGCAATCTCGAGTTCGCTCGGCCCCACCCTCTTCTGTTGTGTTGCACGCAGTTCATGTTTTTATCGGCTGTGTGCATTCATGTTACATATTGTGCTGTGTGGCACGCAGCTTGTGTATTTCATTGGCTGCGTGCTTTCATGTTGTCATGTCTTGTGTGAACACGTGGCTTATGAGTTTTCTCATTAGCTGTTGTCCGTGTCCTGTTTTGCACATGGCTGGTGATTTGTTTGCTGGCCATGTGCTTGTGCTTTTGTTTTGTGTGAGCACATGGCTTTTGTCTTAGTTTTCTGTGTGCCATGTGCTCTCATGTAAATTGTCTTGACCACCCATCTTGTTTCCTGATTATTGTTTAATTTGCCCCACCTGTCTTCCCTCGTTACCCTCCTCATTTGCTCCATTTATAATCTCCTTGTATTTGCAGTCCTGTGCCAGTTCGTCATTAAATGTTTCCTGTTCCTGTCCTGCCCTGCCCTGCCTTGCCAGCTGTCCTGTTTTTCCCCTACGGGGTAGTTTTTGTTGCTGTTTTGTTTTATTTTTTATTTATCAAAATAAAGCCCATTCTCCTGCACAACTGAGTCCTTGTCTCATCCCGAACCCTGACAGTTTACTTGTTTCAACAGTTGAACAGTATCTGTTTTTTTAGGAATGGCACAAAGGTGCGTGACTGTTCAAGTCACTGTGACAATAATGTGTCTTTGACCTTCACTGTGCATATTTTGATTATATTGTTTTGTAAATAAAATACAAATAATCAAAACTCCTATATTACTCTTCTAACCTGCACACACGTTACTGGCTGATGGCTCATTATGGGAGGCCCTTTGTCTCTCAGATGTGATCACTAAATATTCATAGCCATTGTCACTCCCTCGCATACGGCCTTTCTAATGCAAAACATGTCTTACAAAAGTTAGATCAATATATTGTTTTCTGTGAATGAGTGAACAAGATGATTTGCACATGATTCTGTAGCAAAAACTCTAGTCTAACACACCCAGTACTCAAAAGAACAAATGTGAACAAATAATCTGTGTGTATTTTATGGTCTTATTTCAGTGACTTAAATTTATTTTATTTTTTTCACTAACCACGCATAAACCTTATTTTCTCAGAAATACACATTTGAACATACTGTTGCTTACATATTATTGTTGTCCAGTTTGTGCTGATTAGAGTGTAATTTGGACTTTAGCCATTAATATGTTTTTAAGAAACACAAATGTCAGGGCATGTCAAAACTTCTCCAGGACCCTAAAAGCCCCTCAGACCCCAGCGGGTTAACTTTGCCATCTCCTCCCATCCAGTGACCAAGAGCGCAAAGGCTGATGCTCTTTCCTGTCTCCATTCTCCATAAGAAACACTGAACCGTACTCTCTCCAAAACGCCTCTACCACATTCAATAGCCACTTTTCTACTGTCGGGCCAGTGCTTTAAACGGGACGGGCAGGGCTAATAACCTCGGACCTGTAGCACCGAGCCCAGAATCTGAAAACATGCCATTTTAAAAACTTGCACAATGCAGAAATTCAGACGAGGGGCAATACTTTCACACTGTATATATTTTTACTCAAAAACATCACACAAACACTTATCTGAACACAGAATGTTTAAGCCAATTTCAATTTTTTTCAATGTTTCTAGCTAGATAGGTTCCTCAAATCAGCATATTTTAAACATAATTCTTACCACTGACAGTTTACAAAATGGTTTGTCATTTGTTCTGTTACAGATAACTCATGCATATTATCTCATCAGTTCCCACGGCCTGTACATTTCATGTCATTCAAATGAAAGAGGGCTCCACATTAAATAAACAGACTTTTTTGTTAACAGCTTTATTTCATGGAGCTCAGGGTTGTGCCTCTCTTTTCCCCGGGTGCCGCTGCATAAATGGCTGCCCACTGCTCCGGGTGTGTGTTTATGGTGTGTGTGTGTGTGTTTGTTCACTACTCACTGCTGTGTGTGTGCACTTGGATGGGTTAAATGCAGAGCACAAATTCTGAGTAAGGTTCACCATACTTGGCCACATATCACGTCCTTTCCTTTAACTTTCTCTCTATAGCCTTGTCTTAGATGACTGTATGTGACCCTGGACCACAAAACCAGTTTTAAGTGTCCTTTTTTCGAAGTTGATATTTATACATCATCTGAAAGCTGAATAAACAAGCTTTCCATTGATGTCTGGTTTGTTATGATAGGAAAATATTAGAAAATCTAGAATCTGAGGGTGCAAAAAAATCTAAATATTGAGAAAATCACCTTTCAAGTTGTTAAAATGAAGTCCATAACAATGCATATTACTAATCAATTTTTTGTAATAATCAAGTTTCGATATATTAATGGTAAGAAATTTACAAAATATATTTGTGGAACATGATCTTTACTTAATATCCTAATGATTTTTGGCATGAAAGAAAAATGTATAATTTTGACCCGTACAATGTATTGTTGGCTATTGCTACAAATATACCCCAGCGACTTAAGACTGCTTTTGTGGTCCAGGGTCACAAATATGTGCTTGTTTACACAGGCACTGCTTGGGAAACAGGAGACATAAACAGCTTGTTAACAAATAATGATTATATTTCACAACTCTTAGTAATCATTTACCAGCTGTTGTTTTACTGAAAATTTTGCATTATATTATTTTCTTCTAGAAAAAAAGTTTTAGAGATATTGTTGAAGTAATTTAAGGCATTCAAGAGAGCAAATAGAGACAGGTAGTGTCACTCACACAAATACAGTACATGTTCACAATAACCATTGTTGGACTTCAAACGTCCTGCGTGATCAAAAATTGAAGCAAGGCTTGCTAAGTCGAATAGTTGAGATTTATTGATCAGAAGAAACCAAAAAAGCAGATCTGGGTTGTCTCAGACAGAGTCTCACAAAGAACCAACCCAGATGAACAATATCACAACATATTTATAGTATGTGTCGACGTGTGTCCTCTTCTCATTGGTTGGGGGGGTCCGCCCGTAGATTCTCCTATCAGCTTCCACTCCCTTTGTTCTCCAGTTTCTGCAAAACAACACGTAGCCAAAACCCTCCACCCAGCATTCTGCTATAAACCAGTTTTTTCTGGTATCTTACAAAAGAACATCTGTTATAGCCCACACCCAGTTTCTGTTCCAGTAACAGTCTATTCTAAGAAATGAGATTTGGGTATGTGTGTGTGTTTTCCACTTCGCCTTATCACAGACGCGAAACTGCTCACCCCCACACACACATTCCACAGAAAATACACCCAATATCAGCCCATGGTTTCAACACTCCCAGCAAGCAATGTAATGAATTTAAA
The DNA here is from genome assembly GCA_027422405.1 of Ptychobarbus kaznakovi. Lineage (NCBI taxonomy): Eukaryota > Metazoa > Chordata > Actinopteri > Cypriniformes > Cyprinidae > Ptychobarbus > Ptychobarbus kaznakovi. Next base: position 14,647 of record JAPDDN010000623.1, read on the forward strand.
ACCTTAATAAGAAATCCCTGTAAAACAATTGATTATATCTTGATTATTCTGAATATATTGATAACAAACAAATACATGATTGAATATACTTTGACAGGATTAATATCCTTCAATCCCTCTCTTGACCTCACAAAGAGGTCACACATCATTTTCCTCATCATTTCCAGCATCATCATCAGTAAACTGGTTTCCAGATAACAGTGGCATACTATAGGGGGGTGGGGTGATGTCCTTTTTCTCAATTGCAGCTACTATTAAACGGTTGCACAATGACCTAATACAAGGTATGCAACAGCAGCCACATGTAACTAGAATGGACACAAAAACTGCTATTGAGACTAGGATAGATAATATTAAGGCCTTCCATTTTCCTAAAGCTCTTTCCAGCCATTGACTCACTGGGTTGTCTACCCCCGAGTTCTCCTTCATTTCTATGGATAATACTCTTAAACCTTCTAGAGCTTTGGTAACTGACCCATCTGGAGCAGTGTTATTTGGAATGAATGTGCAACATAAGTCACCAAACATGTGGCATACTCCTCCCTTCTCAGCCAGCAGCATGTCTAGAGCCAATCTATTCTGCACAGCCATGAGTGATGTGGGGGCCAATTGTTCAGACAGTCCTTGTACTGCATCTCTGGAAAGGTTAGATAATCTCATAACATTGTAATGCACATAATTTATTCTATCCACATTTTTGTTAGGAGTTATTGGAAATAGTGCCACAATAATTGGTATGTTTTCAAATCCTGCAGCTACCTGGTCAGCTAATTTATATTCATCAGGGCCTCCTCTTGGAACCCCAATGGCATCTATATATGTGGGACTGTTTAATGACAGATCTATGGTTGCCCCACGTTTTCTTATCACATGACGTCTTCTTCGGTTTATTAACTGCCCTGTCGTGCCTTCATTCATTTTAACTACTTTTTCCCCTATCAATGTGAGAGGTGCTCCTAATCTAACCATAGCACACAAGCCTTTTGTGTTAGGTGGTACTCTAGTGAACAGGCGTCTGTCACCACAATAGTAGTAGAGGCCTGCCCTTGCCCACGGTCCTATTTTTGTTCCATTATCACTTATTATGACGTTACACCAATCTTCATTAATGCGTCCGTAATTGATTGATGCACTTGATGGTGTAAAGTTAAAGCACGTGTAATTATCTTGTCTAGGTACAAACGGGCCTGTCAGAGTGTCGTTTGAAATTGGGGAAATATAGATGCCAATGTGGTGCAATTGTTTGATCCCATTTCTCTTGTTAGTGACAGCATACAGTTATATCCCCATGTATCCTTTGGATGCAGGGGAGCTGGTTCAATGTGCAGTCTGGGTCTGGCACCTGCACATGCTACACAGTCATCTATTTTCTGTTCTTTGGCAGTGTTAACCAGCCATTCTAGCCACAAATTAGTCTCTCCATAGCCTGTTGCCTTTTCTATTATGTCTTCTGGGGTTAATTTAGTATAGTCTACACCTACTATCATTTCTTTGGGGTCCCTGACAGCTAATTTAGTAACATTAACATTCGTGGTGGTCATGTTTACCTGTGGTTCCCTCAAGTTAATCTTAACTAACCCTAGTGGATCTGACCCAGTCACATCTACTCCTAATAACAGATAAAACTGTCCCTTCTCATTGCCCCAACACTGGTTCGGTACTCCTGTGGGCTTTGATTTATATAAATCCTGTTTAAGTTCCAATATAGACATTGTTATGGGATTTTGTGTCGAGCTAAAATCTCTTTGTAATTTCAAATATCCTGCCATTTTTGCCTTTCCATCTCTGGTCACTTTATCTGTGGAACCTTGAAAATCCCTATTTGTTGCCTGTAGCACGTGGTCCCATGTAGGACACCACCTCTGATTTCCTGGGTATCCCAGCTGACACAGATAAACATCATACCCTCTCCATGAGCTATTCCGTCCTCCACATTTGATAACACTGCATAGATCAAATGTGAACGATGTGGTTGACCCCTTGGTATAATTTAGTTCTATGCCCCATATTTTTTCAGACACGCGTCTGTGATGAGTGATCTTCTATGTCTGATTACATTACTTTTTCCTTGCAATTTTTTACCTCCAAAAATGATTCCTAAAATCGTGATTGAGATAATACTCAGAATTATCATACATTTCCAATTTTCCCACAACCTCATTTTTGAACCTTTGATCTTAAGCACAACTTAAAGGAAAAAATTGAATTAAAGAATAAAAATAAACCCAGATAAACCCAGACCTTTTAACATACTATTTTAACAACACCCTTATTTTCTACCATCTCTACTTTAAGCTGAATGATTAAGCTGAATAAAACTAAAAAAGAAAATTAAAACACACTTAAGACTAAATTAAAAAGGAAAAATTAAACACACAAAACACACATCACATGATTAAAATGAGTATATGTTATCACCATGTCCACGTCCGTGAACACTTCACTCAGAATGTTTTGTACTTTTTTAAAGTCCAGTTTGTCCAGTCCACACCCCAACCGGGGTACGGAGACACTTTCTACTTTATTCTGCACACACCACTCTTTCATGTATCTCAAACTGTCGGCAAAATTTTCATATGTGGGCAGATCAGTGCATTTGACTTTTGTAATCAGATGGAAGATGGTTCTACCGTCTTTTTCCTGGGTTACTGCACACTCACCATGTTTTCTGTCTTGTTCTCTTACTTTCTCTACACCATATCTCTCCTTAAATTTTACTGCAATACCTACACCATATGCACAATCCTCACTTACACAATGTGCTAAAGGTTCTTGTTGTGGGCTTGTGAAGATATCACCTGTCCTGTGTATGATCTGTAAAAGGTTTTGACTTTCTGGTCTGTTTTGCACCTCGCTCTCACTCTCCTCCCTCTCTTGGACCTGAGTCCTCAGGTCCACAGCCGTCTGCTCCAGAGACCTGCTGGGTGAATCACAAGCAACACAAGAAGACAGATGATACCAGGTATCGCCTTTTCCTTGTAGGCGTACGCAGTGGGATGTCCTTGCAGTGACACGTAGTGGTTTAGACCACCGTGGTTCGTTCCACTTCCTGCGAAACGTCTTCAGTCTCACCCACTCTGTGGGTGGAGGAGTTGGTTCTGGTTCAGTATCAGGGGTGATCTGTGGGGAAAATTGTTCAATCAGAGCCGTTAGTTTGTCAAAATAAACACTGTGTGATAAAGGGGTGATCACATCTGGTCGCAATGGCGTTGTTGGTCCAGGGAAAGAACGACCTGTAAACAACTCAAAGGGTGTAAAGCCTGAAATCCTGTTAACAGAGGAACGTACAGACATTAATGCCAATGGAAGGGCAGATAACCATGTCAATTTGGTCTGTGCACAGATTTTAGCCAATTTTAGTTTCAACGTAAGGTTCATCCGTTCAACCTTTCCTTGGGATTGTGGGTGGTAGACCGCCCCAAACGCATGTGTCAGCCCCAGAGACTGCTCAACCACCTTCAGATGTTCATTTTTGAAGTGTGTTCCGTTGTCTGAACGGATACGTCTGGGAAAACCGTGGTGTGGGATATAGTGATTAATGAGGCATTTTATCACAGAAGTGCTGTCTTCTCGTCCAGTGGGGTATGCTTCTGGCCACCCCGTGAAATAATCAACAATCACTAATAGATATTGTTTACCCTGAACCTTGGTGATCATGTCTGTGAAGTCAATCACTATTTCTTCCCCTGGGCCACAGACTGGTGTGAAAGTGCCCTGCAATTGTTTAAGTGTAGGCCTGACATTATGGGCTTGACAAATGTCACAGGTCAGCACGAAGTGTGCCACCATAGCTGACAGGAAAGGATGCCACCACGGTTTCAATGTTTTCATCATTTGTTTGGGGCCCACATGAGCTGGACCATGGGCTTGTTGGTAAATTGACCTGGACAGTGCCGTAGGCAAGGCTGGTCTACCATCAGGTGCTTGCCAGAGGCCGTCTGGGGCCTGCAGGGCACCATGCTCTACCCAGACAGATTTCTCTTCTGGGGAGCATTTGTTATGTTCAGTGACGATATATTCTCTGCTAAATGAGGGTAGCAAGTTGTTAACAAGGGAACTAGTCTGTACCATCATCTGCATTTTGTAACCAGCAGCTAATTTTGCAGCTGCGTCTGCAGCATCATTGCCCTTAGAGACAAATGAGTCACCTTTAGAGTGGCCCTGACATTTGATGATGGCCACAGCTGTTGGGGCCATCAGAGCCTCTAACAGTAGCCTGATCTCACAGTCATGTGTAATGGGCCTGCCAGATGTAGTAGTGAAACCGCACCTCTGCCAAACGGGTAATTCCACATGTATTGCAGTGACCACATAAGCTGAGTCTGTGTAAATGTTCACTCTGTCAGATCCTGCAAATTTCAATGCCTCAGTCACTGCTATCAGTTCTGCTCGCTGTGCTGACTGTTTGCCCTGTAATTTCTCTGCTTTAACTGTAATGAAGCCCTGAGCTGTTTGTTGAATTACGGAAAATGCAGATATCAGTGTACCATCCTCAGATCTGTAACAACAGCCGTCAGTGAACAACGTCAAATTACTGGGGTCATCTGGTAATGGTGATGCAGTGAGGTCTGACCTCACACGACAAGCCAATTCAGTGATGGGTGCACAATCATGGGGTACACCATCAGCCAACAGGTCTGCCATGTTGACTCCCTCATGAGTGTATGTGACATTGGGTGCAGCGAGACATTTGGCCAGTTTCCGTTGTCTCAGGGGTGAAAATGTAAATGTGGCAGAATTTACGAAAGACATGACAGAATGTGTGGTGAGAACTACCAATGAATGGCCCATGACTATGTGTGATGTTTTATCAATTATTTTGGCTAGGCCTGCTACAAACCTAGCACAGGTAGGTTGACGTTGTTCAATACCATCCAGGAGGATACTGACGTACATCAAAATTCTTCTGGTGCCTGACTGTTTCTGAAACAGCACCCCATGTGCACTATTTCCTGTTTCAGAGACATCCAAGAAGAAACCTAATGAATAGTCTGCACAGTTCAAATGAGCTGCATGAGCCATTTCAGTTTTTAGGGCGATGAAAGCTTGTTCTGCTTTAGGGGTCCAGGTCAACTCAGCCTTCAGATTCTTCATACCCTGTTCCTTCACAATCTGTCTTAATGGTGTAGTCAGTGAGACATACATAGGAATGTAATTTCTGCTGAACCCTGTTAGGCCCAGGAAGGATAACATGTCCTTCACTGTCAGTGGTTTGGGGTGTGATGAAATACTGTCACGTTGGCGGCAGGAGAGTGTGGAGCCCTGGGCTGTGATTAACCTTCCCATAAATGTGACAGATGGCCTGCTGACCTGCAATTTTTCTTTACTGACCTTAAATCCTGATACATACAATTGTTGCAGTATCAGATCAGTTGCCTTTAAGCATTCTTCATTAGTTGTGGCAGCAAGCAGTAGGTCATCCACATACATAATTAGAACACAGTCTGGGGGAAGAGTACAGTTTTGCAACTGCATTTTTAAGACCTGATTAAATATTCCTGGAGATAACACAAATCCTTGTGGCAATCTGTTATATGAATACTGGTGGCCTCTGTATGTAAAGGCCAAACATGATTTACATTCTTCAGATAATGGTATACAGAAAAATGCGTTTGCCAGATCAATGCATGTAAACCACTGGTGAGCTGGGGTTAAATTTGAGATCGTGACATATGGGTTCGGTACAGTCAATGTTGGAGTTGTCACCATACTGTTTATTCGTCTGAGATCATGTACGAGTCTGTATTTGTTGGTGCCTGGTTTTTGCACTGGAAAAATAGGAGTGTTCCATGGAGATTGCCATGGAGTGATAACTCCCTTTTCCAGGAGCCCCTGAACAGTTGATGCAATACCCTCCTCTGCCTCAGGTTTGTTCCCATATTGTGGTACCCATATTGGTTCATTTGAGGATAAGTCGAAAGTCACAGGTGCAATGTTGCATAGACCAACATCTGTTGGCCCCTGTGACCATAGGTCAGATGGTTGTACTGCAATCAACTGCTCAGTCCCTGGGCCATCTGTCTGTTCCCTTCCATGACATCTGGAAATTTGGTTGTGTGCAAGCAGCCCCATATCCTCAGTCCTTCCTGTCACCCAATAAGCCTTGGCTGTAGGAGAATACAAGATCATGTTAATGTCAGAAGTGATGTCAGAGGGCTCCCAATCGTTGACAGCCCTTAACTTTTTAGTCATACCTCCTAATTCCCTTGCCTCATGGCCTGGATGTAATGCCATAGAGATGTGTGGGGCAGCTGTATCTGTCATTTCATACCATTTTAGCTGTTCTGGGGTTAATAAGACAGGGGCTACCACGCCCTCTTTTCCTATGTATAGGCCATCTCCTGTGAGATGCCATCTATCCCCTTCTACGTTGTTAAACATTTCTTGGTACATGACTGTGTCATCTCTGTCGTAAAACAATGTACAGTGTAGTGGGTCAATGGGTGGTAAATAAACTTCCTTTTCTATTATCCATGGTCTGTGGTTGTTATACAGGGTTACTACACTCATTGGGGATGGAGAAATATCTAATTCTACCCAATATATGTCAGCTGTTTCTGTTAATGGCCCTCCTAACAGAACATTCTGTCTACATCCTGTTGGAGCAGTCTGTGAGCAATCAACCTGTGTGCCATCTGGAAAAGTCACTATCACCCCCTGTGGTGAACATAGGATACTAGCCCCCAATTTGATGAGCAAATCCCTTCCTAATAGAGGTACGGGAGCATTGGAGGAGTACAGGAATGAGTGTGGCAAGCTCTGATTCACAACCTGAACGGTTAATTGTTTTGTCATTGGCCAATGTTCTAACCCACCAGAGAAACCCATGACTCCCACTGTTTTATCACTCAGATCTTTATCTGTGATTGTGCCTCTTGTTACAGTGGAGTATGTAGCTCCAGTATCCACTAGAGCCCTTAGTGGTTTGTTGTCAACCACTATTTCCATGAGGGGTTCAGCCATTCCCCTCATGGTGGTCCTCTGTGGGCCCCTTCAACAGTCCCCCGCGTCTCCCTCCGGGCCCCATGTTGGGTGCATGGGCGCCTGTAGGTTGGCTGGAGACGGATGCTGTTGCCCCGAGTATCGTGAGGTATATGGTCCCCTGCCACGACCACCAGGTCCACCTCTAAGAGGACCCCATCCCCCTGCAGGTGGCCCTGTGAATTGGCCGTCCCGCTGCTGTGAGGGACATGTGCTTCTCCAATGATCAGTGCCTCCACACAAAAAACATGCACCCCTCTGTTGGCCCCCACCTCTGCCTCGTCTGCCTCTAAATCCCATATTCCCCCCTCCTTGTTCTCTATTACCTCCCCAGTTACCCCTTTGAGACCCTGGAGTGGGATATGTTGATCCCTGGCCATACCCAAAATAGGGAGGAACCGGTGAAGGGGTGGGTGGGTCATTCACAGACTGCTGAGACATTTGCTTGGTTTTCTTTGGACCATTATTTCTAGCTATGTCTAATTGCAATTTTAGCAGCTGATTTTTTGTCTTTTCTAACTCCTCCTCTTCTTTGTGAAGTTTATCAACTGTCCTATCAATGTGAAACACTAGGTGTCTCTCCCAGACTTCATTAGTTGCCACTGGAATGTCTGGATTGCCTTCCATGGCCTGTTTTACGCCATTGGGGGCCCCTGACATCACTGCTGATCTGAAAATGTCACGTGTTATGGGATTATTCAAACTGTTTTCCTCAACCATTTGTTCCCATTCTGCAGCACATCTGAAATAGTAACCTGCTCCAGTCTCACCAGGCTTAATGCGGAATTTAATGTTTTGATATGTAGTTGGGGGTGTGGGGAATTGTTTTCTCAAAGCTGTCCCCACCCTTGTACATACTGTTGTGTATGGCTCATGGTTTGGTGTATTCTCAATATCAGCGTCTTCCTCAAAGTCCCTCATCTGGGAAGCAGTAAAAATTTGACCTAAAAGGCATCTCAGATCTCCCACAGCCAACGTGGTTCCATGGCATAAGGCCATTAATTTAGATAACCATCTACCTCCTCCAGAGGTAATGGGGGGCAGTTTTGCTAACACTGCAGTCATGTCACTATGACTCCATGGTTGATATTTAGGGCCCTGAGTCCCTGCCACTAATGGCATGACATACACATCTGGTGAACCCTCCCAACCTGAGCACAGTTGTCTCCTAGGGGCAGAGCTCTTCCCCTGTCCACCCTGGTTTTCTGGGTGGGCGCTATACCCCCCACTAGCCTCAGGCTGAGTGTATGGTACCGTCAGCTTCTGCCTGGTTCTTCCTGCTATAGGACTATTCAAAGTCATAATTCCCCGAATGCGTACTTGGTGTGTTTCTTCACCTTCTTCCTCCTCCTCTCTATCCATAACACTCCCCCGTTTGCTTTCATCATCCCCCTCTGTTCCATGCTGGGATGCTTCAGCATGTATACTTCCTTCTTGATCTGACTCCCTTCTCTGTCTGAATGAACTGTTTGGTTGCTCAGTGGCATCCAGTCTTGCTGTTAATAATTTAATTTGTTCATTCATTGTGTCTAATTCATCTATTTCTACTTCTACCGTCCCATCTTTCACCATCACCTGTACCTGCTGTAAACCTTGCTTTGGTGCATAGGGCGGTGGCCTTACTGAGTGTAAGTCCGGATATAAACCTGGAGGCGGGGCCAACACTGTCTGATCCGAAGCACTACCCTGTGCATTTCCTGACTTTCTTTTCATTTCTCTCTCTGAGGTCTCTGCCTTCACTGGCTCCCTACTTCCCTTTTTCTGAGGACTTAGTGCAGTTGCTGTCAATGCAATTCTAGTCCACAATCGTACTTCAGATCTATACTCTTCTTCCTGGTTACTATATTTCTTTCTATTCATCCAATTTACCTTTCCCTTACTTTCTACGTGCTTTTTTAATCTCATATGTGCTCTTTTTTCCATATCTCTAATCTTGGGTGCCAGGGTCACTGATATTTTATCAGGATTATCCCACCCATTTTCAATACACATCTGACTCCATTTATTTTCCCAAATTTTCTTTTCTTTCTTATGGTCTTTAGGCATTGCTTGTGCTAACAACATATCCACCACATTACTCCATTGTTTTACAATGGGTGGACAACCATACTCCTCACATTCTCTCTCAAATTCTGACATTTTCTTTCACACAAATCACAAAAGGCAATATTTCATTCAACAAATGCAAAATAGTAATCCAACACTGCAACTATAAACAAATACAAACAATTCTCCACAGCAATTTCACCCAGCAAATTCACACAGCAATTTCATATGGTATATACAAACAATTCTTTACACAATTCAACACTCTATATGCAATAAATGACTGGGTGGTCTGGTTACCCCTCAGTTCTTACACTAATGACTGGGTGGTCTGGTTACCCCTCAGTTCTTGACCGGGTGGTCTGGTTACCCCTCGGTTCTTACACTAATGACTGGGTGGTCTGGTTACCCCTCAGTTCTTGACCGGGTGGTCTGGTTATCCCTCGGTTCTTACACTAATGACTGGGTGGTCTGGTTACCCCTCAGTTCTTGACCGGGTGGACTGGTTACCCCTCGGTACTTACAATAATTTCTGATCAATATATATCAATATTTCATTTAATAAATGGAACGGAATACAATTTAAATTCAACACAAGAAATTTAGAATATCCAATTTGCAGAAGTTTGATTTAACAGGTTTCTGCTTACCTTTTTTTATCGGTCGACCGTGTGTTGAACTCAAGTTCGTTCCGTCCCGGAACTCCGGTCCTCGCCGGACTTTTACGATTAATGCCTTTTTCTCCAATCACGTCGGGGTCACCAATTGTTGGACTTCAAACGTCCTGCGTGATCAAAAATTGAAGCAAGGCTTGCTAAGTCGAATAGTTGAGATTTATTGATCAGAAGAAACCAAAAAAGCAGATCTGGGTTGTCTCAGACAGAGTCTCACAAAGAACCAACCCAGATGAACAATATCACAACATATTTATAGTATGTGTCGACGTGTGTCCTCTTCTCATTGGTTGGGGGGGTCCGCCCGTAGATTCTCCAATCAGCTTCCACTCCCTTTGTTCTCCAGTTTCTGCAAAACAACACGTAGCCAAAACCCTCCACCCAGCATTCTGCTATAAACCAGTTTTTTTCTGGTATCTTACAAAAGAACATCTGTTATAGCCCACACCCAGTTTCTGTTCCAGTAACAGTCTATTCTAAGAAATGAGATTTGGGTATGTGTGTGTGTTTTCCACTTCGCCTTATCACAGACGCGAAACTGCTCACCCCCACACACACATTCCACAGAAAATACACCCAATATCAGCCCATGGTTTCAACACTCCCAGCAAGCAATGTAATGAATTTAAAACCTTAATAAGAAATCCCTGTAAAACAATTGATTATATCTTGATTATTCTGAATATATTGATAACAAACAAATACATGATTGAATATACTTTGACAGGATTAATATCCTTCAATATACATAGTAGCAGTACATTTAAACTTTTCTTGCACTGGTGTCATCCAATGTTTTATGAGAGAGTGCTTAACAGAAGAACCCTAACTATTACATTTGAAGACAGATGATCATATTTACATTTGTTCTAAGTTTCTACTCATGCAAGCATTTAAATGCTCATTTCTCTTCTGGGAACAGATTGAAGTACTCTGATGAAGGTTCAAATATTTTCAGTGTCAAAATGTATTTTGCTGACACTCTAAACCATTGATAAAACATTGCATAGATGAGTGGATTCATGCAAGAATTCATGCATAACATCCAATACATTAAGTTAATTATAAGAGCATCATTTTCATCATTCCCAAAAGAAAGAGTAACTATGTAGTATGGCGTCCAAAAAAGAAGATAAACCATTACTACAATCCCTAAGGTTTTTGCAGCCTTTTTTCTGATTTGGCCTTTTTTTCTGTGACTGAATTTAAATGCTTAGCTTGCCGTTTTGCTACAAAGCAGATTTTCATATACAAAGGAATAATTATACAGCAAGGTACCACTAAACAAACTAAAGTATCTATTATTAGATTTTCCAGAGTTACAACAAGTACACATTCTCCAATACATGTGTGGTTTCTCTCGGGATGGAGTAAAAAGCCATACAATAGATAAAATGAATATACAAAGGAGAATAACCAGTTTACAACAATAGAAACAACAACTCTGTTAATATTGACTTTCAGTGGATATCGCAAAGGGTCGTTCACAGCAATGTACCGATCCACGGATATAATAATCATATTACCAAGAGATGCTACGACAACCACATAGAGAATACGAGGAAATATTGAACAAAATATTTCTCCAAAGTACCAGCATGGCTCAATGAGTTTCATGCCCTGCACTGGCATGAGAATCAGTCCTGCGATCAGATCAGCCACGGCCAGAGAGAGGATCAGCACATTGGTCGGAGTGTGGAGCTGCTTGAAGTGTGAGATGGAGACAATCACCAACAAGTTCAGAAACACAGTGAACACTGATGTTACTGAAGCAAAAACGTACACAACAATGTACTCCGCTTCTGGTCTGATACTTTTAGAACAAGACAAATTGTTATCTGGAAAGCAGTATCGGACTGTTTGATTGTCCACGTTTGTCACTCCCCAAACAGACACTTCCATAACGAATGGATAATAAAGAGTAGACTCTGTGTGAGGACGCTTGTCAGTTTAGCTCCCTGATCCTTGACACTGACTTGACTCAGCTTTATACTTATGAAAAGCACAGCGACCAGCCCATTCAACACAAGGTTTCATTATTCAGCGCCCAAACCCACCCACTAGTAAATATTCATAGACCTGCTCCATCTGATCTATAGAGGATTAGTGAATCCAATGATGCTTCTTTACTCTTATATTTTTCCCATGATTACAGCATTTGTCCTAACACATATTAAGGCTATAAGAGAAATTAGTCCTATCCACTACATTCCATTGCAAACAAAATGAGATGCACGTTAACACACAATCAATCAACCAATCAATTAATCAATAATCTGGATATTTAAAAAAATATGTATAGAGTCATTTACAGTACATGGCTAGCCTTTAAACAGTACATAATTTTGTCAAAACTAAATTCTGACAATGACATAGTTTGTGAGTAGTGTTCCTGTGGCTCAGTGGTAGAGCATTGCATTAGCAGCGCAAAAGGTTGTGGGTTCAATTCCCAGGGAACACACATACTGGCAATACATGTATAGTCTGAATGCACTGTAAGTCGCTTTGGATAAAAGCATCTGCTAAATGCATAAATGTAAATGTGAGTAGCAGCAGTGGGAAGGAAATGATTGTAATTCGGGAGGTGTTCACAGTTCTTGAGTCTGAAGGTTCTAGTCTGAATTCTTAGCCTCGTCCTGGATGGGAGGAAGGGTGAGAGGGGTCCTTCCTGATGAACGTTGCTTTCCTCACACAGCTTTCTTTGTCCTGCTCTGTGACACTTCAGTCTTCATGTAAGGTAAATGAGTGCTTCGAGGTGATCCATGGCCCATCTTTCAAAACACTTAATGTATCATGGTGGTATTCTTTGAAGCATGACACTGTAGGCCAGGGATCCTCAAATCTGGCCCACTCCTGCAGAGTTTAGCTCTAACCCTAATCAAACACACCTGAGCATGCTAATCAGAGTCTTCAAGATCATTAGAAAATCACAGGTAGGGGAGTTTGATCAGGGCTGGAGCTAAACTCTGCAGCAGATTGGAAAGAATGAATGAATGAACAAATTATGCATTTATATATGAATGAATGAATGAATGAATGATGCATCTATATAGTGCTTTATTATGTATTGTTGTACACCCAAAGCGCTTTACAATCATGTGGGGGGGTCTCTCCTCAACCACCACCAGTGTGCAGCATCCACTTGGATGATGCGACGGCTGCCACAGGACAACGGCGCCAGTGCGCTCACCACACACCAGTTACAGGTGGAGAGGAGAGAGAGATATAGAGCCAATTCAGTGGATAGGGATTATTAGGAGGCCATGATTGGCAAGGGCCAGTGGAGGGAATTTAGCCAGTTACACCCCTTCTCTTTATGAGAAGTGCAATGGGATTTTTAATGACCACAGAGAGTCAGGACCTCGGTTTAACATCTCATCCGAAAGACGGTGCTTGTTGACAGTATAGTGTCCCTGTCACTTTACTGGGGCGTTAGGACCCACATAGACCACAGGGTGAGCACCCCCTACTGGTCTCACTAACACCTCTTCCAGCAGCAACCTAGTTTTCCCAAGAGGTCTCCCATCCAGGTACTGACCAGCTCAACCCTGCTTTTTGAGGAACCCTTTGATGCTGTGGGTCTGAGGCCCGCTCTGAGGGCCACTCTATCACCTGATCGCAAGGCTTGATTATGGGCTTTGGGCAGTTTCAGGATTTTAGCATTTAGCTAGGACTTCTTGCTGGGACAATCCTAGTGAGCACAACATCATGTTGGTGTTGAGTAATATTCAGCAGTATTATTGAATTGATTGTACAGACACTTTTGGATGAGACACTAACTGAACTGATGATGTATTCTACAGAGCTAACTATAGATGAATTGAACTACTTTCATAATTTATTATCTTTACACAGTCGTTAAACTGAACGTAATCAAATACATTTTAGAGCTGATTTACAGCAGAATTAATCTCTGTTTGCATATTTGAATAAGTTCCCCTCCTTGTTCATCACTGTAAAGTTGTTTTGAAACTATTTGCATTATGTAAATCCCTATAAAAATAAAAGTGACTTCACATGACAAGTCTTATGGGCTTCTCAAGTGGAGTGAACAAACATCATAGTTGTCACGTATCCGGTTCATGGGCTTCCCTTAACTCACCACCAGAGGTCACTCTCTCACCACATGGACTCTTGCACTACACTCACTGTTGCACTCTACCTCAGACTAGAATTCCCATCACTAACAAAACACGCACTGAACATACAGCTGATTGCACTGAACACACTGCTGATTGCTCTGAACACACAGCTGATTGCTCTGAACACACAGCTGATTGCACTGATCACACAACCTACTTAAACCATGGACTTCCTCTTCCTCTCTGCCGAGTATTGTTTAGCATTTAGCATTCTCTTAATGTTAGCTATGTACCAAGCCTTTCTGTGTTTGTTTTTGTGTTCAGTCTCCTGTATTGTTCTGCGTTTTTCACTCTCCAAGTGTTAGCTGCTTTACGGAGCCTTTTATAGTTTTCCTTGTCTCATTTTAGTTTAGTCTAGTCTTTTTGTGTTGCCTTGTTGTCTGGTTCCTGATATCCTGCCTCGTACATGGATTACCCCTCTTGTCAAATCCTCTGGATACTGTTTGCCAATCGAAGACCACGCCCGTTTACTGGAGCACTCATCTGCCTTGCCCTCAATATACCTGTTTACCAGTTGTTGACCTTGCCTGTGTTTTGGGCCATGCCTAATAATAAAAGCTTGCACATGGATCCGCACACCTCTCGTCTTGTCGGCCCCGTTACAGAATACTCGGCCACACCAGGATCCAGCGGCTTTTCTAACGGACCCAGGTCAGGTATGAACCCATTCAATCAGCTGCTTGACCTGCGTCATGGAAGTCTATCCATTGAGGTGTATGCCACTAAATTTTGTGTGCTAGTTGACAAGGTACCTTTTTATGAGGTTTATTTAAAACACATTTTTCATTTCAGACTAAGTGAGCCCGTAAAGTCATGGTTACCTGAAGGAAAGTTCAATGTTAGTTTAAAGGATTTCATGGACTACGCTTTGATGGTTGCTGGCTCTTCATTTACTGTGGGCATCGCGGAAGAAGAACGCGACACCGCGTCTGTGACTGAGATGGCGGACGCACCAGAACGCACTCACAAAATGGCGGCCACAGCAACCGGTCACATCATTAGTACCATTCATGAATCAAGTCAAGTCACACTTAATCGTCATGCATCCAGTCGAGTCACAGCTGATCTTCATGAGTCAAGTAAAGTCACAGCTTCTCATTGTGAGTCCAACCAAATCACTGTTGATCATCATGAATCAAGTCAAGTTATGGATAATCTTCGTGAGTCCAATCAAGTCACCGCTGATCATCAGGAGTCTCTTCACGTCTCAGCTGATCTGCCAGAATCTAGTCACGTCTCGGCTGGTCTTCCAGAATCTTGTCACATCACAGCTGTTCACCCAGAGTCTCGTCACGTCACAGCTGATCTGCCAGAGCCTCTTCACGTCACAGCTGATCTGCCAGAGTCTCGGCACGTCTCAGCTGATCTGCCAGAGTCTAGACACGTCACAGCTGATCTGCCAGAGTCTCGTCACGTCACGGCTGATCTTCCAGAATCTAGTCACATCACAGCTGATCTGCCAGAGTCACGTCACAGCTGCTCTTCCAGAATCTCGTTACGTCACAGCTGATCTGCCAGAGTCTCGTCACGTCACGGCTGTCAAATCACGTCTCCACAGATCTTCCAGAATCTCTTCTTGTCTCAGCTGGTCATCCAGACTCACACCACGTAACAACTAATCATCCAGACTCAAGCTCAGTCACGGGTAATCTTCACGAGTCAAGTCATGTCTCAACTGATCGTCACGAGGCAAGTCACGTCATCGCTGACCCTCCAGAGTCTCTTCACGTCTCCACTGACCCTCCAGAGCCTCTTCATGTCTCTGCTGACCTTCCAGAGTCTCTTCACATCTCAGTGGATCTTCCAGAGTCTCTTCACGTTACCGCTGACCACCCAGAACCAGGTCACGTCACAGCAGATCATCCAGAGTCTTGTGACATCCTGTTCATCACATCCAGAGATTCAAGGTCAGTGCTTCGATTTTCCAGTCTGGTTTCCAGTGTGACGGATGCACCACTGGTGTCTGTACGCTCTGCTGGTATCCCCAAACCCACTCACTCTAGCCCTCCCATTCCCGAACTGATTCCCCTGTCCAAAGTGCTTCCCATAACGAGGATCTCTTTTTGGTGTGTTTGGGCTGTACACACCACCACAGAATTCCCAGCATCCACCATGATGTCGCTAGAGGTGGCGGCTGAGGCTGCAGAACCTCCGGACGTGGTGACGCTCGCTGCTGCATTCCCTGAAGCGATGGTGCCCGCTGCTGTTTCTCCAGAGGTGGCGGCGCATGCTGCAGAACCTCCTGAAGCGGCGGTGCTTGCTTATGAATCCCTGCCTTGTTTTGAACCGGCAATGGAGGCCATATATGATCTGCCTGTCTCTTGTGTCTCAGTTTCCCCTAGGTCCCAGTCTCTGCCATGGGTCTCTGCTCCACCCTGGAGGGCACCTGCTCCGTCAGCTCCGCACTGGTGGGCTCCTGCTCTGTCTGCTCTGTCGTGGAGGTCTCCTGCCCTGTCTGCTCCACACTGGTGGGCTCCTGCTCTGTCTGCTCTGCCGTGGAGGTCTTCTGCCCTGTCTGTTCTACACGGGTGGACTCCTGCTCCGCCATGGAGGTCTTCTGCCCTGGCTGCTTCTCCCTGGTGGGCTCCAGTCCCGTCTGTTCCGCCCTGGTGGGCTCCGGTCTCATCTGCTCCGCCCTGTTGGGCTCCTGTCTCATCTGCTCCGCCTTGGTGGGCTCCTGTCTCGTCTGCTCCGCCCTAGTGGGCTCCTGTCTCATATGCTCCGCCCTGGTGGGCTCCTGTCTCGTCTGCTCCGCCCTGGTGGGCTCCTGTCTCGTCTGCTCAGACCTGGTGTGGTTCAATTGTATGCTCTCACCACACACCAGCTACAGGTGGAGAGGAGAGAGAGTCATAGAGCCAATCAAGTGTATGCGCTCACCACACACCAGCTACAGGTGGAGAGGAGAGAGAGTCATAGAGCTAATGAAGTGTATGCACTCACCACACACCAGCTACAGGTGGATAGGAGAGAGAGTCATAGAGCCAATCAAGTGGATGCGCTCACCACACACCAGCTACAGGTGGAGAGGAGAGAGAGTAATAGAACCAATCAAGTGGATGCCCTCACCACACACCAGCTACAGGTGGAGAGGAGAGAGAGAGACATAGAGCCAATCAAGTGGATGCGCTCACCACACACCAGCTACAAGTGGAGAGGAGAGGGAGTCATAGAGTCAATCAAGTGGATGGGGATTATTAGGAGACCATTATTGATAAGTGCCAGTGGGGAGAATTTGGTCAGGACACCGGGATTACACCCCTACTCTTTAAGAGAAGTGTCATGGGATTTTGAATGACCACAGAGAGTCATAACCTTGGTTTAACGTCTCATCAGAAAGACGGTGCTTTTTTAAAGTAAGGAATTAAGTCTGTCAGGTAAAAGATTGCTGATTCAAATCAGTCAATCTGTTGTATAATTTCAACCATTACTATGGGCCAGAAGCCAGTTATGTTTAAATAAACCTTAATGTTGTGGTCCAAAAAAGAAATAGCTCATGCAACAGTCCCCAGATTCCAGTTACAATGACATCTCCCCTATCTAACAGATTATGTTCAGTTCATGCAGCTCTCTTGTTTAGTTCAGCTGTGTAAATGGGGAATACATCTGATATATAAACATATGAAAAAAGACGGAACCAAGTCAATGAAGAGCAACAGCCTCAGTGTTGAGTGTGCTGTTTTTCAGCACTGGTCTGTGTGTTAATATGTGATAAAAGGCTAAGCATTTATTTGATCATTTTACAGAAACGACAGGGTGGAGTTGCATTTTTTTTTTTACTTAATTTGTTGCAATTTCGGTATCGCAGCAATCAGTGAAAATTCAGTAACATTCCACTGAATGGTTCTTGTAACTTAAAACAAACAAAATACATTCGCACATTCATGGTCTGGTCATTTCCATTTGGTACGTTGTATAACCACCACTTTTTGTATTGCAAGAAGCAAAATTATTAATCTAGTGTATGTTTTCTACAAAAGCAGTACAATGGTTTAGGGTGATGATGAGTAACCTGGATGTAATGGATGTAAGCTACAATAGCTCTTGTTGCGTCATCACAAGTTTGTTATCTGCGCATTTAACACCTTTAATTGATTGGCTTCAACCATAAGTTTAATGAGACATCATTACTGATGACATTTTTTTTCTTCCAAGTGCTAGACTCCATAGAGAGTTTTAACAGCTCAGTCCAGTTAAAAGTGTTGATTGGTCTCAAAAGAATCTGATACAGAATCATTACATCATAAGAAAGCAAAAAGGATACTACAGTTTAGGGGTGATATTTAAAACGATTTTTATCATATCTCTACAAATTCTTCAAATAGCTTTTAACTAAAAGTTTTTGAATTTTAAACTTATTCACAAAGCTCATAAGATCAAGTTTTACTGAGGAATGAGGGGAAATGTTGTGTTACATTGTTTCAATCATGGAGATATGTTAATGAAAGAACATGTCACATTACAGTTACCTTGGGACAGATTTTACATTTACTGTATGTAACTTGTTCGCTCAGTGATGCCCAAAACTGACCATGGAGCCTCTCCAACAGTGGACTATTGTCTTTCTCCCTAATTGAACACCTTATTCAGGTGACTTGATTCAGGCCCTAAGCTCAATAGTAGAGACTAGTGATTTGCAGATGGCGGTTGTATCCGCGGGCCGGGTGGGTCATGTAATAAAAAATATATTCTAATTTATTGTGGGTGGGTGAGATATATCATTAGTGATACAAATATTCTCTAAAATATGAATGTGTTTTAAATTTCTTTTTAATCAGGAAGACAGACACAGATTTCATTTTTGTGTGTGTTCGCCAGCTCGGGATGTTGCAGTGACAGATACAGTGGCATTACAGATAAAGTTTAAATGGAGTAAAGCGTGTGTTTCTGCTATTAAGAAAGTGTAGGCTATCAGGCCAAAGAAGAACTTTTGTTTTTTAATTAAATGTTCATTTAAAAGCAGCCTATTATCATTGTATTAGCCTGGTACCATTACCCCTTACGGCTCCGACGATGTTTTGTTCTGTCCTCCATGCGGTGCCAAATCACACCAGGAGCGAATCAACTGGATTCGCGAGACCACGAGATTCTGGGATGCTTATGAAATGTGCCGCGGCGTGGCTGGTATAATATACACATATCTATGGGTATAAAAACAAGCATTAACTTGACTAGAGCGAACGTGATCAGCTCCGGTGGCCGCGTCAGAGCCGTAATGTGCGGCAGACGTGATGCACAGATCAGCTCTTACATCACTGAATCTGATGTTAAAAATGAACAATCCATTCATCATATCATCGTGCAAAAATAAGAATTAGTCTAATTAAAATCATTGTAATGTGACGATCGGGTGCGTGTCGGGTCGGTTATTTAAATCAGAGAAAAATATAGGTGCAGGCAGATTCGCGTGACGTTTGAGCTCATCCACGCATCTCTAGTAGAGACCATATCACAAAAATGAATGAATGAATTGGTTAGTTAGTTAATTATATATTTTATTTAAGCATTGCAAATCCTCCCTGTCACCTTTAAAGAGGATGTCCTGACAACTCAAATGGGCTCAGAGTGAAGTTCAGGGTGAACTGATATTTCACACTAGAACAGTATCTGAATGGGAAAGCAAAAAAGTATCCAAAACATTTGTGATTGGGCATGAGTTACTATGCAGGGAATACAGAAGAAAAGTGAGCAGATAGATTAGACTGTTCGTCAGCATTGGCTTCATGCACCACAACCAGACAAGTACTTTAAAACAAAATTTGTGCTAAACAAGATTAGTTCAATGCTGACAGTTTTTTTTTTAAATACGTTTGATTTAACTAATGACAATACATACATCCAATGTGTTTGGGCAAATTTTGAAAGAGTAATGTGTACCCCTCAAGATCTCTACCACTTATCACAACTATAATCTCAGGATAAGATAGGGCAGTTCAATCAGGACCACTTTCGTCAAGTATATTTATTACAATTATATGCATACAGTTAGTGTTGGCGGTATGGTATGGAAACACTCCACATGCCTGTCTATGCAGCCATGCTGCTCTGATGCACCGGAAGGGAGAGCCCTGTCTGATGCTGAATGAGCTATGAGGCTCGAAACGACGGATGGAAGCCTCTCACTGTGACCGAAGGGAGCTTCGGCTCTGCTGCACCGGAAGGGGGAGCCCTGTATCATGCTGAGTGAGCCTTGAAAACTCAAAACAACAGATGGAGGGCTCCTGCTGCGACCGGAGGGGAGCCCTGTATCATGCTGAGTCAGCCTTGAAAACTCAAAACAACAGATGGAGGGCTCCTGCTGCGACCGGAGGGGAGCCCTATCCGATGCGGAGTGAGCCATTAGGCTCGAAAACAACAGATGGAGGCACTGCAGCGGTAGTATGGAATGAGCGGGGCACTGTGGCGGCAGAATCAAACAAGCGGGTCACTGCGGCGGTAGAATCAAATGAGCGGGTCACTGCGGCGGTAGTATCAAATAAGCGGATCACTGCGGCGGTAGTATCAAATGAGCGGGGTACTGCTGCGGCAGTATCGAATTGAGCAGGCACTGTGGCGGCAGTATCAAATGAGCAGGGCACTGTGGCGGCAGTTTCGAATTGAGCAGGGCACTGCGGCGGCAGTTTCGAATTGAGCAGGGCACTGCGGCGGCAGTATCGAACTGAGAAGGGGACTGCGGCGGCAGTATCGAATTGAGCAGGGCATTGCGGCAGCAGTATAAATTGAGCGGGGCACTGTGGCGGCAGTATCAAATGAGCAGGGTACAAAACATCATATGTTTATGTGGCTTTTTAAAAATGCCAGGTAGCCAGTGTTTCGAGTGCGGTTGGCCAATCAGCTTACAATTACATGACTGATAGTTCCTATAGAACTGTTTTAGACCTTACTCTGAAATAGGAGCTAATTTAGTTCCTCCAAACGGAGTTCCTAGAACTAAACCGTTCCTAGTTTCTGCAGTGCAAACATGCCAAAAAGTGGGTAGTTCCACAGTTAGTTCATGTATGAAAAGGTTCCCGCTGTGTGAAAGGCCCTATTGTCCCCTCTGAGAACTGCAGCCTTGGTACTTTGTAATTGTACATTTGTAGAAAGTCTGTCCTGATCATTGGGTAAGATCAAGCCAATTTTGTTTTTTAAAGAGACTTATTCCCTTAGTTAAAGGGAATAAATAAAGAATAAAGTAAAATAACCACAATTTGTTGTCAATTTGTTACCTCGCCTTGCTGACAATTTATTACCGGTCTTGTCACATTCAATTATGAATTAGCTTACTTGAACCACACCTTTATAATTGATTCCAAAACTGCAAAATTAGACTAAATAGTCACTTGCATCAATAGATATTACTGCTGGCCATTTAATACTAGTTGTAAGTCGTTTTAAATGTTTAGCTACCTAAATCTTACCTCACCTTTAAACTGAATCGTTGCACTTTAACTCTTCTTTTTGCAAAGACCTGGCACATCACTAAGAGCTGTTAGTCTAAACACTGTCTGACACTCTAAATGAATCATAACATCGTTTCCTTCACAGATTTTTTAAATTAAACTAAACTGCTAAAACACTGTTAACACAAATGTTACACTTTTTATTTTAACATATATCTTCCTAAACTGCATCAATTTTGCTTTCATGTACAAATAGAGCATGGAGGCAGAGTCATTCACAAATAAAAATGTTCACAATATATGAGACACCATATTTAAACATAAAAAACATAGCTGTTACATGATGTCCTCTAATGTTCTATAAGGATTTGATCAACAAGAATTTACATGTGCAGGGTTTGTGTGGTCATTTCTCTTCTGGGAACAGATTTAAGTACTCTGATGAAGGTTCAAATATTTTCAGTGTCAAAATGTATTTTGCTAACAGTCTAAACCATCGATAAAACATTGCATAGATGAGTGGATTCATGCAGGAATTCAAGCATAAAATCCAATACATTATGTTAATTATAAGATAATAATTTGTGTCATGCCCAAAAGAAACAGTAACTAAGTATGGATATATAGTATGGCATCCAGCAAAGAAGATAAACCAGTACTACAATCCCTAAGGTTCTTGCATAACTTATTTTCTGATCTAGCCATTTTGTCTGTGACTGAATTTAAATGCTTAGCTTAATAATTTACAACAAAACAGATTTTGAAGCAATTATTGAACAAGGTGCCATTAAACAAGCAAAGGAATCTAATATTAGATATTCCAACTTAACATAAAGTCTACATTCTCCAATTCATGAGTGGTTTCTTTCTGGATTGATTAAAAACTCACACAATAGATAAAATAAATAAACAAATGAGAATAACCAGTTTACAACAATAGAAACAACAACTCTGTTGGTATTGACCTTCAGTGGATATCGCAAAGGGTCATTCACAGCAATGAACCGATCCACGGATATAATAACCAAATTACCAAGATATGCTGTAACAACCACATAAAGAATAA
This sequence comes from Ptychobarbus kaznakovi, assembly GCA_027422405.1. NCBI lineage: Eukaryota > Metazoa > Chordata > Actinopteri > Cypriniformes > Cyprinidae > Ptychobarbus > Ptychobarbus kaznakovi. Next base: position 36,935 of record JAPDDN010000623.1, read on the forward strand.
GAGGAAATATTGAAAAAAATACTTCTCCAAAGTACCAGCATGGCTCAATGAGTTTTATTCCCTGCACTGGCATGAGAATCAGTCCTGCGATCAGATCAGCCACGGCCAGAGTAGTGGTAATTTCGTCGACAAACATTATAACTAAAAATATTCGTCAATCAACCTTTTTCTGTGACTAATATAAAACTAATATCTGATGATAAAAACTATGACGAAATTTATGACGTGTCTTCGTTAACAAGATGAGACGGGACAAAAATTGTATTTGAGGACTACCGAACATTCAAAATACATCCTATAGGCTAAGTTAACTGTCTTGTCTTTCAAAATGTGCATCTCTGTCATTGGACAAAGGGGTGTTTGCATATCTAGTCTGAGTATGGCAGCCACAGTGGACGGAGAGGCTACCAAAGCGCGATCTAGCGATCTGAAACAATGTCCTCAGCACCCGAAGTGTTTGGGACTGGGTGACCAGACATCCCATTTTTCCCTGGAATCACAATTAGTTGTCGATTAAAGGCAGAATTGCACTGATAGAAGTGCTCTCTTTCGCGCACGTTCCACTTCTTCAGTCTCATTCAGCGCACGATCAGTTCTCAGTGCTTACTGCTCAAATACACACACAGCAGTCCAAATGTCTATCGTGTAGGATCAGAGTATCTCACATAAATACAGTCGATTATGGCTTAAGTGAGCGTAAACAGGTGGGTGAAAACTGAGTGTGTGTCAGTATTACATGCATACCTTCCGTCTTAAACATCGTATAGATTTTAGAATCTTGTTAATTACTTATAAAGCCCTGAATGGATTAGCTCCTCAGTACTTAAGCGAGCTCTTATCGCATTATAGTCCTCCACGTCCGCTGCGATCTGAAAACTCTGGCTATTTGATAATACCTAGGATATCAAAATCAACTGCCGGCGGCAGATCCTTTTTCTATTTAGCGCCCAAACTCTAGAACAATCTACCTAACACTGTTCGGGAGGCAGACACACTCTGTCAGTTTAAATGATGCTTTATTAATAAAGTTTGGGAGGAGCACGTCAGATACTTAATCAACACAAGTTGGTACGCAATCAAGGTAATCAACACTTGGATATAAATGCAGCTGACTTACCTCCATTCATTTGATGGTTAAGCAGCATCCCTCCACCATCCCTTCTCCACCAATATCACTAGAATTCTCATCACACCATGGGGGGTACTCTGGGTTCGGGCCATTCCTGAGCTTGGAGCCCTTCCCCAGGACAGCACAACTACAACGTATTACCATACTCGCCAAATTGAACCGCCGGTGAAGAGGAAAGTGACGCGCTGGTCCGCCCACTCTGAAGCTATGCTTCAGGCGTCCCTTGATGACGTCGACTGGGACATGTTCCGGGCGAGTTCATCTGACGTCAGCGAATTCACGGATGTAGCATTAAGCTTCGTAAACACGCTAACCGAGCAAGCCACTGAAACGGTAACAATAAGGACATTTACTAATCAGAAACCGTGGGTGGACAGATCAATCCGTGATGCGGTTAACCATCGCACTGCCGCATACAACGCCGGTCTGTTGTCAGGGAACACGAGCGAATACAAAGCTTCGTGCTACGCTCTCCGTCGTGCAATAAGAGCCGCTAAACGCCGGTACAGAGAGAGAATTGAGTCACATTTCCAGCTCAATGACTCTCGACGCATGTGGCAGGGACTGAAGACCATTTGTTCCTCTGGAAATAACTCCTCCGCAGAGGTGAGAGCAGATCCGTTGCTGGCCGAAGAATTAAACACCTTCTACGGCCGCTTTGAATGTAATGGCGGTGCAACTCTGTCGAACAGCCCATCAGGAAGCAGCAGACAGAGCAGCGATGATTATGCTATCACCTTGTCAGAGGAAGATGTCCGGAGGGAACTAAAGAGAGTGAACGTCAGGAAAGCAGCAGGACCTGATGGGATTACTGGCCGTGTTCTGAGGTCCTGTGCTGATCAGCTTGCTGGTTTGTTTACTTCCATATTTAATGAGTCCCTTGCTACCTCTGTTGTTCCCACCTCCTTTAAAAAATCTGTCATAATCCCTGTGCCTAAGACCAGTAAACCCTCTTGCCTGAATGACTATCGTCCAGTTGCCCTCACATCGACAGTCATGAAGGTTTTTGAGAGACTTTTAAAGAAACACATTTGCTCCTCCATCCCTGCTACTTTGGACCCTCTTCAGTTTGCCTATCGGCCAAATGGGTCTATTGATGATGCCATCTCTCAGGTACTGCACTCCTCCCTCACTCACATCGACAGCAAGAATGGCAACTATGTCAGGCTGCTATTCATAGACTATAGCTCAGCTTTCAACACTATAGTCCCCACCAAGCTAGCTGTCAAACTCTCAGACCTCGGCCTAAACACTTCACTCTGCGACTGGATTCAAGATTTCCTCACCGCCAGACCACAAGTGGTGAAAGTCGGCCAGTTCACCTCCAACTCCATCACTCTGAACGTAGGAGCCCCGCAGGGCTGTGTCCTGAGTCCCTTGCTATACTCTCTTTACACCCACGACTGCGTGTCCTCACACAGCTCCACTTCTATTGTCAAATTTGCGGATGATACTGTGGTTCTGGGCCTCATTAACAACGATGACGAGGCCGCATACTTGGATGAGGTGGAGAGACTCACATCATGGTGCCAGGACAACTGTCTCTCTCTGAACGTGAGCAAAACTAAGGAGCTGATCGTGGACTTCAGGAAGAGACAGCAGCGGCCCTACACTCCTCTTATGATCAGTGGGACCCCTGTGGAGAGGGTGAGCAGCTTCAAGTACCTCGGTGTAAACATCTCCGAGGACCTAACTTGGACTACACACATTCAAACACAGGTTAAGAAAGCCAGGCAAAGACTGTACCATCTGCGACAGCTGAGGAAATTCAGGGTCTCACCAGCTATCCTGAAAACTTTCTATTCTGGGGCCATAGAAAGCGTACTGACTCAGTGCATCTCAGTGTGGTATGGAAATTCCTCAAACCAGGACTGCAAAGCTCTACAGAGAGTCGTGCGCTTAGCTGAGCGCATCTCAGGGTCTGCTCTCCCCTCTCTGCAGGTCATCTACCTCAAACGCTGCAAAAGCAGAGCTCAGGGTTCATACACATTTTTACCAATAAAATTCCATGACTTTTCCATAACTTTGAGGTAAATATTCATGACCTAATGTTTCATGAAATGTCTATGTATTAGGGATGTGACGAGATCTCGTGAGATCCGATGCGTCTCGCGAGATCCGACTGGTCTCGCGAGAACATGACGATATCCTTGCAAAACATTTTGCAGTGTTTACATAAGAGCACCACTAATCGTAAAAAAATTGCAATCTTGCTTCAAACACCCACACAATCTTTTTCATGAATCACAACAATTCAGCTATGTCTATTGCGACTGTTTCACATCGCGAGTGTCAGTGGATCGTGAGAAGCATGTTTTGTCGCTGCCCATGTTGATGAATCAGAGGGTCGGCCATCATCATCCTTCCGATGTGATCAGTCGTTCACTGATATGGGCGGCCACTGACGCTTATCATGTGAAACAGGTGTTAAAAACATTCTGCATTCATGCTGCTGCTGGTCCAGAAAGAGCAACACAGTCTTTTCAACCAGACATCATTATTTCTGTGTTACAGACATTTAAATAACAGAAGTAATAGGGATGCACTGAATGTTCGGCAACCGAAATTGTGGTCGAATAAGCGAGGAGACCGAATAAATTGTACCGAATGATGACGTGACACGATCAAATAGTGCTAATGCCGCAAACATGTCTGCAGTGTGGAAATATTTAAAACTGTCAGAGAAAGATGCAAAACTCATTACAAGCACAAAGCACCGACTGCGAGACTGTTTAGCACTGCATCTCATGTCTCCGGGTGGATGATGCTGCTACTGTATGATGATTGAAATTGCGAAATGGCCTCAAACGATTAGTAAATAAACTGCAGAATGTTATATTTTCTAATACACGCACAAATTGCATATAACAGCGCTGCACAAGCTTGCCGCGCCAGGGTTCAAAGTCCAAAGCGCGAGAAAAATCTGCACTAAAAACACTGTTACTCGGTAGTTGCATTTTATTAGTTTTTTTGAAAGGCATGTGCCAATGCCATACGTGCGACAAACATCTTCCCAAACTCGTCAGAATCATTTATAAATCTGCTGTCAACAAAAAGAAGCACTGAGGTGTTCCTGCGGGTTTCTGCCAAAATAAAAGCTCCTTCAACATTCAAAAATGTTAGTATTGTAATTTTAATGATGTTCTGTAAAATAAAATAAAAAGTAAGACAATAATAACGATAATAATAATTACACTACAACAGCTCTATTAATACATTTATTATAACATTCACATAGTGTTCAAATTGGGATCTGTAATATATTCTAATGTTTTAAAAGAAGTCTCTTCTCAGCAAGGCTGCATTTATTTGTACAGAAAAAAAAACATGCCTGATTCAAGAAGGGGGTCTCAAAAATGGCCAAAAATTGTGCTTTGTTGGTATAATGTCTGATAGATTGTTAAAAAATATTCAGTGTTAAGTAAATATTTTAAAATTGTTGTTTTGTAATTGATTGTTTTATTTGAAAAGGAGGACAAAATGGTAAAAAGCACCTTTTGGCTATTTAATTTATGCAATGGTGAACAAATTAAAGGCCTACTACAAACTATGCCTACATGGGGGAAAAAATGCGAAAAAATGTATTCGGCCTTCGGCCCAGTGTTTCATTTTGTTCGGCTTCAGCTTTGGCCAAGAATTTTAATTTCAGTGCATCTCTAAGAAGTACTGAGATAAAAGTTTATAGTTTGGGTGTAAACACTTACAGTAGCGATCAAATAGTAGCAGTAGCAAGTATAAGTAGTCTACAGTAGCGATCAAAACGAAAGCATCTTAACACTTTTACACAAGTATTTGTAATTTAATCATTAATTCAGGAGATTCCAATAGTTTAAGTCTTTATGAAGTGAGACACTGATTCCTTCATTTAATTTATTATTTTGTTCAAATTAATATATTTTTAAAAGACTTCAGCAATGAACATTTTGTTTACTTTTTTACTTTTCTCTGCAATGCACACATAAATATTCTATATTAAAAACAAGAATAGAAACAGAACACATTAAAAATGTTCCATCCAAAGGTTTTTAACAACAGTGTCACATACTAATGGTTAATTTAGATTAATTATCACTTTAATGTGTTATAACTGTTTACAGATGAGTGAATTTGCTGTGCAGGCTAATAAATATTAAAGGGGTCCAATTATGCTTTTTCATGATTGGAATTTTATTCAGTGTATATGTTTGGGTATAAAACGATCTACACATTTACAAATCTCAAAATCCACTCCAAAGGGACATATTTCGTTTAAAAAAAATCACTTTTCAAGAACTACAATGAACGGCTCGTTTGGACTACAACATTGTTTTCCTGTATTTGTGACATCACAAATTGTAAATCCCGCCTACTGAAATTCGAGGGATTTCATTCGGGGGAACACTTGTTTGAGCTCTGTACGTTTCAAAATCGAAACCCAGTGCAGGTGTTTTTCTATCACTGTCTTTCTGATGGAAACCAACAGTTTTTCAGAAAATTTTGGATGTCATTTTTATTTTATCTTGCATATAATGTTTTTATAAGGCAGCGTTTGTGAGTGGAGCTCTGTTTTGTGTCCAGCGTTACCGGGGAAACCTTGAGCTCTCCCGCTCCAACAGTGCCTCCCACTGGCAGAGAATTAATTTCGATATATATGCGGCCACAAATAGTGTAAGTCTGTGGGACCAGGGGCGCCGTAAGGGGGGGAAAGGTTAGGACGATTCTAAGGGCCCGACGATGGGAGGGGGCCCCCGAGGGAGAAACGTGATTTCTACCGAGGGGAACGCTAGAGCCCTGCATTTCAGCCCGGCCCCGACCGGGCTTTGATCGGGCCAATTTTCACGTCATAGTTCAGACGCGGGCCGGGCCTCGGGCCTGTTTTAGGCTTCTCCTTATGTTTATATTTTAGACATCCATCAATTAGTGATGAAAAAAATTGCCGCGCTGGTGGAAACAACACGAGACCGCGCTGCCGCGCCTGTGAAGAGCGGCTCGGCGGTGTTTAGTGTCCAGCAGCAGCAGAGAGCCATCAGCGCAGCTGAAGAGTTCTGCGTTCAAATACACGCAATAAAGCTTGCCATAAAGCCCCAGCAAAAGTAATTACCATGAATGTGTCAGGGGGAAATAGTAAGGAGATATTTGAATTATTTATTAATAAACTAGTGTTTTCTCTGTCAGTGTCGCAAAGATGAAGAATCAGATGAAGATCCTGACTCGCCATCCCCTCATTAGACGCGCCTTTAGAGATAAGTGCATCTTCACGGATTATAATGAAAGAGTTTTTGTTTTCGATTTGATTTATTTCGTTAAGTAGTAATTTAAAGCTTTCTATAGATATATTTATCATGTCTGTGAGTCATGTATTCTCTGACTTTCGGTTAATTTTTGTGAAGTGCTCCTGTTCAAGACGAGACGGCTCATCATTGTTTTCTTTATTTTATAAAATTATTTTATATATTTAGGGCTCTAGACTGCGACCAAAATGCATTTTTTGAGAGTGTGCGAGTAAAAATTTGACTTGTGCTAGTGCATGGTCTGCGCTGCTCCAAAGCGCGCGCGCTGCCAGCCGCAGCACATTGTAGCAGGAGAAAGATTTCACTGATCAGGTGCAAGCGCTTCAGTAGAGCCTGATTTCACACCGCACGCAGAGGAGAGCAGAGGCAGCGCAGAAGTGGCGAGTATGCAGAGCGCGAAGGCGCGTGCAGCGGACGGAGCGCAACGGAGGATTTGGTTTTCAAACTAAAGTAAAAGACCGCTTCTTAAACCAGAGAAGGTGAACATGTTGGTATTTTTGTAGAGAAAACATGCAAGTTCTGTCAGCCACAGCCAGTTTAGTTTTACTTTTTGTTTTCATTTTGAAAAGCTTGTTATCTTTACCTCACTTTATGGTATGGAGGCTTTCCTTATTTTTTTATATTATTATTATTATTATTTGATTCCTCAGTGTTTGCTAAACATTCTGTTATGTATTAGTCGGTATAATACAGCATGTGATGCCTCTTATTCGTTTTTGTTAATAAATGTTATGCTAGTTTGTCATTGTAAAGTACTGTTTTATTGTTGTTGTGCTTTTTAATTAAGAATATCAATGAATCCATCTTTTGTTTTAGTCTTAAAAAGTGAAAGGTGTATAGATATAAGCAAAACAGACAATTATATTTTCTTGTAAAGCGTGACACCAAGATCGTGAAAGTGAAAGCAAAAAAGTCACAAAATGTAAATCACAATTAATACTGATGAAAAAGAACGGGTTGAATGTTGAACACTTTCGTTACCATACAACTATAAACTATGATAAAAGTTCATCAGCATGCATTGATTAATCAAATGTATCAAAAAAATAAAATAAAATTGCGACCTGTCAAATTGCTGGCCGCTTGGTCGTTACTTTAAGAAAAAACTTATTTAACTAACAAAAAAAATGCTCCAAACGTTTTTCTAAATTAACTTTATAAAAAAACAAGACGAAATATTATCACTTTGCCATTACATACAAAACTGAACTATTTTAATAGCTGAAACAGGATAATCTGACATGGGAGAAGGGGGGAAAAAGGGCTCTGGAACACAATTGCGATTTCTACCTGGGGATATCCCCCCACCCCCCGGAAGGCACGAGGGCCCGAGTGAATATGCTGTCCAGGGGGCCCAGAATCCGTAGCGGCGCCCCTGTGTGTGACTATGGTATAAATAAATTAAACTGTATAACAGTTTCAGTGCAATTTATGTTATAATGTTAGAATTAAAGAACAATAAACATAATACATATTACCGTTGCACTTATTTGTACATAGTCAATGCAGTTATTTTTAAGCTGTAGTTGACATCCCTTTTAAAACGTGATTTAGCCAAAAACAACAACATCAACAACAATAACATTACCACTTTAATATGTCTTGCAATATCTGTGCGTCCAAAGGTTCTGCACAATCCTCTTGTTCAATATTCTCGAGGTCTGAATTGATATGGCAAAATTGGCGAACTTGCTGTTCTGGCAAGGGGCAGGGAAACATGACCAAATAAGGGAACAATGAAACAGAAACAGGAGCAGGGGGTGGAGGAGCCCGAGCTCCAAAAAGGCGGCAAAATTCACAGAGAACCATCTTTGGACGACACCGCTCTGCACAAGATGTTTAAACTGGCATCGTAGAATGCATAGAGCATGTCGTCTGGGTAGCTGGTTAGAGCAGTGAGGACCAGAAACAGTCTAGTGTGACCCTCGAGCGATTTCTCCCCCTGCTCCAGCAGGAGGAGGAGACATTCTGAATCCAGGGGATCCATGGAAAAAATAATGGAAACAAAACACTGAGGAAAAAAATTGAATAAAAAAACAGAAGGTAGACACACGGAGATAACTGTTTGCGATTGAGTCCTCTGTCACGATTCACACGGAGAAAGGAGAGAGGAGACAAAGAGACATGGAAATTTCACAAAATAAGAATCTTTAATATTCCAACACAGAGCACAAGGAAGATGTTCAAGACCCGACAAGGAAACATGAGTCAGACTACTCATATATACTAAACTTAACGAGGGACAGACAGGTGCGGGGAATCAACTATTAATGAGAAAACAAGAACAGGAACATGACCAAATAAGGTAACACTGAAACAGAAACAGGGACAAAACAGGGCCCGTATTTCTCAAGCTTCTCAAGGTGCCATTTTAGTCTTAAGTGCTGAGAATCCATGAAATGTACTCCTACTTTCAAACTTAAGTATAAACATAAATTATCACATTTCTTAAAGCTAAGAATCACTCTTACACTCCCAGTTATTTAAGACAGCTCGAGAGGTCTTTCAAATGGTTAAGAGTTGCCAGTAGGGGCTTGTGATGGTGCTGAGGAGATGGAGACATGCACTGTGTGAATCTTTCAGGAGAGGAAGAATGTTCTTGAAATGTTTGACGACGAGCAGTTAATCAAACGGTTACATTTCCTCAGTTATTAAAAACAAGCAAATAACATTGACATTACCAATAAACATAATTACTGATTTCAGTCTAGCGTGAGTATTATGTGATCTACACTGTATGATGAATGCATTTCTTACCCCTTATTTACACTGCACGTGTCTGCTGGGCATTACAACTCCACGGCCACCGGAGCTGATCAGCCGCGCCGTGGGAACTTTCTGAAACGGATCTCTGCGCTGCATCACCAGTGTTGGGGAGTAACTAGTTACATGTAACGGAATTACGTAATTTAATTACAAAATAAAAGTAATTTTAATTAGTTACAGTTACTAAGAAAAGATGTGTAATTAAATTACAGTTACTTATGAAAATGTTAAGGATTACACAGAGGGTTACAACTGATTTTTTAACACACACTCCCACATACAGATTTAACTGATTTCTTTCATAAATTGCAGTGACTGCTCTAAAATATGAAGCACCAATGTTTCAGAAATTTATATCATGGTTTTCCGATAAGTCTTATATTTCCTATATGGGTTTATGTACAGTATATGCTTTTTTTAAGATTAACTGTTTTTTCTAAGGCATCATTCGATTCCAGTGTTTCATGTCATAACTATGCAAAGATTTTATTTTAAAATCAATATCAGAGCTATTAAACAATTTCTTGTTATGATTTTACTTTTTTTTTTACTTTTTAGTCATTTAGCAGACGCTTTTATCCAAAGCGACTTACAAATAAGAAAAAGTAACTAAAACTATAAGTTACAAGTCTATAAATACTATATATACACACACATTTAAGAAAATGGAGAAATTAAATAAAATGATTTGCAGATAATCATAAAAAAATATAAAGTGGGAGACTTACTTCTTCTGGAGGTGCAGCTGGATCATGAACAATGGTTGCTAATCCATCCTTTGGTTTTAACTTTTTAACAAAACTTGCCTTGAATTGTCCCTTATTCAGAAAGCAGTCTGGAATAAAATGATTTGCGCAGACAGACATAAACTAATTTAGTGAAAGTGAAGTGACGTGTGGCCAAGGATGGTGACCCATTCTCAGAATTTGTGCTCTGCATTAAACCCATCCAAAGTGCACACACACAGCAGTGAACAAATACACCGTGAACACACACCCGGAGCAGTGGGCAGCCTTCTATGCTGAGGCCCCCGGGGAGCAGTTGGGGGTTCGGTGCCTTGCTCAAGGGTCTCACCTCAGTCGTGCTGGTTATTCACTACAAAATCAAAATTGCTTGATAATTGAGACTGTTTAGGCTTTTGGGGGGATCAAAAAAGGAGTGAATTTTTACCATTGTAGGGTGGTTGTGTCCTAATTCAAGTGATGAAGGCTTTCGAGAGTCTGACAGTAATTAGTGTTAAACTCTACTGTAAGTTTAACCCTGCCTGCTTTGCATGTTTGAAAATGATTAATAGTTGAAAATATTAGAAATTTAGAAAAGTAATCAAAAAGTAATCAAATGTAATCAGTTACTTTACTTTTATAAAGTAATTGAAAAGTTACACTACTTATTACATTTTAAGTAGGGTAACTTGTAATCTGTAACCTATTACATTTCCAAAGTAACCTTCCCAACACTGTGCATCACTAAAGATATATGGTAATAATAACAATAATAATAATAATCGTCTCGCTGTCGTAAAAATGGCATCAGCAACAGGCGATGTCTTTGACTATTGTCGATACACTACTCTACTATCATCTATCGGCACCATAAATTAAGTTGTGATGATGCTTCGTTTCCTTGCCATAATGTATTTTCTTGAAAATTGTCAAATGTGTGTTGAATGTAAACTCCTATTATGAATTTAACCATTCATTGTGAATTTATCTGATAATACTCTTAATTAAGGAAATATATTCAGTGATTGGTCCATGCGTATGTCATCATTCAAAATCCAGTTTGTGTCACAGCACAGTGTTGTGAATCATCTCCAAAACTGACACTTAAGATTTAGTCCTACACTTTGCTTAAATTACGACTGAGATGATTGATAACTAAATTTTAAGCACAGCTTTGAGCCAAGAATATTTAAGTTTATTTCTAGTTTTATTTATTTATTTTTAAATATAAAATCAGTAAAGTGGTTTAGGGTAATGATGAGTAAACGAGTAACCTGGACGTAATGGATGTAAGCTGCAATAGCTCTGGTTTCATCACCTCAAGTTTTTTCTTATACATTTAACACCTTTAATTGCTAGGCTTTAACCATAGGTTTCATGAGACATCATTACTGATGACAAATGTTGTCAAGTGCTAATAGACTCTCTGGAGAGTTGCCACAGCTTGGTCCAGTTAAAAGTGCTTATTGTTCTCAAAAGAGTTGAACAAAGAGTCATTACATCATAAGAAAGCGAAGAAGATACTGGAGATTAGTGGCCACATTCAAAAATATATTTTTATCACTACAAATTCTTCAAATAGTTTTAACAAAACATTTTTGAGTTTTAAACCAATTCACAAAACTTGTAAGATCGAGTATTACTGAGGAATGAGGGGAAATGTTGTGTTACATTGTTTCAATCATGGAGATATGTTAATGAAAGAACATGTCACATTACAGTTACCTTGGGACAGATTTTACATTTACTGTCTGTAGTTTGCTAGCTCAGTGATTCCCAAAACTACCCTGGAGCCTCTCCAACAGTGCACTATTGTTCTCTCCCTAATCAAACACACCCTAATTAGATGACCTGATCCAGGCCATAAGCTCATTAGTAAAGACCGTATCACAAAAATGTATTAATTAGTTAATTATATTTTTATTTAAGCATTGCAAATCCTCACTGTCACCTTTAAAAAGGATGTCCTGACAACTCCAGCGGGCTCAGAGTAAAGTTCAGGGTAAACTAAGATTTTGCACTGTGTCTGAATAGCAAATCAGAAAAGTATTTGAGAGATCAACCCAATCTCCAAACATTTCAAGGTCAAGGTTAAGGTTTATTTATTCGTCACATAATAAATTATACAGGGTATAATTAGAAGTGAAATGTAATCGAATCAGGTCCGCTCAGTGGACAGTGCAAAATAATACAAATAAAAAATTATATAAAGTAACACAACACGAGAGCATATATATGGTAAAAGAAGAGAAATAAGAGTAAAATGTGCAATGGAATATAAAGTGCAAAACAATAAGATGAGCAAAACAATAAGATGTGCAAAAAACAATAAGATGTGCAAAAAAACAATAAGATGTGCAAAAAACAATAAGATGTGCAAAAAAACAGTGTACTGGGACTTAATAAATAGTAATGTGAATAAGAGGGATGTGCAGACGGGTTGTTCAGGGTATTGTACATAAAGCAGCAATATTTGAGAATATGAGAATATTTACAGTTAACAATGAGTCTTGTGAATGTTTATGAGACTGGGTTTGTGTTTAGGAGCCTGATGGCCTGAGGGAAGAAGCTCCTCCTCAGTCTTTCGGTTTTTGCCATCATGCTCCTGAAGCGCTTGCCAGATGGCAGTAAACAGAAAAGATGGTTACCGAGGTGGGTTGAGTCATTGATGATTTTTGCAGCTCTGCTTTTGCAGCGTTTGAGGTAGATGACCTGCAGAGAGGGGAGAGTAGACCCTGAGATGCGCTCAGCTAAGCGCACGACTCTCTGTAGAGCTTTGCAGTCCTGGTTTGAGGAATTTCCATACCACACTGAGATGCACTGAGTCAGTACGCTTTCTATGGCCCCAGAATAGAAAGTTTTCAGGATAGCTGGGGAGACCCTGAATTTCCTCAGCTGTCGCAGATGGTACAGTCTTTGCCTGGCTTTCTTAACCTGTGTTTGAATGTGTGTAGTCCAAGTTAGGTCCTCGGAGATGTTTACACCGAGGAACTTGAAGCTACTCACCCTCTCCACAGGGGTCCCACTGATCATAAGAGGAGTGTAGGGCCGCTGCTGTCTCTTCCTGAAGTCCACGATCAGCTCCTTAGTTTTGCTCACGTTCAGAGAGAGACAGTTGTCCTGGCACCATGATGTGAGTCTCTCCACCTCATCCAAGTATGCGGCCTCGTCATCGTTGTTAATGAGGCCCAGAACCACAGTATCATCCGCAAATTTGACAATAGAAGTGGAGCTGTGTGAGGACACGCAGTCGTGGGTGTAGAGAGAGTAGAGCAGGGGGCTCAGGACACAGCCCTGCAGGGCTCCTACGTTCAGAGTGATGGAGTTGGAGGTGAACTGGCCGACTTTCACCACTTGTGGTCTGGCGGTGAGGAAATCTTGAATCCAGTCACAGATTGAAGTGTTTAGGCCGAGGTCTGAGAGTTTGACAGCTAGCTTGGTGGGGACTATAGTGTTGAAAGCTGAGCTATAGTCTATGAATAGCAGCCTGACATAGTTGCCATTCTTGCTGTCGATGTGAGTGAGGGAGGAGTGCAGTACCTGAGAGATGGCATCATCAGTAGACCTATTTGGCCGATAGGCAAACTGAAGAGGGTCCAAAGTAGCAGGGATGGAGGAGCAAATGTGTTTCTTTAAAAGTCTCTCAAAAACCTTCATGACTGTCGATGTGAGGGCAACTGGACGATAGTCATTCAGGCAAGAGGGTTTACTGTTCTTAGGCACAGGGATTATGACAGATTTTTTAAAGGAGGTGGGAACAACAGAGGTAGCAAGGGACTCATTAAATATGGAAGTAAACAAACCAGCAAGCTGATCAGCAGAGTACCTCAGAACACGGCCAGTAATCCCATCAGGTCCTGCTGCTTTCCTGACGTTCACTCTCTTTAGTTCCCTCCGGACATCGTCCTCTGACAAGGTGATAGCATAATCATCGCTGCTCTGTCTGCTGCTTCCTGACGGGCTGTTCGAAAGAGTTGCACCGCCATTACATTCAAAGCGGCCGTAGAAGGTGTTTAGTTCTTCGGCCAGCAACGGATCTGCTCTTACCTCTGCGGAGTTATTTCCAGATGAACATATGGTCTTCAGTCCCTGCCACATGCGTCGAGAGTCATTGAGCTGGAAATGTGACTCAATTCTCTCTCTGTACCGGCGTTTAGCGGCTCTTATTGCACGATGGAGAGCGTAGCACGAAGCTTTGTATTCGCTCGTGTTTCCTGACAACAGACCGGCGTTGTATGCGGTAGTGCGATGGTTAACCGCATCACGGATTGATCTGTCCACCCACGGTTTCTGATTAGTAAATGTCCTTATTGTTACCGTTTCAGTGGCTTGCTCGGTTAGCGTGTTTACGAAGCTTAATGCTACAGCCGTGAATTCGCTGACATCAGATGAACTCACCCGGAACATGTCCCAGTCGACGTCATCAAGAGAAGCCTGTAGCATAGCTTCAGAGTGGGCGGACCAACGCGTCACTTCCCTCTCCACCGGCGGTTCATGAACGATCCTCTGTTTGTATTCCGGTGTGAGGAAAATGGCGACATGATCTGATTTGCCAAAAGCCGGCAGTGAGTGGGCTTTGTAGGCATTCTTGAGCGGAGTGTAGCAATGATCGAGTGTATTCAGTCCTCTGGTTGGACAGGATATGTGCTGATGAAAGTTAGGGATGACCTTCTTGAGGTTGGCTCTGTTAAAGTCCCCCGCGATGATACATGCAGCGTCAGGATGTTTATTGATGTAGCCGCTTAGCTCATCGTGGAGTTTGGACAGAGCCAAGCTGGTATCTGCCTGTGGTGGTATATAAACGGCAGTAACGACGACTTATGAAAATTCCCGGGGCAGATAGAATGGGCGGCAGATAATGGAGAGATGTTCCAGATGAGGCGAACAGGAACGCGACAGAATGGAGATATTCCTGGAGTCACACCATTTCTTGTTAATAAAGAAACACACTCCACCACCTTTGTTTTTTCCGGCCTCGGCTGTTCTGTCCATCCGTAAAACAGAGAAGTTATCAGACGGCGTTACAGCGGTGTCCGGGACCGTCGGCGTGAGCCATGTTTCGGTCAAACAAAAGATGTTACAGTCCCTAATGTCCCGTTGGAAACTTATCCTGGCTCTAAGATCGTCCATCTTATTCTCCAAGGATTGGACATTAGCGAGCAGAATACTTGGTAGAGGGGGACTGTGAGCCCTTATCCTCAGTCTGTTGCGTATTCCAGCGCGTCTCCCGCAATGTTTCTTTCGCCTCCTGCGGTTATTCAGGTGGTCATTGTTCAACTCGGTGCTCCGAAGTATCTCCAATGGCCACGCTGGATCCGCGGATAAAGTGTTCTGAATCAGGTTAGTGTAGCGCTGTCCAATGTCCAAAAGTGTTCTTATGTCGTACATAATCATTGCAGACGATACACGTATCAAAAAGAGAAGTAAAAAAATAACAAATAGGTAAAAAAAAACACATAAAAGCACAATTCTGAGCGGAGCTAATTCACAGGCGACTGAACTCAGCAGCGCCACCGGAAGATTGTATTAGCCTAATCACATTTGTGATTAGGCATGAGTGACTGTGCAGGGAATGCAAATGAAAATTGAGCAGAGAGGTTAGGCTGTTCATCAGAGTCAGTTTATTCTGAAAGGTGTCCGGGATGATTCAAGGTTCAAGGTTTCTTTATTTGTCACATAATAAATTATACAGGGTATAATCAGAAGTGAAATGTAAAGTCAGAAGTGAAATGTAAAGTCAGAAGTGAAATGTAAAATGATGGTGATGGTGATGGATGATGGTGTTAAATGCGGCGCTGAATCTACAAACAGGATCCTCACATAAGTCCCTGGTCTGTCAAGATGCTGCAGGATGAAGTGCAGTCCCATGTTGACTGCATCATAAACTGCAGGGAATCCAGTAAGGGTCCAGTGGCATACTTCAAATATAAGCCTAAACCAGTCTTTCAAATGAGTTCTTGGCCACAGACATTAGAGCCACAGGTCTGTAGTCATTTAGTCCAGTAATTTGGGGTTTCTTTGGGACGGTGATGATGGTGGAGCATTGGAAGCATGAGGGGACTTCGCACAGCTCCAGTTATCTGTTGAAGATATGTGTGAAGATGGGGGCCAGCTGGTCAGCACAGAATTTCAGACAGACTGGTGTCAGATCATCTGGGTCTGGTGCCTTTCTTATGTTCTTCGTTCTGAAGACCTTGCGCACATCGTCTTCACTTATCTGCAGTGCAGGTGTGGGGGAGAGGGGGGTTGCAGGAGGTGTGAATGGTGTTTTTTCAAACCTGCAATAAAACTCATTCAGCTCGTTTGACTGTTGTTGATTCTTTACAGTGCTGGGGGATGGTGTCTTGTTACTTTAATACCTTTCCAAACTGAAGAACTGGAAGATAATTTGTTTCTTAGCTTGCCAGAATAATTCCTCTTTGCCACTCTGATCTCCTTTTCCAGTGTGTATTTGGCCTGTTTATACATCACTTTATCCCCCTTTCTGTAAGCATCTTATTTGGCCTGACGGAGCTGTCTAAGTTTTGCAGTGAACCACGGCTTGTCGTTGTTGTGGGTTAAATGAGTCCTGGTAGGAATGCACATATCCTCACAGAAACTGATGTATGATTTTACAGTCTATGTGAGCTCGTCTATATCGCTTGCAGCAGCTTCAAAACACTACAATCAGTGAGGTCAAAACAAGCTTTTAAATCTTGCTCTGCTTCATTGGTCCATCTTTTAACAGTTCTTAATACAGGTTTAACTGATTTAAGTTTTTGCCTGTAGGTCGGTATAAGCTGAACCAAACAGTGATCAGATAGTACTAAAGTTACTCGTGGGACAGAGCTATTTGCTTCCTTTATTGTTGTGTAACAGTGTTCCAATATATTACTGTCTTTGGTGGGACATGTGATGTGCTGTCTGTATTTTGGCAGTCCGCGGGAGAGATTTGCTTTATTAAAGTCCCCGAGAATTATTAAAACAGACTCCGGGTGTTTTTTTCTGTGTCTGTGATCAGATCAGCAAATTTCTGTTAAGCTGAGCTCACGTGCGCTTGCGGAGGAATGTAGACACTCACGAGAATGAATGAACAAAACTCCTGCGGTGAATAGAACGGCTTGCAGTTAATGAAGACCCTTTCTAGATCTGATCAACACATCTTATTTAACACCACCTGTTAATATGTACAACACCTTTCATTGATGTAAAAGAGCCACTGGCGCGTGATTTCCCCATTTGATTCTGCTTCGCAGTCGGATCTGATCAGCTGGAAGTTTGGCAGATGGAGATCGCTGTCCGGTAGTGCGTCATTCAGCCAGGTTTCCGTGAAACACAGAGCAGCAGAGTTTGAAAAATCCTTATTAGTCCAGGAGAGCAGAAGAAGTTTGTCCGTTTTGTTGTGTATGAGCGGAGATTCGCCAGATGGATGCTAGGCAATGGCGTTCTAAATCCGCGCTGACGAAGCTTAACGAGCGCGGCGGCTAGAGTCTGCGCATCCTGTAGCATCTAAACAGCGCCGCTGCTCCACCGACTACAATGTCCAGCAAAACGTCTGAATAATCAAAATCCGGTAAAAGATTTTGTGGTGTGTTCTGCCGAATGTTCAGCAGTTCATCCCTGGTACAACTGATCATGTTTGAGAAACAAGAACAAAACATTACAAACACTGAAGAGCAAAGCACTGCAGCTGCCATGAGCGGCGCCATCTTAGATCTTTAGCTAACCCTAGAAAGAGGATTAGCCAATTACATATTCTTGATTTATTGCGTTTTTGCAACTTTGTTTTTGAATTTGGCATTGTATAATATGTATGCAGTATCGTAATGGTAACTGTTAGAGCACTGGCATCTTTTACTAGTCTTCAGACCTTCAGCCATCTGTAATTTGTGATTCAACCTGATCTGAAACTAAGGAGTTTGTTAAATGGGGAGAGATCTACAACATTCTGGGAGGTGGGTCCAAAACCGATATTCATTCAGGATTGAGAAAAAGACTGTGTGTAGCTTGGAAGCGCAAAAGTCTTATTGTGGATTTGTTAGGAACTATTTCTGACAGCCCTAATGAAATAAGAACTCATAAAGGGGTATTTCTTACACCCATATTGTTTCAGAAAACAGTGCGTGGCACATTTGATTGTGTTTCCAGAAGAATTACATAATAAAATGTGTTAATATTAATTGTGTATTAACATACAAAAAAATCATTGGAAGATAGATCAGATAAGGTCTGATAGGTTTATAAATATCTGCATTTAGGACTATGAATATTAAATTAGAGGGTGGGTTGATAGCTGAATATTCAAACCTCACTGTAGGTGATGTAGTCACCAAGAGTTTCCAAAAGTATAAAGCTGAGCCATATTAGTGGCAAGCATCCTCACACAGAGTCTACTCTTCAAGATAGATCCATCATGGAAATGTCTAACTGGGGAGTGACAAGCACGGAAAATCGAACAATGCAATATTGCTTTCCAGATAACAATTTGTCTTGTACTAAAAGTATCAGACCAGAAGCGGAGTACATTGTTGTGTACATTTTCGTTTCAGTATCATCAGTGTTCACTGTGTTTCTGAACTTGTTGGTGATTGTCTCCATCTCACACTTCAAGCAGCTCCACACTCCGACCAATGTGCTGATCCTCTCTCTGGCCGTGGCTGATCTGATCGCAGGACTGATTCTCATGCCAGTGCAGGGAATGAAACTCATTGAGCCATGCTGGTACTTTGGATAAATATTTTGTTCAATATTTTCTCTTATTCTTTATGTGGTTGTCAAAGCATCTCTTGGTAATTTAATTATAATATCCGTGGATCGGTTCATTGCTGTGAACGACCCTTTGCGATATCCACTGAAAGTCAATATTAACAGAGTTGTTGTTTCTATTGTTGTAAACTGGTTATTCTCCTTTTTATATTCATTTTATATTTTATATGAATCTTTAATCTATCCAGAAAGAAACCACTCATGTATTGGAGAATGTATACTTTATGTTAAGTTGGAATATCTAATATTAGATTCCTTTGTTTGTTTAGTGGCACCTTGTTGTGTAATTATTTCTTTATATGTGAAAATCTGCTTTGTAGAAACTTATCAAGCTAAGCAATTAAATTCAGTCACAGACAAAAAGGCCAGGTCGGAAAAAAAGTCTGCAAGAACCTTAGGGATTGTAGTACTGGTTTATCTTCTTTGCTGGATGCCATACTATTTAGTTACTCTTTCCCTTGGGCATGATGAAAATTATGCTCTTATAATTAATATAATGCAATGGATTGTATGCATGAATTCATTGATGAATCCACTTATATATGCAATATTTTATCGGTGGTTTAGACTGTCAGCAAAATACATTATGACACTGAAAATATTGGAACCTTCATCAGAGTACTTTAATCTGTTCCCAGAAGAGAAATGATCACAAACTCACATGTGTGAATGTGAATGTGTTTTGAGCAACTCCCTGTTGAACATTAAATGACACCAAGTCATGTAACAGCTTTTTTTTATTTAATTTTTTTATATATATTGTGTCTAACATGTACATTCTGAGCATTTATGCTTGTGAATGTGAATGACAATGAATATGAAAGCACAGCAAAATGATGTTGGATCCTGCTTTGGAAGAGATATATTGAAAAAAAAATGTAACATTTGTTATGTTAAAGTTGCTCTTTCAAATATATTTCAATCAAAATAAGTTTAAATTAAAGAAATCTAATTTAATGCGTAACCATGCCCATTCTGCAGTTACAGTAAAACAATTTAGAGACAAATCGTACAAAATGAGCTGAAATGACTGATGATTTGGTAAGAGTGATAATCATTATAATACAATTCCTTTTAAAACTAGTGCATTCATTCGTATGATGTCCAGATACTGTATATAAACTAAGGCCTAAGTAGTAATTAACCTTATACACTTTTAAATGTGGTAACAAAACACACAGACGCTGTAAAGGCTGTGGGGAAAAAAGATAGCAAATTTTATATCAAATCATCCCAGAATCAACTTTGTGTTGATGCCCATTACTGCTCGGGGCAGTCGTGGCCTAATGGATAGAGAGTCGGACTTGTACCCCACCCCGAAGGTCACAGATTTGAGTCTAAGATCTGACAGGGATTGTAGGAGGGGGGAGTGATTGTTCAGCGCTCTCTCCACCCTCAATACCCCGACTGAGGTGAGACCCTTGAGCAAGGCACCGAACCCCCAACTGCTCCCCAGGCGCCGCAGCATTGGATGCCCACTGCTCCGGGTGTGAGTGTGTGTGTGTGTGTGTGTGTGTGTGTGTGTGTGTTCTCACTTCTCACTGCTGTGTGTGTGCACTTGGATGGGTTACTTACACCATTATTGGCCACACGTCACATCCTTTCCTTCCTTTAACCTTTCCTTATGCCAAGGATCAGCCAAATTTCCAAGTGGGCATTAGTGTTCACAGAAGTAAAAAAAATAATTGCAATGCAACAATTCAGTTGTAAGATAAGATAAAATATAAGTAAACTTTCAATAATACAAATAATGATAAATGGCGCATAGTAAAATCCATTGACACAACCTATTCTGCTTTTTTATTATTATTTCACAGCAAAGTTATTTTCGTAAATGAATACTGAAACTAAGACTTATTTGTCAAAAATCATTTTCGCAAACTGAAATAAAATAAAAATGTCTAAATACATGAAAAACTAAAACTAAATGAAACTAACAACAGTAACTAAAAACCTAACTACGATAAAATAATAATTAGCACAAATAAATAACGTGTTTGTGATTTAATAAGCTCTCCTTCTGTGCCAGATAATTGGACCTGTGTTTGTTTAGAGAAATAGATGGCACATCATGCACGTGAGCCGCTTCCTAAGCGGCTATTCACAGAGAAGGCATTTAAAAAATAAGATGCAGGCTATGAAATGGGAAATAACAAAAAAATATGACATGGGAAATAATAATAATGCACACCTTACAGTGTACAAACGTTTAAAAGCGTGCTTGACGTGCGAGAACAACATGAGTTTGAGTTAACAGACACAGAATTAAAAGTTGTGGATGAGCTGACTTTAGTGAATAGTCATTGTGTCAGACGTTGCGATTACTATGGTACAGTCCGCGTCAGCCTCAAGTTCATGACACGAGCACCTGCCTTAACTGTATAAAATGCTCAAAAATGACAAAAAGCGATAGCCGCGCTGTGTTTTCACCGCTTGCCGTGTCCTGTGTAAAAAGGGCTTTGGAACTGGGATTGATTGCGTTGCTCATCTGAAGCACCTGCGTGCTGCAGCGGATCGTCAAAGTAAAGAGCAAACCTCATTTAAATCCCCGTATTACATTTATTTTTGAGCAGCATGAGGTTTAAAAGCATTTTAGATTGTTTCTTCTTATTACATTTAATCAAAAAATCTGCACATATCACTCCCATTCTTCACCAACTTCACTGGTTTCCGGTGGCCAAACGTATTCAGTTCAAACTCTTAGTTTTAGTTTATAAGGCCCATAACGGCCTTGCACCTCAATACCTAGTCGAGTTAGTGCAACCATATGTTCCTCAGATCTAGCAATGATAACTTGCTTGTTTTGACCAAGTATAAACTCTCTACGGTGGGTGGTAGAGCTCTCTGTATTATGGAATAAGCTGCCCCATAATGTTAGTGCTGCCTCCTCTCTCCAGACCTCAACTTAAACTTCATCTATTCACTTTGTTTTCCAAATAATTCTTCTACCTCTATGTTTCCCCTTTCTTAAACTGCAGTCTATATGACACATGGCCATTTTCTTGACATAGCCTAATCGATGTTCATGCTAGACCTCTTGTTGTTAATTATCTGTAGTTCCTTGTTGCCAACACATATTTGTATGATTGTTCCCTTTATTGACCAGGTATGTTTACACATACAAGGAATTTTGTATAGTGACAGAAGCTCCACAGTGCAATAGAATGACAGCAACAGGACACAGACGACAAAAGAACAATATACTAATAGACAATGTACATACTAACAACAACAAAATATACAATACAGACAATTATGTGTGAGGTCTGACATGTGCAAATGTGAAATAAAAAAACAATTATGTGTGGTGAATAAATAATTGTATAATAGTGTCGTGTGTTCCACGTTTAATGTCAAGTGTTCATGAGATGGATTGCCTGAGGGAAGAAACTGTTCTTGTGTCTGGTCGTTCTGGTGCTCAGAGCACTGTAGCGTCGACCATACCAGTTCAAAGAGGGAGTGTGCTGGATGTGAGGGTCCAGAGTGATTTTGCCAGCCCTTTTACTCACTCTGGATGAGTACAGTTCTTGGAGAGTAGGGAGGGTTATACCAATGATTCTCTAAGCAGTCCGGACTACCCTCCGTAGTCTTCTGAGGTCAGATTTGGTAGCTGAGCTGAACCAGACAGTTATTGAAGTGCAGAGGACAGATTCAATGATGGCAGAGTAGAACTGTTTCAGCAGCTCCTGTGGCAGGTTGATTTCCTCAGCTGGCGAAGGAAGTACTGCCTCTGCTGGGCCTTTTTGCTGAGTCTATGTGATTGTCCCACTTCAGGTCCTGAGAAATTGTGGTGCCCAGGAATGTGAATGACTCCACTGCAGTCACAGTGCTGCTCATGATAGTGAGTGGGGGGAGAGCGGGGGAGGGGGGTATTCTCCTGAAGTTAATAAACATAGATAACAAATAAACAATAACTCTTTGAAAAAATAAAGTGCCCTTTGCATTCAAAATACATTAATATCAAGTGCAAAAGTGGCAAAACAATTAATTTAAGTGTCAGCAATAGAGGTTGACCAATAAGGTTTTTTCTCTGGATGATGCGGATATTTAGAAATCAGGGCAGACGATGGCCGGTTAATGATGCAAATTGTTTGGCTGATATGTTTGGCTGATTTTTTTTTTTTTTTCTGTATCTCATAAAAGAGAGTAGAGTAGATGTTTATTTCAGGGCGCAAGATAGTAATAGTAGTAGCCTAATTCATAGTTATAATACATGGCTCAAAACTTAAGCACCTTCTCAAAACCGTTCGGAAACATGTTTTTTGTTTATGTTTGTTGACTGATACCATCAGTGTTTTCCACAGACTTCTCTGCCAGCAGGAGACGCTGCTGGAGCGGGAGATATAGCGGCTTCCCCAGTAACTGTCACAGATCAGCCAGGCTCCACCACCAATCTCTCACAGCGATCACTGTCACCTGAATTTTAACTCAAACCACCTGCACCTCATCAACACTCAATTAAACCAGCACTACTTAAGCACACACCTCACCTCAGTCAGTTGTCCGATCTCGCTTACACAAAGTGGACTCACACCTACTCTACACAGTTACTTACCTCAAGATTGCTTACCTCCTGTTCCTGTTCCTCGTTGGTCCTCCGTGTCTCCTACGTCTGCCTGTCTTCGTCCGTCACCCCAGCTCGTCTTCGGCGTCGACCCGAGGTGTGTGCTTACCACGTCATCCACGAGTTCCTGGCAAGAAAACCATCATCAGTATATCCTTTAACTTTCTAAGTACTTCAAGATACTTACTCACCATTGTTCCCTGCTTACCCGACTGCTGAATTCAAATAAACATCACAGTGTGATTTCATATCCTCCGTGTCTGGTCTACTTCCCGTAACAGAAGATCGGACCATCAACAGAGTGATTCAGTATGAGTCGGCCGGATCCATTCCAGGAACTCGTGGACAATCTACGACGTGTCCTCACTGCTACACCTCCACCAACACCAGCCACCACTTCCGTATCCACCATCGCCAGTCCTTCTTCGCCGTTGATTGCCAGTCCCATGGCCAGACCAGCGCCATTCTCTGGCATGGCGGAGGAGTGCAACGGTTTTCTCCTACAATGCTCACTCCATATAGAGATGCAACCTCATCTCTATACCACGGAAAGATCTAAAGTCTCCTTCCTCATTTCACTCCTTTCTGGCAAAGCATTGCAGTAGGCAGAGACGATCTGGGCTCAAGCCGGTAATATTAACCAATCATTCGATAACTTTGTTTCTCATTTCAGAGAAGTCTTTGGACGGCCACACGGTGATCCCACCGCAAGTGATCAGCTTTATCACCTCAGGCAGGGGTCTCAGCCCATCAAGGAGTATGCATTGAGGTTCAGAATGCTCGCGGCTGCCAGCGGTTGGAATGAACGCTCATTGATCACCACTTACCGCCAAGGATTAGAGCCCAGACTTCGCTTGCAGATGGCCAGTTACGATGACAACCTTGACTTGGAGACTATGATCCAACATTCCATTCGTTGCTCTTGGAACAAACCTCTTGGAACCGTTGCACTCCTTCATACCGTCACCCAGAGACCCCGTTCCCTCCAGAACCAGAATTAGAGCCCATGCAAACTGATTTTTACAGGGACCCTGTAAACACTCTATCCGTTTAGAGTGATGTCTCCGGTGAACTGAAATACACAAGAGAGAACCGGGAGATATTCTGGGTATGTGCGCAACTGATGCTGCGAGATAATTTATTACTGTCAAATTTTGGATTAATTATGTAACTGAAAAACATATTTGGGTCAAATCTGACAGTTGTTTTGGAACTAAATCTGTTGTGAAGGGTGATCTGTTTAGCCCTCTGAAATGCATATGCAGATCAATGTCAGTGTCTCTATGATTTAGGTCAAAAAACGAAACATTAATATAGCACAGGTTGAATGAGAATAACTCATGCACGTTCATATTTACTGTTGGTCCACAGTGATCAAGAGTGTATTCGCAAAACAAATTTATCTTATCCAGCTTATCTATCTATTTAAGGAATGCTATGTGTCAATTAAATGCTGGTGAAAATATGGAGGTTTAAGTAAGTCCAGTGTGTATTCTGGGCATGGTGTCATGGTTACATAGTGGCATTAACATCCAATGTCTTCGCGAGGTCTTTTAACGACTTTTATCAACAAATACCTGCCTTTGGAGATTTTACCTGAGAATTATTGGCAACATTGGTGGTTGCACGGCTAACGGAGGCCGCCTCGCGTTAGCATCTAAAAATAGAAGGTTGATTACCTTGAGGGCATTGCCATTGGTCGCCTGGTAAACGCACAGCTGCGTCATATGCCTGGCTCCGAGTTTGAGTGCTTGTGGAGGCATAGATAATTTTTTATCTTGGCCACAGATACAATGTCGGCGAGTTGCATAATACAGTTTGGTTTTACAAAGTTCGTTGGAGTTTTCCCTTTCACTTTCCTTCACTTTTAAATAGCTTATAAATGTCTGTGCACATTTAGCTTTCACTTTCATTTCTGGTCAGTTGCTTATCTATAATTAACACATTTTCTGCAATAAACATGGGACGTTTATTAACAAAACCAATAAAAATACACCATAACCATACTATAAGCTTAATATAAAATAACAAATTACAAAATGTATAAATGTAAAAAAAACAAAAACTGAACATCAGCAAATGCTGTGGAACCGAATGAATAAGAAACAGAACAAATAAGAGCAAAACGAATAAAGCCTGGAGGCACGGAATACACCTTGATGTTAAATAAAATAAATAAATTACATAAAAATTGAAATAAAGTAAAATAAGTAAACACTGTGGCTATGGCTGGGCGATTTTCAGATTTTATCGATTAATTTGAATTTAATGTGTTGCCACAATTTTATTTTTTATAAATCAAGGAATTGTGATTTTAAATAGAAATATTACCAAACGCTAGAATTAGACACTTTGACAATAACAGTTAAGAGAAAAGAACGATCCAACCACATGTCGGCTCACATGATTATCCTCTCACGTGTGATGCTCTCTAGGTGCCATTCACACAGAATATGCTTTTGTGTTGACGAAGATGCGACACGGGCAGTGGAATAGGAAAAAATGCAAGAAGATGGGAGTTAAAAATCTTTTAATAACTAGAGCGTTGCGTTTTTAGAATGCTGTTTCATGCACGAGATGCTGCAAGAGACGGGAGTGCAACAGTCAAATGTCCATGTTTACATAGAAAAAACAATGGAAAAGCAGCGTAATCTAATAAAAACCTGTGAAGAACTACTACTCTATGTCTGATATTTCATGTTTGCATCAGGGTGACAGGCTGAAAACTGCTGTTTATTGTTTTACAGAGCCTTTATAATTAATAATAGCACTATGGTTGAAATACCTTCAGTTATTTGAATTAGCCTACTTGAGATTTTTTTAAAGCATTTTTCTTGTATTATTTCTGAACATATGATATGCATAAGAAAGTTTGTACAAGATGTATTTTTAGTTCATGCTAATTTTCTGCAGAGATAATTAGTGATTTGTTTAACATTTACATCATGATGACAACTTCATGTGTGGTGCACTTAGAATATAATTTTCTTTAACAAGAGGGTTACGAAAGAAAATGTTGACTAGTTAAAATCGTACAAAATCGAGAATTGGTCAAATTTTCTGATAAAATCTAGATTTTATTATTTTGCCATATCGCCCAGCAATAGAAACAAATTCCAATTTCCAAAAACACTTCCAATTTTTAATTCATTTAATTTTTCAATATTTAATTGTCTGTTCTCTAACTGAACTAAATGAACACCTGTAACACTGTCTATATCCTCCATCCCAGGGGTATGTATATATAATATAGCACCTAATATAGCACAAACAGCAAACAAATGCATGCATGGCCACACACAGACACACAGACCTGAAGGTGTTTATATGATACACAGCCTTGCTTGGGAGGGTTATATTGTACTATGGTTTCTTTAGAACAGAGGTCTCGAAACTTGGTCCTGGAGGGCTGGTGTCCTGCAGAGTTTCCTATCTGTCGGTCACTACGAGTTATGTCGTGACGACATAGGGGATTTACCTGGGAGCCCTGATCATCTCTGACTTAAGAGAAAATGCCAATGAAATTGGCTAGTGGATTTTGCATACCTGAGCCACTCCCCGTGCATATGGGTATAAAAGGGCGACAGGTGCATCCACTGATTAGATTTTTGCTTCGGAGCCGAGTGGATGAGAAGTGTGCTGATCTCCACAAGCCTTTCATCTCTTATTTGTTCCTGGTTGGCGTCACGCTGCAGTCAGTGGAGTCCCTCTCAGCAGCGATTCCCCTGGGCACTTCAACTAAAAGAGCAAATTCTAAAAGAGCAAATCACGGACGATCGCGTCTTTTTCAAGATGCCGTTTCGTCCGTGTCCTTCTGGTTGCGGTCCTTTCCTGTCTGCGGATGACGGACACGATCGTTGTCTTCAGTGTCTGGGCTTCCAACACGCTGAAGATGCATTCGTGGATGACTCATGCACCTGTTGTGGGCGTGTGAGCATGATTTCACTGCGATCTCGCCTTTCCTTTCTGAAAGGATTGTCACCCTCTGCCGCCACCCGTGCTGGTCTCTCTGGCTCGAGCAGAGGACCACCGGCTGGCGCTCTGGGAGATCTGAGGGTGACAGTAAGAGCCTCTCTGCCGGGTACGTCCCCAAGGAACTTTTATTCCTCACGCAGCTAACATCTCGTCCGGTTCTCGGATGATTTCACTGGTCCGTCCCACGGGGCGCCCAGCATTTCATTCGGTGCGCCATCCGTGGATAGGATGTCGATCGCAGCATCGGGGGATGGGTTCACGTCCTCTGAGGATGAAGGTGCGGTGGGGCTGCCCCCCTCGGGTGTTGTCGCCACCACCGCACCGGACCCAGAGCTGACGGCCATGCTTGCCCGGGCAGCCGTGAGCATCAGGCTGGAGCTCAACAGACCGCCTAGTCCCGAGCCCTCGCGGCTGGATGATTGGTGCCTTTCTTCCAGGAGGTGATTGAGGAGCTGACAAAGTAGTGGATAGTCCCTTTCAGGGCCATAAGCCGCTCTTCTGCCTCCTCCATCCTCACTACCCTCGACGGCGGGGCTGCCAGGGGGTACGCGGGCATTCCCCAGGTGGAGAGAGCGATCGCGGTGCACCTGTGCCCATGAAACGCCGCCAATTGGAGGAACCGTCCACGTCTCCCATCCAAAGCCTGTAAGCTGACAGCTCACTTATAGTGCTGCGGGCCAGGCAGCCTCTGCCCTGCACACCATGGCTATCCTGCAGGTTCACCAAGCCAAGGTGCTCAAACGGGTGCACGAGGGTAGTACCGACCCGGGGTTGATGCAGGAGCTGCACACGGTGACTGACTTCGCTCTACGAGTGACGAAAGTCACAGCGTGGTCCCTCGGGAAGGCGATGTCCACCATGGTGGTCCAGGAGCGCCATCTGTGGCTCAACCTGGCAGAGATGAAGGCCCAATCTCAAGGCGAGCCGTGCCTCCTGGGGAGTGAGGGCTCAGTCCACTCGGAGTGTTGCCTCCTCCCATGCGCTGGCGCATGGCACCTCCTTGGCAGACATCTGCAGAGCTGCAGGCTGGGTGACACTGAACACCTTCGCAAGATTCCACAGTCTCCGCGTTGAGCCAGTTTCTTCCCGTGTGTTGGTTAACAGGTAAAGGGCGGGAAGAACTGGCCGGTGTCACGCTTGCTGCGCCATTCCCCCTCACCCGGGGATACAAGCACCTTTTTTCTCCTCCAGTTCAGTTCTCCGGACGGTGAACCCTGGTGGAATCCTCCAAGCACCCCCGGCAGTCAGACTGGGCGGAGCAGTACTGGTGTTAGCTTGCCCGGGTCTCCGGTCAGCCTCTCTACTGGGCTAGGTGTCCGTATGGCCTGATTCCCCTTCGGGTAATCCCATATGTGTATTCTTCCACGGTAAGGTTTCCCTCACGGTAAACCTGTGTCTTCTCTTTGACAGAGCTTCTGTCAGGTTCTGCTGGCAGCCCTCCTCTCTACTCCTAGGTAGGATCTGCCCCAGAGTCCAGTCATATGTAGTACTGCCCCAAGCCTGGGCCAGTCCATATCAGTGTCTCCACATGTTACCTCCCTTCGGGCAGGATGTGGCCTCCGTAAGGCCCTTCTCCGGAAGGCTCACTTCCCTGTCGTTACGGCAAGCTGTAACAACAAATAGGAAAGACCTGAAGCCGTCTTTCACTGAAGGTCAAAATCCCTTCCGATTTCTGTGGTAAAAGGAACAGCGGCTTGGCTATCTCCAGCAGTGATGTGCTCAGTGGTCCCGGTGGGCACCAACGTTAGTGAATATGCGCTGGGGCGGTAGGAAGTTTGCAACCTCTTGCATGGCATTTTTCCATCACGCGCTCGCTTGTCAACATCTGCATGCCACAAGTTTGTGACGGGGTTTAGCTTGTGGCGCTTTCCATAGGACCCCTATGTCGTTATGACATAACTCGTAGTGACCGACAGATAGGGAACATCTAGGTTACATACATAAACCCCGTTCCCTGATGGAGGGAACGGAGACGTTATGTCCCCATGCCACAATTTTGAACCATCGCTGGTTGCCAGGGACTCGTTCTCGGCTTCTCAGCGTAAAACCTAAAACCTTTTTATACCCGTATGCACGGGGAGTGGCTCAGGTATGCAAAATCCACTAGCCAATTTCATTGGCGTTTTCTCTTAAGTCAGAGATGATTGGGGCTTCCAGGTAAATCCCCCATGTTGTCACGACATAACGTCTCCGTTCCCTCCATCAGGGAACGGGGATTACGTACGTAACCTAGACGTTCAGCTCCAACCCTTGTCAAACACACCTTAAACAGCTAATCTAAGCATACTAGAAACTTTCAGTCAGGTGTTTTGAGGCAAGTTGGAGCTAAATTCTGCAGTACACTGGCCCTCCAGGACTGAGTTTGGACACCCTTCATTAGAACAAGTAACAAGTTCAAGAATGGGAACATGTTGATTTTTTTACACTTATGTTTCTTGTTATTTGTAATATTTTCCACTGGTAGCCCAGAATGTGATTGTTACACTATAATTAAAATGTTAGTTGCACTTCAGCTTTTGCGACTTTAGTGAAATTGCTACACCTAAAGTAAATAAAATAGCCTAAATTGATCCTACAGTGTTGCTGCACATGCTTTCGGATCATTACAAATAATAATGCAAAATTGTTATCTTAGAATAGAAGATATGCTGTATCAATTATAAAATTATCAATAGTTAAATTTGTGGTTTTGAAGAAGATAATTTTTTCTTTCTCTGTTTTGACTGTCTCATTTGGATTTGGACTTGACTTGGACTCAAACCTCTTTGGACTCGGTCTTGACTCGGACTCAAACCTCTTTGGACTCGGTCTTGACTCGGACTCGATAGTCCTGGTCTTGGACTCGACAAAGGTGGAGTTGACTACAGCCCTACGTGTAGCCACACCATTCCAGGACCTCCACATCCAGCATATTCTCCTTCAAGATCGTCTGAGACCAGCCACCCGGACAGCTGCTGCAACAATCGGTTTGCATAACCAAAGAATTTCTGCACAAACTGTCAGAAACCGTCTAAGGGAAGCTCATCTGCATGCTCGTCGTCCTCATCGGGGTCTTGACCTGACTGCAGTTCGTCATCATAACCGACTTGAGTGGGCAAATGCTCACATTCGATGGTGTCTGGGACTTTGGAGAGGTGTTCTCTTCAGGGATTAATCCCGGTTTTCACTGTACAGGACAGATGGTAGACAGCGTGTATGGAGTTGTGTGGGTGAGCGGTTTGCTGATGTCAACATTGTGGATCGAGTGGCCCATGGGGGTAGTGGGGTTATATTATGGGCAGGCATATCTAATTAACAACGAACACAGGTGCATTTTATTGATGGCATTTTGAATACACAGAGATACCGTGACGAGATCCTGAGGCCCATTGTTGTGCCATTCATCCACGACCATCACCTCATGTTGCAGCATGATAATGCACGGACCCATGTTGTAAGGATCTGTACACAATTCCTGGAAGCTGAAAACATCTCAGTCCTTGCATGGCCACTGAACTCACTGGACTCACCGGAAATGTCACCCATTGAGCATGTGATGCTCCAGATTCCCTGGATCGGCGTATATGACAGCGTGTTCCAGTTCCTGCCAATATCCAGAAACTTCGCACAGCCATTGAAGAGGAGTGGACCAACATCCCACAGGCCACAATCAACAACCTGATCAACTCTATGCGAAGGAGATGTGTTGCACTGCGTGAGGCAAATGGTGGTCACACCAGATACTGACTGGTTTTCGCACACCCCGGACCCCCCCAATACAGTAAAACTGCACATTTTAGAGTGGCTTTTTATTGTGGCCAGCCTAAGGCACACCTGTGTGATAATCATGCTGTCTAATCAGCATCTTGATATGCCAGACCTGTGAGGTGGATTTATTATCTCGGCAAAGGAGAAGTGCTCACTAACACAGATTTAGACAGATTTGTGAACAATATTTGAAAGAAATTGGCCTTTTGTGTTTATATAAAAAGTCTTACATTTTTGAGTTCAGCTCATGAAAAATGGGGGCAAAAACAAAAGTGTTGCGTTTATCATTTTGGTCAGTATATATACAGTGCTCAGCGTAAATGAGTACACCCCCTTTGAAAAGTAACATTTTAAACAATAACTCAATGAACACAAAAACATTTTCCAAAATGTTGACAAGACTAAGTTTTATATAACAGCTGTTTAACTTATAACATGAAAGTAAGGTTAATAATATAACTTAGATTACAGTTTTACAGTTTTCAGTTTTACTCAAATTAGGGTGATGAAAAAATGAGTACACCCCACAACAAAAACTATTAAATCTAGTACTTTGTATGGCCTCCATGATTTTTAATGACAGCACCAAGTCTTCTAGGCATGGAATGAACAAGTTGGCGACATTTTGCCAGATCTATCTTTTCCATTCTTCAAGAATGACCTCTTTTAGAGATTGGATACTGGATGGAGAGTGATGCTCAACTTGTCTCTTCAGAATTCCCCATAGGTGTTCGATTGGGTTCTGATCAGGAGACATACTTGGCCACTGAATCACTTTCACCCTGTTCTTCTTCAGAAATCCAACAGTGGCCTTAGATGTGTGTTTAGGATCATTGTCATGTTGGAAAAGTGCACGACGACCAAGGGCACGGAGTGATGGTAGCATCTTCTCTTTCAGTATAGAGCAGTACATTTGTGAATTCATGATGCCATCAATGAAATGCAGCTCCCGACACCAGCAGCACTCATGCAGCCCCACATAAGGACACTGCCACCACCATGTTTCACTGTAGGCACCATGCATTTTTCTTTGTATTCCTCACCTTTGCGACGCCATACAGTTTTGAAGCCATCAGATTCAAAAACATTTATCTTGGTCTCATCACTCCAGAGTATAGAGTCCCAGTAGTCTTCATATTTGTCAGCATGGGCCCTGGCAAACTCTAGGCGGGCTTTTTTGTGCCTGGGCTTTAGGAGAGGCTTCTTTCGTGGATGGCACCCATGCATGCCATTCCTCTGCAGTGTACGCCGTATTGTGTCATGGGAAATAGTCACCCCAGTTTGGCTTTCTACTTCTTTTGATAACTGCAGTGAACTTGCATGTCGATTTTCTTAAACCATTCTCATCAGAAGATGCTCCTGACGAGGTGTTAACTTCCGTGGACGACCTGGACGTCTCTGTGAGATGGTTGCAGTTCCATCTTTTTTAAATGTTTGTACCACTTTTGCTACAATATTCTGACTGATAAATAAAGCTTTGCTGATCTTCTTGTAGCATTCACCTTTCTTGTGTAAATAATTTTTTTCTTTCTCAGGTCTTGTGACATTTCTCTTCCATGTGGTGCCATTGCTGACAGCATGAAATGGGAAGGTTTTTTTTAATGTAACACCCTTTTATAGTCAACTGTCACCTGTGTAATGAATGATTAGACTCACCTGTGGTTGAATTCTTGTTAAATTAGACATTTGTAGTCTAAAATTTTGCTTTGCTCCAGAGACTTTCAGTGGGGTGTACTCATTTTTGCATCACCCTAATTTGAGTAAAACTGAAAATTTAGTTTTCGTCTAAGTTATATTATTAACCTTACTTTCATGTTATAAGTTAAACAGATGTTATATAAAACTTAGTCTTGTCAACATTTTGGAAAATGTTTTTGTGTTCATTGAGATATTGTTTAAAATTTTACTTTTCAAAGGGGGTGTACTCATTTACGCTGAGCACTGTATATATATATATACATATATATATCACATTTCATATTTTGAATCTCACAAGTGTCAGTATGTCAATGCATGTATTTTGTTTCCTGGTTAGGACCAACAGCAGATCAGGGCCATTTAAATATGATAAATTCTCTCAACAGCTTTCCTTGCCTTAAACTACATGTAATGTTATGCAACTGCTAATGCAACAGTCAGAGTGTATTAAGCCCACTAAGTTTTGCTTCAACGGACGTGGGGCA
This sequence comes from Ptychobarbus kaznakovi, assembly GCA_027422405.1. Lineage (NCBI taxonomy): Eukaryota > Metazoa > Chordata > Actinopteri > Cypriniformes > Cyprinidae > Ptychobarbus > Ptychobarbus kaznakovi. The sequence continues at coordinate 70,036 of JAPDDN010000623.1, forward strand.
TTGTATAACATATGTTTTTTTTGTTTTGTTTTGTTTTTTGTAAAGGAATGTAGAATCACTTTTTTAGACTTCTGACTTAAAAGTGAGACATCACCACAGTGGAAGATGAGGCTCTGCACAACTTCAGATGATTTCATTAAACAGACAGACAAGCACTGGTTTTAATTAATAAATCTGATTATATGGGCGAAATCAGGAGGCAGTTCTCTGATAATCAGTTCTTCAAAGGAATGGTAGAAATGGCACGATTGTTCCTTTCAGATAAGTATTTTAGTGCCATGATCCTTGCCAATGTTCTCCTCTCTAGTGTTTAGTGCTCTTGATTTATAGTGTGTTTCTGTGCCTATTGTTGCACTTCTTTTGTTGAGCTCATGTTCTTGACTGGTAACACTAGAATACTGTTCCGTCGTTAATTAATAACTACATAGGAACAAATGACTAATGCACTATGTAATGCCTGCTAGGCATGAAGACACACAAGACGATTGAAAAACAGACAGTATTAATTATTCCTCATCCCCTCACTGCAGAAAGTGAGATGGTCACCTGACCTACGCCACTAACTCCTAAAGGCGCCTCATTGTCTGGATATAAAGCACCTCCCCCCCTCCTCATCCAGCGCCCAGCCCGCATGCTTTTCGTCAGGAGAACAAAGACTCAATCCACATATGGCGCTTTTTCACTGCATGGTACGGCACGGTACGGTTCGGTACGGTTCACTTTTGGGGGGTTTTCCACTGGGTACTGTACCTGGTACCTGGTACTTTTTTAGTACCACCTCGGCCGGGGTTCCAAGCGATCCGTACCGTTACCAAAACGTGACGTGTAAACTCTGCTGATCACTGATTGGCCGGAGAGAATCGTCATTACTGCGTCACTGAACTTGCGACATGAGACCCATAGACCCGCTAGATTTAAATCAGCACAGGCAGCGAAGGATCGGACGCAACTTTTGTTTGAACAAACGCACCTTTTTGTATTAACCACAAAATAGCTGATTCATTGTCTGTTGAGGAAGTACAGATCTTCCTCTCGTTGATAGCCAAGGTGCGTTTCCAGCGAGAGCTTGATGGCGCGACGCCGAAGGAAAAAGCCTTATGTATATACTTTTGAACTTGCTATATTTTCAGAGTATGTCTTCTGTTTATATTTTTAACTTTGTATGTGTGTTTTGCTTCAATTAAAAACAATCTGATCGAATAAGTGTACCTCCAGACTATATTAAATATGTATTATTGTATGAGCACGTAATTAACCTCTTAAAAAAGACAAATGATTAATGCCACGATTATAAAAACCATCACATAATTAAAAAACAAGGGATACATTGTAAATTTTGAAATATTCAAAAGTTTATTGATAATTCACTTTACAGAACACGCTACATAAATAGTTAACTAATCAAGTAACGCAGCACACCTGCCCTCCTCCTCTACAGCCCGTGGCACTGCCACCACAGTCTCTGCTGGGGGGGGGGGGGTAAATCCCAAGCGTTCTCATAGACCTCTCCATTGTTGTTAAAAACATCCACATGCCGAGAATGAAGAACACTATTCCGTCTCCTTTCTTTGTTGTGAGTTTGTTTGTGGTGCGTTTACGATGATGTCACGGCAGTAGAGGCGGCGCAATTATAACGACGCGTGAATAATCCCGCCCACTCTATAGCGGTACTAAACTGCAGTGGAAATGCAAACCGACCCGAACTGAGCCGTACCGTACCGTACCGAGCCGTGCCGAACTGTACCGTACCATGCAGTGGAAAAGCGCCAATAGAGGATTTCGAGAATAACACTAATGGCCTTGAATATTAAAACATCTACGCAAGAAACATATGGATATTAATGTGGTACTCCGCCTTTCATATGCTTGGTGTGAATGTGAATTATTTAGGACATGCAGAATGTTTTAATCTGTGCCTTAAACTGGGTAGTATATGTACATTGTGTGCCAAATGTGGTGTTTAGATTCACAGAAACTGTCATGATTATTTTGAATCAATGGTACAACAGATTAGGGGATAATTATAAATGGGTAAACATGTGATAACACTTTTTACAAGTATTAAAACGCTTATTGTTCGGCACATGGGATTTTCATTACGGTACGCCCCAAAGACATGGGCGAGGCTACGCCCCACAAGAACAGTTGATTGGTTCAGCCGCCGGGGGCGTGCTGAAATCCGTCTGTTTAAAACTGGTCACCAGCTCGAAAATCGCTCTCTTCCTTCTTTCTCATCCTCGCGCTTCAACTTGCTGCTCGCTGACAATCCGGAAGCTGGACGCGGATCTTTTGCCTCACCATCGGCTGGAGAGACCATCCAAAAGCATCCAACACAACGTCGAAGCAATACCAACGAGAAACAAACAGCTTCCTCGCTCTAACACAGAACAAAGACCACCAATCGCAAGAGAGAGCTTCCCAGTGACATCACGCAGCAGCAAGGAACCACGTGCTCCGAAACAAAGCCTCAGAGGTTTCCAAGTGTAGTGGGATGAATAGTGGGTGCGTCATTTCTTTAGATACGCCACGAATACATTAGTTGTCCAATCACATACTTTCACGGGTGCATAAAAGGGGGCTTTTAAGGCACCGTAGGTTAGAGCACCGATTGTGCGTCACTGCCCGAGGCCCGCCCATTCCGGTTTTTGGCTTTTCCTGTCTCACAGGTATGTGTCTGTTAACTAGTCAACATCGCGAGGTGCGCTTGAGGTAACAATTTTGTTATTCGTAGTGGTTATCCAACATCATAGTGGTTGGTTGGTGGCTGCCTTTCTTATTCAACATGCGTCTGCTGTAAATCCTGTGTCTGTTCGCCGTTAAGAGCCGTTGCTTGTTAAGAGCCTTGTGCTCATTAAACTGGCCTACCTGCCATAGGTAAGCCTCGGTTTCCTTTCTTCTGTTTCCCTTGTTTGTGTAATTTACTCTGGTCCACATTCTAATGCTTTTTTAAGACTAGTGCTTGAATATTGTGAAATAAAGCTTTTGTATTTTGGTATCCACATCTCCGGCCTCTGTCCTTGAAACCACATTCCTGTGCCCTTTGTATGTGATCAATTTATAGTTTTCCCTGGTATACAGGGTGGCGTAGTCAGCTAAATTTAAAGTTTCCCTTTCCGATTTGTCCCTGCTACACAAGCAACACGAGAAAACCACGTGGGACGGAAAGAGCTTCGGCAAACCTTTATATGAACGCAAGTAACCCAAACTAAGTTTCTATCCTAACTGAACTGGTAATCGATCTGAATGCAGAAGAGAGGACAGTGTTCTCTTTTGTGATCTTATGCGGTTTCAGTTATGAAATAGCAAACAACCCTTGTAACCCTTCTGCTAACAATTAACCATAGAGCTCTGAATGTGTGTGTGTGTATGTATGTGTGTGTTTGTTTACGTGTTTTTAGTAGTTTAGATCATGTACCGTAGAATAGCAGTGAGCAAATAAACCTTGTTTCATTTATAAAGAATTGTCTCTTGGGATGTGATTTTCAAGTATTTCAAACTTATTGCCAAAAAGGTCATGTTACCTCGCTCAAATGGTATAAAACCCTTTATTTTGTTTATCGTTGGCCACGAGAGCAAAATAAACTAAATTGATAAAGATATACTGATGTTAGTGATCGCTGGATGAACCGTTAATACAGTATAAATCATAAGTCAAAGATTAATATTACTTTAATCAAGCAATATTTTATCTGTAAGCTTATAATTCCTCGGAGCTGAAATAATAGCTCCATAGATTTTGTTACAACTTTTAGCATTTTAGTAACTACTATTAACTAAAGCTAACAAGAAACTCTGATTAACGACTCGGTAAGTAATAGCACTCAGTTGAAAGTGGTAGTTCACTATTAGTTAATCAGTAACTACAATGTTTTTTCATATATCCCATAGAACTAATGATAACTACTATATGCAGGTTCATAATTAATGTGAATTATTCAACATGTATAAATAATAAAAAAATGAAAATCATGATAACCCACTAGTAATGCCTCAAGTATAGCCAAATCCATCAGAAGGAATTACTAATTATTTGGATCAGTATTCTAGTAATGACTGAAGTAACTGTAAGCTTTTGAGGTATATTTAAAGTTTTGAACATTAATGACTCAAAAAGTACTACATCCATCCATCACAACAGCATAATATACAGTACCTACTGCTGTCTACGCTGTTAATGTGACTCAAACAATAATGTAAAAGCAGAAAACCACTCACTGCTCTGGAATGAATAATGTCTATAGCGTTAATAAGAAGAATTCCTTACTTGAATGTTAAATGCTCTAGTGTGATGATAAACACGGCAGATTGTGTGTTCTCAGGACGGGGTCTCAGCTAATGTGGCAGTATCCATCAACAGTCGTAGTGATTCTGTGATTGGCTTGTTCTGAGACACTGTGTCATGAATCTGGTTGCCACTCACTACAACTGCACATCACCCATGGACTACATCTCCCATCATGCACTGCACTCACACATTCCCATCCACCATTACACCAATCACACAGCTGTCACCATTCACTCATTAGCCTTGATTGTCTCACCACACCTGCACCTCATTCACACACACACATTTAAGCAGCACTCTCACATGCACTCACCGCGAAGTCTTGTTCTTGCCCCGGCTGACATTTCTGAGCGTTTACCATTCCCTCTGATTGCTACTTCTGTGTGTGACCCTGGACTGCCTTACCTTGGAACTCTGAACCTGTGCTTGTGACCTCGACCCCGCCTGGTATTGTTAATGTCTGAGCGTCCTGAGTGTGTGTACCTGTCTATGTTATCTCCGTGTTTCTGTTAGTAAAGTGTTCAAAAGAAGTTCAGTGTCTCCTCGTCCCGTGTTTCCTGGCTCCTCCGTGCAACCCCTGGCGCTATACGTGACAGAATAATCCACACGAAACATGGGGCAGAACAGACTATATGAAGGGGAACATAACTGGAAACACCTGGGACGAAATCAAGACACAAATGGAGACTAATTAAATAATGATGACAGGAAAAACCAAATATGGGCAGGGAAACACAAGGCAGAGGGAGACAGACTGTGACATTACCCCCCCCCCCCCCCTTCCCCCTAGGCGCGTCCCGCGCCGTATGACATCGAAAGGGGAGGGGGGGTGGGCGCTCTGGAGGCCTCAAGGACCTGGAGACCGGACAGGTGGCCTCCAGGGCGGTGCCCGTTCCGGGACCCATCGCGGATCCGGGGACTCAGGCGGCCACGGCGGGTCCGGGGACTCAGGCGGCCACGGCGGATCAGGAGCCTCGGGCGGCCATGACGGATCGGGAGCCTCGGGTGGCCATGGCGGATCGGGAGCTTCGGGTGACCATGGCGGATCCGGGGACTCGGACGGCCATGGCGGATCGGGTATATGCCCCCCCCCCAAAATCTTTTTAGGCGGCTCGCCGGCCGGGGAATACCCAGTAAGGGCCAGCGGAGATGAAGGTGAACTGGGCGGGGCCAGCGGTGACGAAGGCAAGCTGGACGAGACCAACTTTCGGGGGTGCTCGGAACGCGCTGATTCTCTGGGGCGCTGGCGAGGAGCAGGCACTGGGGGGCGCTCGGGTAGAGCGGAACAGGAGGGAAGCAGCGCGGAGGAAGGTGAGCTGAGCAGGATCAGCGGAGGCATCGGTGAGCTGGACGGGGCCAGCGGAGGCATCGGTGAGCTGGACGGAACCAGCGGAGGCATCGGTGAGCTGGACGGAACCAGCGGAGGCATCGGTGAGCTGGACGGAACCAGCGGAGGCATCGGTGAGCTGGATGGAACCAGCGGAGGCATCGGTGAGCTGGCAAGGACCAGCGGAGGCATCGGTGAGCTGGACGGAACCAGCGGAGGCATCGGTGAGCTGGATGGAACCAGCGGAGGCATCGGTGAGCTGGACGGAACCAGCGGAGGCCTCGGTGAGCTGGATGGAACCAGCGGAGGCATCGGTGAGCTGGATGGAACCAGCGGAGGCATCGTTGAGCTGGCAAGGACCAGCGGAGGCATCGATGAGCTGGATGGGATCAGCGGAGGCATCGATGAGCTGGATGGGACCAGCGGAGGCATCGGTGAGCTGGACGGAACCAGCGGAGGCCTCGGTGAGCTGGACGGAACCAGCGGAGGCCTCGGTGAGCTGGATGGAACCAGCGGAGGCATCGGTGAGCTGGATGGAACCAGCGGAGGCATCGTTGAGCTGGCAAGGACCAGCGGTGATTGGTGACAGCTGTGTGATTGGTGTAATGGTGGATGGGAATGTGTGAGTGCAGTGCATGATGGGAGATGTAGTCCAAGGGTGATGTGCAGTTGTAGTGAGTGGCAACCAGATTCATGACACACTGCTTATAATTTATGGGGATTTTTTTTTTAAAGGAGCAGGTGGATTTTTAGCATTATAGGGTGGTTGTGTACACACACTGCCAACACACATTTATGTTCAAACACCATGTAAAAGTGAATTTTGCATAATAGGTATCTTAAAGAAAAAAAAATGTAAATGAACTGGAGTACTGGAGTCAATTGCCTAATTTGAAACTCATTAACTTTTCAAAGAACTGAACAAGACAGCAATTTACTGTATCAGCAATCTACCTTAGTTCTGTTGGAGTTACAAAGACATTTTGTATCTTCTGGTCTTGACTTTTGTGTTCTTCCACTGGCCAAAATGGTTGGGAGTTGTTCAAGTAATCAAGGTGGAAAAACAATGCAATAATTATAATCAGGGGTGGACATACAGTAAGTGGTGCGCAGATGTAAATGCACAACAAAGGTAAAAAAAAAATGTGCTTGGTAAATGAGTTTACACCATTCATGTACATACCAATATTTCGGATAGCTATTAGTAGGCTACAATTAACAGCTAACAGCTATGCATTTTAAATAATTTTAACTGTATAATATTTCCATTTGAATTGAATGCACAAATATAGGTTACTTGCTGCAGGTTTCAGAGAAAAACTCAAAACTATGACGTTTCATTTACGATGCACTTCACTGTGCAGCACTAAGACCAGCAGCGCATATACTTACTTGCCAGCAACCCACCAAAATAAAAGTTTGCTGATTTTAGGTTTTAAAAGGTTCTAAATTCATACAAAACTACAGTACAAAAAATAAAATGTAAATACATTTAGCAGACGCTTTTATCCAAACCGACTTACTGTGCCTCTGGTTATACATTTTTTTGTCAGTATGTGTGTTTTCCCTTGTCAAAAAATCCTATAGGATTCTAATGGGAAAATTGTATAGGATTCTGATTGGAATTTCTATAGTATTTTGGAAACGTTCCTATAGGATTCCGATAGGAATAATCCTATAGGACAAAGTCAAATTCCATTAAAATCAATTGGAATGTCCTATAGGATTCTAAGAATCCAATAAGATCCTATAGGACAAAGTCAAATTCCATTAAAATCAATCGGAATGTCCTATAGGATTCTAAGAATCCAATAATATCCTATAGGACAAAGTCAAATTCCATTCAAATCAATCAGAATGTCCTATAGGATTCTAAGAATCCAATAAGAACCTATAGGACAAAGTCAAATTCCATTAAAATCTATCGGAATGTCCTATAGGATTCTAAGAATCCAATAAGATATTATAGGACAAAGTCAAATTCCATTCAAATCAATTGGAATGTCCTATAGGATTCTAAAATCCAATAAGATCCTATAGGACAAAGTCTAATTCCATTAAAATAATTCGGAATGTCCTATAGGATTCTAACAATCCATTAGGATCCTAAAGGATAAACTGAAATTCCAATAGGATTTTTTGACAAGGGTTCCCTGAGAATTGAACCCACAACCTTTTGTGCTGCTAATGCAACACTCTACCACTGAGCCACAGGAACAATAAATATTAGGATTGTTGTCTCAAACTGCACAGGGACACGATGGTTGAGGATCCAAATTCGAAAACCAGCAAGAGGTCAAACACAATAAACAATCCAAACAATGACAGAATTTAAGAACCAGGATACTAGGCTTAGAAATGCAGTTACAACACATGCAAGACCTAGGCTGTTTCTTAATATGCGTTCTTCAGCGATCTTGCATCCTAGTGTTCTCGTTCTACGTCATCATCGACCGTCAAAGTTCAGTCCCAATTCTCAAGAACGCAAGTACAGAAGATGCATGAAAGTTCCCGTATGTGTTCTTGATATCGAAGATGTATCGAGTGCAGACTTGAGAGAATCGAGCCGTTAGAAATCCTAGAAGATGCTGCAGGTGGCCGGTGTACAGAAGCATGTAAGCTTTAAACTCGCTCTCATTTACTTTAAACCTGCTTGCTTTGATTTCATATCTATATTTATACATAACTCGACGGCTCTTAAAGTTGAAAGTAAACATTTATCGTTGTGCTTAATTTTAATAAGTTATGATATTTGTAATGTTATGTTATATTTATTGTTAATTGGCCACTGATTATGCTGAGACAATGCAGTCAGTTAAGCAAGAACGCAGTACATATCAATTCTCACAAGGATGCTGTTCTGTGTTCTCGCGTCCTTCCGAGTTCGTTCCTCCGAGGAAGCCTTGCTAGACTGATCTCCACGAGGACACAAGTCCATTCTCTGCATTCTTGGAATTGAGAAGCACCCTTAGCCCTGAATTCTTCTTCTTTTTAACGGCGTTAGTATCCATCTTATTGGTAATCTTATTATTACAGCCCCCTTCTGTTCCAGAGTGTGGATCAGTAAGTAAGTTCACAATCTATTTCTACTATGAATTAGGTATGGAGGGGGAATGGGGGGGTTAAAAATAATAATAATAAATTAAATATAAAAAAATACCAAAACAAAAATTAAAACAATTCGTATTTATTGCAAATTACCCCCCCCCCCCCTTCCTTACCATCATATCCTGTAATAAAGCCCAGTTTCCCTTAAAAATGCTATTAGTTCTCTCACATGTGCTCTATCACTCATATCTAGGGTTGTTTTTGAAGTGAGTTTCTTCACCCCTACCTCATTCAGATTATTTTCCCTGATCTCTCCCTCCCTCTGGTATCTCCTACAATGTAGAATTACATATTCCACTGATTCCTCTTCCTGACATTCCTCACACATGCCCGTCTGATTTTTCCCTATAATTAGCCCTGAATTACTGAATGAACCAGGCTTATATAGGGTAAGCAAACAGGGTTAACGAGAGGGTTAAAACAACGAGTGCTGATTAGTCTGTGGAAAGGATTGTGGGGAATGAAGTCCACGAGAGAGTGGCAATGGTATGGGATGGAGTGCTCTCTGGTGGACCACCAGGGCACTCCAGCTAATAAATAATAGTATTTGTATTTAATCTAATTTTGTATGTTAAAATATAATAGTATCACATTTTATTTATTAATTTGTTTATTATTTTATTTCAAAAATCAAACTAAATACAAAAGTTAAATAATACAATTATTGTTATTATTAATGTTGTATTAATATTTAATTTGTTACTTATTATTATTTTTTATTAATATTTACACACTGTGAGCATTATGAACACCAAACCAAATCTCCAGGTGCTCTCATGAACACCAGACCCAAAAACATCTGTGCACTCCTGATTATAATACAAACGTTTTTAATCAAAGAAAAAAACTCAGAGAATATGTACTGCACCAACATATATATATATTTTTTTATAAACACTATTGACTTTACATTTTCTCTTTCATCATGGAAATTATGTATTATATAATTGTTGGCTAAATATCTTATCAACGTAATGGCTTTATATTTATACAAGGTGTCCTTTGGGATAGTCATGATTTTTCCTCATATTTGAGCACTACTTACGTAAGTTACCAAGTTAAACAAACCATAAAGGCCTACAGATGAAACTGCCTCCTGAATGGAGTGGCCTACAATAATATTTATGCATGTCTCAGTGTAAAAAATCTGAAGCTCCTGAGTAAATCTGTGCTGCTTAATTAGATTTGAGCACAAAACAAGTACTGCAAGACATTATTACACATCATATAATCCACATGAAAAAAATATCTTATGGTGCAAGTGTAAAAAAAGATCATTTTGTAAATAATTGTACACTTTCAAGCGTAGCTCAAGTATTTCACAAAATTATATTGTTCAATAACAGTATGAATGCTGTTAAATTGAATCTCTTTCTGGAGGTTGGGGAAGAGTATAAATACACACTTGGTAAATGAGGGAACCAAACAGGAACAGCTGGTCAAGGATTAACTAATCAGAAACCATGGTAACTAGTTAGAGCTTATAACAGATATGACAGGAACTGAACCAAACATAATTGTGACAGTTACTGTGAGCGACGCTCCTCTCGTTAATTTATCTTAATGCAATACAAGTAAAAATGCTTCAATTTATTCCAAACGCTCCGTCTACTTTTTTTCATGGCAATGATTAATTATTTTTAGTGAACTCTGTTAAAAGGCTTGATCAAACCAGTTGGCAAACCCGTGAATTGTTTCGCGAATCAGTTTGAATGATTCGTTCAGTTCCCTGCCGCACGCGCTGAGTCATTTGAAGCGGTTCTGTAACAGAAAGTTTAAGAATATCAAGAGCGTTGAAGACATGGCCTTGGATCTATTGACAATTGAAAGCAAATCTGCAAAGGCTATTGTTTGCTAGCTATGAAGGTCTATGAAGATCCGGACTGCTGCTACAACATTCGGTTTGCATAACCAAATAACTTCTGCACAAACTGTCAGAAACCTCAGGGAAGCTCATATGCATGCTTGTCCTCATCGGGGTCTCGACCTGACTGCAGTTCGACGTTGTAAAGGACTTGAGTGGGCAAATGCTCACATTCGATGGCATCTGGCACTTTGGAGAGGTGTTCTCTTCATAGATGAATACCGGTTTTCACTGTACAGGACAGATTGCAAACATGGTGTCTTATTGGTGAGCGGTTTGCTGATGTAACACATCCAGCACCATCACACTGAACACAGGGGCCCCCCAAGGATGTGTGCTGAGCCCCCTCCTCTTCACTCTGCTGACCCACGACTGCACACCGTCACACAACTCCAACCGCTTCATTAAATTTGCGGATGACACGACTGTGGTGGGTCTCATCAGCAACAGAGATGAGACAAACTACAGGAGCGAGGTGAGCCGCCTGGCCGGGTGGTGCAGTGACAACAATCTCTCTCTGAATGTGGAGAAGACGAAGGAGATTGTCGTTGACTTCAGGAGAGTGCACTCTCTGCATGCTCCTCTGACCATCAATGGTGCGACTGTGGAGAGAGTGAGCAGCACCAAGTTCCTGGGTGTGCACATCACAGAGGACCTCTCCTGGACCAACAACACTGCAGCACTAGCGAAGAAAGCACAACAGCGTCTCTACTTCCTCCGCAAACTCAGAAGAGCCAGAGCCCCGGCCCCCATCATGTGCACCTTCTACAGAGGCACCATCGAGAGCATCCTGACTAGCTGCATCACTGTGTGGTATGGCGCCTGCAACGCGTCCTGCCGCAAGTCCCTTCAACGGATAGTGAGAGCAGCTGAGAAGATTGTTGGTGTCTCTCTCCCCTCCCTCCAGGACATCTACAGCACCCGTCTCACCCGCAAAGCCCTCAGTATTGCAGGTGATCCCACCCACCCGACACACAACTTCTTCAGTCTGCTACCATCAGGGAGGAGACTGAGGAGTCTCCAAGCCAGGACAAACAGACTGAAAGACAGCTTCATCCACCAGGCTGTCAGGAAGCTGAACTCCCTCCCGTCCTTGCCCCCCCTCCCCTCTCTTACCCCACGAATCACTGAACTCTGACCCCCACCCCACCACCACCCACCCGAACACACACACACTCACACTCACACACACACACACACACACAAGCACTGGTCACTTGTACAGCATTGGACTGACCTCATTCAACTACCTCTTCTGACAGTCTGAAAAATAAAGACTGCTCCTTGTCACTTTAAATAGTCCTGATAAGCTCTTTGCACTACACCATGTTTATTTCACTGATTTGCACTATCTGCCATGTGCCTTATGCCACTTTATCCATTTTTCATATTATTATTTTTATTTTATTTTTTTATTTAATGTTTTATTTTTTTCCTACATGTCCTTATTTGTATATTGTAATAGTTGCATTTTTGTGTATGTATGTGTGTATATATATATATATATATATATATATATATATATATATATATATATACTATGTATATATATATATATTGATTTGTACTTATCTGTATTTTTGTGTTCTACTGTTAGTGTTTAGTGTTATCTGTATGCACCAGGGAGTAAGAGAGTAACGCAATTTCAATTCTCTGTATGTATGTACGGTACATGTGGCAGAATTGACAATAAAGCTGACTTTGACTTTTGACTTTGATGTCAACGTTGTGGATCAAGTGGCCAATGGTGGCGGTGGGGTTATGTAATGGGCAGGCATGTGTTATGGACAACAAACACAAACATATACATTGTAAGTCTATGAAGATTAAATCCATGATGCTACATAAAATGATAGTGAGGCATTCTGTTGTTCTTCATGAGATATCTACTGCATCTCTCATATTTCCATGACATTTTAGAAGTAAATGTGTCTTTTCACATGTGAGCATCTATTTTTTTGCAAGACACAGCAAAGGTGATGAATGCTTCTATAAATTCCTGGAGTCGAGTGTGAGACAAGTAAAGCAGAGAAGTGTTGTATTCCAAATAAATGACAGTGTAGGTCAAGGGTTTATCCCCATAGTGCAGGACATCTGTGCTCAAAGGAAACTGTTAGGAGGCCACTAGATTTTTGCACATTACATCCAGAGAATTGCAGGCTGCAGGCAAGTGTTAAGACAAGGGACATACTGTGAGTGTGTTGTCCACGCAGGGAATCAGGTTACAGGTGGGTGTTGGTGCCTGAAATCATAGAGCTTTTCCGTTTTTAGCCTTGAGGGTAAAAGGATTTAAAGAGAGTAAGGCTAAATGCAATACTTGCCTTGTTTGTCTTAAAATTTGCCAACACTTCTGGCATACCTGACATCCTTGTAAATAGATATTTTGGATTATATTCTGGAAAGTATGTTCATTTACTGTATATGTACTCAATACTTGGTAGGGGCTCCTTTTGCTTTAATTACTGCCTCAATTCGGCGTGGCACGGAGGTGATCAGTTTGTGGCACTGCTGAGGTGGTATGCTGAGATTCTCTATGGGGTTCAGCTCTGGTGAGTTTGCTGGCCAGTCAAGTACACCAACACCATGGTCATTTAACCAACTTCTGGTGCTTTTGGCAGTGTGCCAAATCCTGCTGGAAAATGAAATCAAGAGGAAAATGAGAAACAAGAGACCAAAAAATGAAAATGAGCTGAAGGCCACTGTCAAAGAAAACTGGGCTTCCATACCACCTCAGCAGTGCCACAAACTGATCACCTCCATACCACGCCGAAGTGAGGCAGTAATTAAACCAAAAGGAGCCCCTACCAAGTATTAAGTACATATACAGTAAATTAAAATACTTTCCACAAGGCCAACAATTCACTAAAAAATTAAAAACTTATGAGGTATTCTAATTTGTTGAGATGAGGGAATTGGTGGGTTTTTGTTAAGAGCCAAAATCATCACAATTAAAAGAACCAAAGACTTAAACTACTTCAGTCTGTGTGCATTGAATTTATTTAATACACGAGTTTCACAATTTGAGTTGAATTACTTTTTTAAAAAGTAATTCAGAATTACAGAATTAATAAATTAACTTTTCCACAACATTCTAATTTATTGAGATGCACCTGTATATGACTATAAATATATACATGTAAATAAATGTAAACATTTTCGAAATATGTGATGTATGTGTGTGTGTATTTATATGTACATAATATACATAATAAATATACACAACACACAAATGTTTTGTTTTCTTGGTACTCCTCACCAGGGCGTCGCCACACATGCTGGACACCATCTGAGTCAAACAAGTTTACTTTAGACTCACCAGACCACAGGACATGGTTTCAGTAATTTATGCTCTTGGCCAACTTGTCTTCAGCAAACTAATTGCAGGCTTTTTTTGTGAGCCAGCTTCAGAAGAGGCTTCCTTCTGGGATGACGGCCATGCAAACCGACTTGTTACAGTGTGTGGCGTATGGCCTGAGCACTGTCAAGCTGACCTTCCACTTCTGCAACCTCTAAAGCAATGCTGGCAGCACTCATTCCAGCTTCTGCACCTGACGCACAGCACAAGGACTCAACATCTTTGATCGACCCTTGCGATCCCTGTTTTGTTTCCGTTTTTGTCAGTTTATATTTTTTGGTTATTGATGACCCGGCCGTCCTCGTCCTCCTGCTGGGAGCAGGGGAATTGCTCTCTCAAGGACCACACAAAAGACTTTGTATTTCTCGCCAACCTCACACAGTGCTTGGACTACTGATTCTGTTCTTTCTACCATGCGGGACTTAGAGCAGCAACACGAGAGCAGTTGTATGGGGACGGTCCTCGAGAGAGCCTCGCCGCCTTCATTGAGTGCTTGTGCTTGTGCTTGTGATCTTGTGTTGTGTTACTTTTATATATATATTTTTTTTATTCTTTTGCACCGTCCACTGAGCGGACCTGATTTCACTACATTTCACTTCTGATTATACACTGTATAATTTTTTATGTGACAAATAAAGAAACCTTGAACCCTTGAACCTTGAGTGGGTGCTGGCGTCCTGCAAATCACAGTTCACCGTGGACATTGCGGATGATGACACCAGCCCCACTCTGGACCCAGAGACCAGCCCACCATCACCCCGCTGTGCCTGAGCCCACTGCTGACAGAGAGCCAGAGCCAGCCGCGACCGATGAGGCATCGCCAGAGAGAGTGACAGAGCTGAGGATCGCATCAGAGCCAAACCCTCGAGTGATGTTAGACTAGGTTTGAGAGCCGGCTACAGCACTCACCACGAGGGAGAAGGCCGTGGACAGCAAGAGCGTGGAGAGAAGCTCCACCCACTGCACCATAGCTGAGGGTGAGCTGAGCTCAGGGGATTTGGATATATATGCCGACATCCCCTCTCTTCTCCCGCCTTCGTCTGAACTCTCTGTCTGCCCTGAACTGTCTGCCTGCCCTGAAACGACCCCGGAGTTCATCCCCTTGTCTGCCGTGCTCCCAGTGTTGGGAGTTGTGATTTTGTGTGTGTGGGTAGCACACCACGGGACTCCACTCCTCCGGCTACACCTCGTCCTCCTTCCCTCCGGCTCCACCTTGGTCCTCTGTCGCTGTGGCTCAACTGTGGCCTTTCGGATCCCCGCCTCCGCCTTGGTCACCATCTACTCCACCTTGGCCCTCCAGATCCTGCCAGTCACCCTGACTCATCGGCTCTCCGTCTCGGCCTCCACCTCCACCTGCTCCGCCGCCATCGGTCGGCCCCCCTTCCTCCACCAAGGGCTGCCATCAGGGCTGTGGCCTGGGTCCCACCTGGCTTCTCCTGCTCCATGTCCCTCATGTCCTCTCCCTGGCTCCTCCCTCCAACAGCTCCACCCTGGACTTTGGTTGTCGTCCTCCTCCCCGGTGTCCATCCTCCACCAGTCTCCACCTGCCTTTTCTGCCTGCCTTCCTGCTAGCCCTTCGCCATCCCGTCATCATCCCTTCTCCACTCCTGGTGCCCTCCTCCTATGTCCCCCTCTGTCCCTCCCTTTGTCTCCATGGCACATGGTCGCGCCTTCGGGAGGGGGGGATCTGTCACAACTCATTGGACTTTTGCTCTGTTTTCATCCCTCGTGTGCTCTGTCTGACCTAGTTTCCCTCTTGTTTGATTGTGTAATTTATTTCAGGTGTGTGTCATTATCTTCATTAGCTTTAGTATTTATAGCCCAGTCTGTTCCGTCAGTTTTTTCCGGTATAGTTGAATGTTACCCTGTGTGTTAGACCCCCTTCATTGTGTGGATTACTATAAAAAGGATTTGTTGTTATAATCTGTGTTGTGCCTTCATCTCCCTAACAGCAGTAGTGTGAGATATATATATATATATATATATATATATATATATATATATATATATATTAGTCATTTAGCAGATGCTTTTATCCAAAATGACTTACAAGTGATATACATATACAGTGCCTTGCGAAAGTATTCATATTAATTTTATGTTACTGCCTTATGTTAAACTTCTTTAAATTACTTTTTTTCCACATCAATCCACATCATTACACCATAATGATAAAGTAAAAAACAGGTTTTTAACATCTTTGCAAATTTGTGAAAATTAAAACACTTAAATGATCCCATTGCATAAGTATTCATACCCTTATACGGGACAGCTGAAATTTAGCTCAGGAGCATTCATATTGTTTGTAGATGTATCTGCACTTTGAGTGAAGTTAATCTGTGGCAAATTCAATTGAATGGGTATGATTTGGAAAGGCACACATGTCTTAGTAAAAGGTTTAACAGCTGATAATGCATATCAGAGCAAAAACCAAGCTCTGAGAACAAAAGAACTGCCTGTAGAGATCAGATATGTTACCTTCCAACAGGACAATGGACCTAAACACATAGTAAGAGTGGCTTATAGACAACTATATGAATGTCCTTGAGTGGCCCAGCCACAGTCGGAGCATGAACACAATCAAATATTTCTGGAGAAACTTGAAAATATGCATCTGATCCCATCTAACCTGACAGAGCTTGAGAGGTGAAGAGGTGAGGAGATGAATGGCAGATAATTGCCAAATGATGATGAGCAAAGCTTGTCGCATAAAAAAAAGACTTGAAACTGTAAATGTGCTTCAGCTAAATATTTAGTTATTGAATATTGAATATGTATGCAATGTTCTTATTTCAGTTTTTTATTTGTAATAAATTTAAGAAGTTGTTACAATTCTGATTTTGCTTTGTCAATATGGTGTATGGAGTGTAGATTGATGAGGGAAAAAAGTAATTTAAAGCAGTGTAACACAGGGCAGCAACATTAAACGTGAAAAAATGAAGGGTTTGAATACTTTCACAAGGCACTGTAAATATATGCTTTTATTTATTTAAAAATTAAAACCAGGTTTTTTTAAGTTGTAAAAGTATCCAGTTGTAACGGAAGTCCACTGAAAGTGAGCATAGTGAGAACCCAAGTGCAGCTTTTATTAAATCCAAAAAAGGGCCCAAACAATAAACAGAGACTTAAGATCATTGCACACTGAGTATGAAATGTTCACGTGCATTTTTCAGTTTTTTTTTTGTATTCCTCATCCTTTTCTATCAAAATGCATGCTACAGATGCAAAAATGCAGAAAATCGAACCTGATCCAATATTTTTTTATGAGGGACCAAAGTTTCAGAGGCACTGTTTAAACGTGATTGACATAACGTGAGGTCGTATTTATTTCTCAACGGGTGAAAATTTCAGACGAACATTTCTGACTTGAGTGTACAATGACATTTAGTCTCGCATAGCCAGACCTTCAGACTGATGTCAGAAGGTCTGGGAACTTTGGTTGCTTTGAATGGCCAAGGCTCGCTCAAGAGGCCATATGACTGATAGGCAAAGCAACCAATCACATTTCGCTTTGTGCCACGTCATGTTTAGGGGCGTGGAAATCTCGCCACAATAACAGACCGGTGTGTAAAACTCTCTGACATATTTTAAAGATTCTATGCTGCAAACTTTACATTTTTCACATACTATTGAAAATCCAGTGTTTAGTTGATCTTGATAAGTGCTCGTCGTCACAGTTTTAAACCCAACAGCTTTCTTATGTCGTGAGGGGATTTGGTGCCACGACATCTTTGTTTTCAGGTGGAATGTTAAAGAACACAACACATTCGTCTGCCGAAAATCCTGTATAATCTAACCAATTCGATGACGACTTCGAAAAGTGTTTCCAGCTAAGTGTGCCTTATGCATCAGATGTTTAGCCAGTGATATGTGGACGTGACGTCTGAGGCCGAAACTAACAAAGACTTAACTTTAAAAATACGTGACAAAAACAAGAACTCACCAACAGAGGTCACAGGGACAATACTCGACAAGAGGCAATGGCAATATGAGGGCTATAAATATTAAACAATAAGGGTCACATGACATAAACCAACCAATGAGCAAACAGAACTGAGAACCACATGACAGGACAATAACAAATAGGCTTAATCGAGATTAACTATACTAGCCTACCACCAGCTGGCAAGAGTAGCCGCTTGCAGTCGGGGCGGAATTAAAAGCAGAGACGTCAAGTCGGACACTTTCTGCTCCCGGTAGTGATGCTCACATGGTGTTTCCATACTCTTGTCACAGATAAAGTGAATTAAATGCAATATTTGTCAAATACAAAACATTTTTATGAGCAACAGAAACACTTTTTATAAACTGCTTTAATACAGCGCCATCTGTTCATGAATAAAGTTCAACATAAACATATGTTATTTAAATACCAATAAAGTGGGGATATACTGTATATGCTTTTAGCAGTGTTTTTGATAAAAATGACACAAGATAACTGTGACTACACTAAAAAAACTTTTACTGTTACAAAAACAAAGATTTGTGAGCATTATTGGAATTTAATTGTTAGAATAAACACGCAACACACGTCGTGCTTGTCATCACAGAATCTGACCAATGAGAATAAGGTGTGTCGTCATCAAGGCTCTCACAGCCGATTTTGAGCAACTGCAGGGTCTGACCTCGGCGGCTGGTCTCATTTTGCTCTCGCGGTACTTTGATGGCGCATGTGATCGTAAGGTGCCTGCAGTGCCGATCAAAGTTGGACAAATGTTCTAACCAGAATGCATTGCTTTTGTCAGGCGGCAGCCGATCTTTGCGGCGCCGCATGAAGTCGAACAAGCCTAATGAGAACAAGACACATGAACAAGACAACCAATCAGAACATGACACATACACAAGGCAGGATACTATGAGGATAAGAGAAGCACTTGACTAAACAGGAACCATGACTTATGACAAAATAAAACCATAACAACCTGAACATAACCAAAACCCAAAACAGCAGTGACACCAGCTTACATTTTAAAGTTACAGTAATTGTTTATTATTTGGTCAGCTTATTTGGGCTAACAATATCCACACAAAAAAGCTAAGGAATTGTATGATCAGGATGTTTAAATAAACTAAAATTTTAACTATCAGAGTAGACATATCCCAGCCAGGTTCGTCACTTGTTGCAGTTCCCCTACATTTCCAATGTAGTCTGTGCATATTTGCAGCTTGTTCGTATTTTTTTGTAAGCGTGTTTCTGTTTTTGGATGTGTTGTGAGTATCTGCAGCACATGTGCTGTCAAACAGATGAAGAATATTTTCTTAAATTTACAGTGTTTTTTTTCTATTTGCATGTGTTTTTTCATTTGCAGTGCGTTGAGCTTTCTCGGTCACCGTATATTTGTGTCTGCACCAGAACATTGAGAGGGATTCTGTCCATGATATTAATTTTAACTGCCAAGAAATGACAAACATAGTGTCTGATTTCCCCATTATATCCTAACAATAGCAGAAGTTTTTTTGCAAAATCTTTAAAGGTCTCTGCCAGGGTTGCAGTGTGTGACAGTCCTCTCTGGAATGCTGTGACTGACAAAAGCCTCTTTTACTGCTGTCACTGCGACTCTGAGATACGCCACCTCAATTCGAGAAATATCTGCACTGCGTGGGTAGGCTTTATTTTACCTCTCTCATGGCTTTTACTGGGTTTGGACATGCTGTTTCTGAAGTCAGCAAAACAACTTCATTAAGTGGGGCACTTTGGGTTACTGAGATATGTCCTAGGTCCGTGTACCTTCGTTTAATTCGTTTTTTGATTTAATATTGAAATCTGAAAAATGAAAGAAACGGCACATTTTTCGTTTTTGATTTGTACAAACAAAACAAAAAATCAAGAATTTGGCTTCATTTTTTGTTTTTACGTTCAGGGAGAGAAAACAGATAAACTACTTGAATTTTCGATCTCTACAAGTGGGCGGAGTGAAATGCCGCTGATTGGTCAAACAAACATTACAACATAATAATAGTCCTTAAAATAACAATACTACTACTACTAATAATAATAATAATAGTCATCTGCTTCTACAGTTTCTTAACCTGTTTATTTCTACTATATTTGATCTCTTTCTCTTCATCAAATAGAAAGATAAACCAATGGCTTGACACAAACTCTACCGAGGCAGAGCCTTTTAGTCAGAGCCAATCCTAGATTCTGGGGGCCCTACGCAAAACTGTGTCGACCGGGGGGGGGGGGGGGTAAATTATAATGAGTGGTTGTTAATGAAACACATTTTTCCATGTTTCATTCCGTCTCGATTCGTGCTCGCGGAAAGCACTCGAGAAACAGTGTCTCTTCCGCGGCTTGCTATGCTTTCAACTCGTTGTTTTAGTCTCAAGCAAGAGACTTTACGACATTCATGTTACATGATTTGACTGATTTTTACGTAGAAAAGGCAACAGCACTGCATTACAATAAATGATCATTCATGTTTTCATAGCCGTTGGCCAAATTCTAAAACGAAACTAAAATGAAATCATCTATGAGAGCAAGGGGGCCCCCTGGTGTTTTGGGGTACTGCCCTATGCAGTAGGAAGGATTGGCTCTGCTTTTAGTCCTCTGGCACACCGCCTGTTTTGTTATACAGTAGTTATCCACCTATCAAAATCTGTGTGGCAAAGCTGCGCGACGCACTGTAGAGTGGGAAAAATGTATTGTAGTGAAGCACAGACCCGTACCAATGTACAGGTATGTGAATGTACACAGGAGTCATAACTTTGGTTTTTAGACAATACGCTGCATTTTGGACAATGGAGGAACCTAAATAATATGACAGATATGAAGAGAAAGGACTTTGTGTAATTTACTTTCACAGCACATCTATTAGCTATTTTGAGTTTTATTCATAGAGCACTTTATAGGAAATCATATGTTGTTATCCCACTGGCATGGCACCATTTGTTCCTCAGAGTGCTGTTTTAGTGAAATGTGATATTGACGTCATGATTTGAAGGTGAACTCGTTTGAGTTAAAATAACATATCCAAACTAGAGGGTGACACGGGAATGGACTTCAAGGTTCAAGGTTTCTTTATTCGTCACATAATAAATTATACAGGGTATAATCAGAAGTGAAATGTAAATCAAATCAGGTCCGCTCAGTGGACAGTGCAAAAGAATACAAATTTAAATTAAATAAAAGTAACACAACACAAGAGCATATACAGGTGCTGGTCATATAATTAGAATATCATCAAAAAGTGTATTTATTTCACTAATTCCATTCAAAAAGTGAAACTTGTATAATGTATACATTCATTCCACACAGACTGATATATTTCAAGTGTTTATTTCTTTTAATTTTGATGATTATAACTGACAACTAAAGAAAACCCCAAATTCAGTATCTCTGAAAATTTGAATATTACTTAAGACCAATACAAAGAAAGGATTTTTTGAAATCTTGGTCAACTGAAAAGTATGAACATGAAAAGTATGAGCATGTACAGCACTCAATACGTAGTTGGGGCTCCTTTTGCCTGAATTACTGCAGCAATGCGGCGTGGCATGGAGTCGATCAGTCTGTGGCACTGCTCAGGTGTTATGAGAGCCCAGGTTGCTCTGATAGTGGCCTTCAGCTCTTCTGCATTGTTGGGTCTGGCATATCGCATCTTCCTCTTCACAATACCCCATAGATTTTCTATGGGGTTAAGGTCAGGCGAGTTTGCTGGCCAATTAAGAACAGGGATACCATGGTCCTTAAACCAGGTACTGGTAGCTTTGGCACTGTGTGCAGGTGCCAAGTCCTGTTGGAAAATGAAATCTGCATCTCCATAAAGTTGGTCAGCAGCAGGAAGCATGAAGTGCTCTAAAACTTCCGGGTATACGGCTGTGTTGACCTTGGACCTCAGAAAACACAGTGGACCAACACCAGCAGATGACATGGCACCCCAAACCATCACTGACTGTGAAAACTTTACACTGGACCTCAAGCAACGTGGATTCTGTGCCTCTCCTCTCTTCCTCCAGACTCTGGGACCCTGATTTCCAAAGGAAATGCAAAATTTGCTTTCATCAGAGAACATAACTTTGGACCACTCAGCAGCAGTCCAGTCCTTTTTGTCTTTAGCCCAGGCGAGATGCTTCTGACGCTGTCTGTTGTTCAAGAGTGGCTTGACATAAGGAATGCGACAGCTGAAACCCATGTCTTGCATACGTCTGTGCGTAGTGGTTCTTGAAGCACTGACTCCAGCTGCAGTCCACTCTTTGTGAATCTCCCCCACATTTTTTAATGGGTTTTGTTTCACAATCCTGTTCAGGGTGCGGTTATCCCTATTGCTTGTACACTTTTTTCTACCACATCTTTTCCTTCCCTTCACCTCTCTATTAATGTGCTTGGACACAGAGCTCTGTGAACAGCCAGCTTATTTTGCAATGACCTTTTGTGTCTTGCCCTCCTTGTGCAAGGTGTCAATGGTCGTCTTTTGGACAACTGTCAAGTCAGCAGTCTTCCCCATGATTGTGTAGCCTACAGAACTAGACTGAGAGACCATGTAAAGGACGTTGCAGGTGTTTTGAGTTAATTAGCTGATTAGAGTGTGGCACCAGGTGTCTTCAATATTGAACCTTTTCACAATATTCTAATTTTCTGAGATACTGAATTTGGGGTTTTCATTAGTTGTCAGTTATAATCATCAAAATTAAAATAAATAAACACTTGAAATATATCAGTCTGTGTGGAATGAATGTATACATTATACAATTCTCACATTTTGAATGGAATTTGTGAAATAAATCAACTTTTTGATGATATTCTAATTATATGACCAGCACCTGTATATATATATATATATATATATATAGGTAAAAAAAAGAGAAATAAAGAGTAAAATGTGCAATAGAATAAAAAGTGCAAAACAAATAAGATGTGCAAAAACAGTATACTGGGACTTAATAAATAGTAATATGAACAAGAGGGATGTGCAAACGGGTTGTACCGGGTATGTACACATAGCAGCAATACGGATGATGAGAATATGAATGTTTTACAGTTAATAATGAGTCTTGTAAATGATTATGAAACTGAGTTTGTGTTAAGGAGCCTGATGGCCTGAGGGAAGAAGCTCCTCCTCAGTCTCTCAGTTTTTGCCATCATGCTCCTGAAGCGCTTGCCAGATGGCAGTAAACAGAAAAGATGGTTACCTGGGTGGTTTGAGTCTTTGAGGATATTAGCAGCACTGCTTTTGCAGCGTTTGAGTTAGATGTCCTGCAGAGAGGGGAGAGCAGACCCTGAGATGCGCTCAGCTAAGTGCACGACTCTCTGTAGAGCTTTGCAGTCCTGGTTTGAGGAATTACCATACCACACTGAGATGCACTGAGTCAGTACACTTTCTATGGCCCCTGAATAGAAAGTTTTCAGGATTGTTGGTAAGACCCTGAATTTCCTCAGCTGTCGCAGATGGTACAGTCTTTGCCTGGCTTTCTTAACCTGAGTCAGATGTTTACATCGAGGTACTTGAAGCTACTCACCCTCTCCACAGGGGTCCCACTGATCATAAGAGGAGTGTAGGGCCGCTGCTGTCTCTTCCTGAAGTCCACGATCAGCTCTTTAGTTTTGCTCACGTTCAGAGAGAGACAGTTGTCCTGGCACCATGATGTGAGTCTCTCTACCTCATCCAAGTATGCGGCCTCATCATTGTTGTTAATGAGGCCCAGAACCATAGTATCATCAGCAAATGTAATGATAGAAGTGGAGCTGTGAGAGGACACGCAGTCGTGGGTGTATAGAGAGTAGAGCAGGGGGCTCAGGACACAGCCCTGTGGGGCTCCTACGTTCAGGGTGATGGAGTTGGAGGTGAACTGGCCGACTTTCACCACTTGTGGTCTGTCGGTGAGGAAATCTTGAATCCAGTCACAAAGTGAAGAGGTTATGCCGAGGTCTGAGAGTTTAACAGCCAGCTTGGTGGGGACTATAGTATTAAAAGCGGAGCTAGAGTCGATGAAAAGCAGCCTTACATAGTTGACATTTTTGCTGTCAATGTGTGTGAGGGACGAGTGCAGGACCTGAGAGATGGCATCATCAGTAGACCTATTTGGCCGATAGGCAAACTGAAGAGGGTCCAAAGTAACAGGAATGGAGGAGCAAATGTGTTTCTTTAAAAGTCTCTCAAAAACCTTCATGACTGTTGATGTGAGGGAAACTGGACGATAGTCATTCAGGCAAGAGGGTTTACTGTTCTTAGGCACAGGGATTATGACAGAAGGAGGTGGGAACAACAGAGGCAGCGAGGGACTCATTAAATATGGATGTAAACAAACCAGCAAGTTGATCAGCACAGGACCTCAGAACGCACAGGACCTCACTCATGTTTCCTGACAAAATACCGGCGTTGTATGCGACAGTTCGATGGTTAACCGCATCACGGATTGTTCTGTCCACCCACGGTTTCTGATTTGAGAATGTCCTTATTGTTACAATTTCAGTGGCCTGTTCGGTTAACGTGTAGACAAAGCTCAATGCTACCTCCGTGAATTCGCTGACGTCAGATGAACTCGACCGGAACATGTCCCAGTCGACGTCATCAAGAGCCGCGCGTAGCTTCAGAGTTGGAGGACCAGCGCGTCACTTCCCTCTCCACCGGGGGGTCCTGGACGATCCGTTGTTTGTATTCCGGTGTGAGGAAAATGGCGGCATGGTCCGATTTTCCAAAAGCCGGCAGTGAGTGGGCTTTGTAGGCATTTTTGAGCTGAGTGTAGCAATGATCGAGTGTATTCAGTCCTCTGGTTGGACAGGATATATGCTGATGAAAGTTCGGCATGACCTTCTTGAGGTTGGCTTTGTTAAAGTCCCCGGCGATGATAGAGGCAGCGTTAGGGTGTTTGTTGATGTAGCCGCTGAGCTCATCGTGGAGTTTGGACAAAGCCAAGCGAGTGTCTGCCTGTGGTGGAATGTAAACGGCAGTAACGACGATTGATGAAAACTCCCGGGGCAGATAGAATGGGCGGCAGATAATGGAGAGATGTTCTAGATGAGGCGAGCAGGAACACGACAGAATGGAGATATTTCTGGGGTCACACCATTTCTTGTTAATCATGAAACACACTCCATCACCTTTGGTTTTTCCGGCCTCGGCTGTTCTGTCCATCTGTTCTGTCCTTTCAAACCTTTCCTGTCCCTCTCCCAAAAAAAAAAAAAATATATATAAAAAAATTATAATAATAAAAATCCCGTCCCATCCCAATCCCACAAAAAAGTCCCAATCCCAGAAGAATGACTCCCATTCCCTCCCACTCCCGTGTTGTGTTGTTTTCTTCTTTCAGCATGTAAATCATCCATGCTAACACACGTTGTCTATTAGTTTTTATTTATTTATTTGAAAGTAGACATTTCACTCTCTATAGATATATTTTTCATAAAGAAATTAAAACAAAATGAAATGATACTTAATTGATACTTAATACTTGAATTACGAGAGTATTGCCACTAGGTGGCGGTGTTTCATTGTGTTAATAAGGAGCCTTTAATTAAATTTATTCGTTCAAAATGCTTCATTCATTCATTTAGGTATAAAATCAAGTGGCTGTCTATAATAATTGGTCATTGAATTGTTGTCTCTAATAATGGGTCTTTCAATGATTAATTTGTGAATTTGTTTACTGCGAGTCAGTCGCACAATGGTTCTGTCATTTAATTGGCAGAGAAAATTAAAATTTGTATACCATCAGTTTGCTGGCCAATACTCAATATTAATTAAATAAACTTGGCTTATTGTCTAAAACTACATATATGTTCACATAAATTTATGGTCTGTGCTAATACAATCTCCGGTGCTGCAGTGCGTTGCGCAGTTTTTTCACACCGAAAATGAAGACGAATTCTTGATTTTTCATTTGGTTTCTTTCATTTTTCAGATTTCAATATTAAATAAAATAAAACGAATAATACGAAGGTACACGGACCAACCCTGGCCTGTCACAGAGTATCAACGAGTGCATTATTGATATTTAGTATCATACTGTGCAATTCTCTGCTTTGAAAAGGCTTGGCAATTTTAAAATGGGGATCTAGGAGTCCCACTAATTGAAGCCATGCCGAAGAACTGTAACCGAACCTTGCTGAGTTAGTGTTGAGGTCAAAAGTTGCATGCTGTCATTTATGAGCACAATGTAGCATTGAGCTGGTGGCGGTAGTAGTAGTATGGCCTCTTTATGTCTGGGCTGGATACAACACTGTTTATTATTACCTGTTTTTATCTACATTGAACAATGACTGACTTCTTTCGCTGGCAGAAAACTGAACGCCTTCACCCTGAGTGTACTGTATATGAAATTAAATGGCTTCTCCAAAACACAGACTTTTTAAAAATGATAAATACAAGTTTGAGAACCAACACATCCCAAGTTTTTGGTGCCACAATTTCTCGATTATGTTATCTCTTGGTTATGGTGTACTCATATCTGTTCAGAGGATAGAATATGGTGTTATTCATTGTCATTTGGCAGTGAAATTGTTAGCATTGTCTTCATACTTGGCTTGGAATGTGGGCTGCATTTGGCTTATTTCCTTGCTCGAAGCCTGTTATTCAGTAGGATACGGTCGCCTTGTGTGAGAGGACTGTTTGTAGAACCTCAGAAAAACAGGGTGTGGGGAATAATAACAAGACTATATCCTCCTGTTTCAGAATGTGAACCTTTATTTCTATAACAGAATGAAAATAGTGAACATTTCTTTGCTTCTAGACAAGGCATGTGAAATTCTGCCCATTCTGGCCCATTGAAATTGAAGAAGCAAAGGGAAACCTACACCTCGCTTGTTTTGAATTGAATCTCCGTCAAGCAAATTCTTTATCGTCTATTTTCTATCTTAAATTCAGATTTTATACACAATAATTTTTGTTTCTATATCGTGTGAATATATCCCGATCGCATTCTGCAACGAGAATAATCAGAGCGGCTTGTTATCGCAAGTTTTATTTTGATTTCGAGTCCGCTATTAGCTTATAGCCCGTTAGCAAAGCCAGCGCGGGTGCCGCTAACGCAGCTAATACCCCTTTTCACACACACACACACACACACACACATTTAACATTGTTTCATTGTTACTTGCTTTAATGGCGGACTTGTGTCTACCTTTGTGTGCAGGTGAGGACACGTTCGAGCTGCATTCGGTGCAGCTGGAGCTGGAGGTCGTGGAGAGACGGATCGATGAGCTGCTTGGGAAGCGGGCCCAGCTGAGGGAACGGAAAGCAACGCTGGAAACATCTCGGGCTGACGCTCACAAGTCCGGGGTAAGTACGCAACGCGCTGCTAATACTCTCACCACCTCTACTCCGTGTGTTTCTCTGCACAGGCCCCGTGCACCCGGGACGCGATCGACACAGATGGCCTTCACTCCGGCGCCGGGAAACTACGGACCCTGGGTGCAGCAGCGGAAGACGCGATCCAGGCCCCGGTCGACGACTTCTCCCCCTCCGGTCTTCGACATCTCATCCCAGAACCGCTTCGCCCCTCTCTGCGAGACTGAACGTGACGCTGTGGTCATCGGAGACTCAATCGTCCGGCATGTCCGTGCAACGATAGCTGAAGGTAAAGTGCACACTCATTGTCTCCCTGGTGCTCGTGTTCTTGATGTTTCTGTGCAGATACCCGCGATCCTGAAGGATGACGAGAGCGTTGCAGCTGTTGTGATTCACGCGGGGACTAACGACACCAGGTTGCGGCAGACGGAGAAACTGAAGAGGGACTTCAGGAGCCTGATCGAGATGGTACGCAGCACATCGCCCGCGGCGACAATCATCGTGTCAGGACCTCTTCCCACGTATCGACGAGGACACGAAAGGTTCAGTAGACTGTTTGCTTTAAATGAATGGTTGTTGTCATGGTGTAAAGAGCAGAAAATTCTCTTTGTTAATAATTGGAATCTTTTCTGGGAGCGTCCTAGGCTATTTCGTGCTGATGGCCTGCACCCCAGCAGAGTCGGTGCGGAACTCCTGTCGGACAACATCACCAGAACGCTACGCTCTATCTGACTAGTAAGCCAATTCTCCAATAACAACTATGATGGCTTTTGTTCTACCCACTTAAATGGTAAAGGTACTTGCAGTGTCCAATCTATACAGACTGTGTCTGTTCCCCGAATAGTGAGATCAAAATATAAATTTAATGCAGGATCTAGAACAAATCTGATCGTGATTAAACCAGAAAAATGCAAAATAAATGAACAAAAACAATTTGTAAAACTTGGGCTCCTAAATATCCGGTCACTCACACCAAAAGCAGTTATTGTAAATGAAATAATCACAGATAATAGTTTTGATGTACTCTGTCTGACTGAAACCTGGCTTAAAACAAATGATTATTTTGGTCTAAATGAATCTACTCCACCAAGCTACTGTTATAAGCACGAGCCTCGTCAGACTGGTCGTGGCGGCGGTGTCGCAACAATATATAGTGATATTCTCAATGTTACTCAGAAAACAGGATACAGGTTTAACTCATTCGAAATACTTATGCTCAATGTTAAACTGTCAGATAAGCAAAATAAATCTGTCCTATCTCTTGCTCTGGCTACTGTGTATAGACCGCCAGGGCCATATACAGATTTTCTAAAAGAATTTGCAGATTTCCTCTCAGACCTATTGGTTAATGTTGATAAAGCACTAATTGTTGGAGATTTTAACATTCACGTTGATAATACAAATGATGCGTTAGGACTTGCGTTTACTGACCTAATAAACTCTTTTGGTGTCAAGCAAAATGTCACCAGGCCGACACATCGTTTTAATCATACGCTAGATTTAATAATATCGCATGGAATTGATATTACTGATATAGATATCGTACCTCAAAGTGATGATGTTACTGACCATTTCCTTGTATCGTGCATGCTGCATATTACTGATATTAACTATATGGCTCCGCGTTATCGTCCAGGCAGAATTATTGTTCCAGCCACTAAAGACAGATTCACCAATAACCTGCCGGATTTATCTCAACTGCTCTGTGTACCCATAAATACAGATGAACTAGACACAATTACTAGCAACATGGGAACTATCTTCTCTAATACGTTAGAAACTGTTGCCCCCATCAAATTAAAAAAGGTTAGAGAAAAAAGTGCTGCGCCATGGTACAACAGTTATACCCATTCTCTCAAGAAAGAAACTCGTATTGTTGAGCGCAAATGGAGAAAAACTAACTTGGAAGTCTTTAGAATTGCGTGGAAAAACAGTATGTTCAGCTATAGACAGGCTCTAAAAACTGCAAGAACCGAGTATATCCGCAAACTCATAGATAATCACCAAAACAATCCAAGGTTTTTATTTAGCACAGTGGCTAGATTAACAAATAAACAGATGTCACCCGATCTAAATATTCCCTCACAGTTTAATAGTAATGACTTTATGAATTTCTTTACTAAAAAATAGATAATATCAGAAATACAATAACAAATGTAGATTCTACAGCGTCTAGTACTTCAGCTTCATTCATCGCACCCAAAGAAAAACTGCATTGCTTTACAACTATAGGACAGGATGAGCTAAATAAACTTATCACTGCATCTAAACCAACAACATGTTTATTAGATCCTGTACCCACTAAACTATTGAAAGAGTTGTTACCTGTAGCAGAAGAACCGCTTCTCAATATTATTAACTCCTCGTTATCTTTAGGTCACGTCCCAAAACCATTTAAGCTGGCAGTTATTAAGCCTCTTATTAAGAAACCAAAATTAGATCCTTGTGAACTGGCAAATTACAGGCCCATCTCAAATCTTCCGTTTATGTCGAAAATATTAGAAAAAGTAGTGTCTGCTCAATTGTGCTCCTTTTTGCTCAAAAATGATATCTATGAAGATTTTCAGTCAGGTTTCAGGCCCCGCCATAGCACAGAAACTGCACTTGTTAAAATTACAAATGACTTACTTCTTGCGTCAGACCAAGGCTGCATCTCGCTGCTAGTTTTACTTGATCTTAGTGCTGCGTTCGACACTATAGATCATGACATACTGATAGATCGATTACAAAACTATACAGGTATTCAAGGGCAGGCTCTAAGATGGTTTAGATCCTACCTGTCCGATCGCTACCACTTTGTTTATTTAAACGGGGAGTCATCTCAATTAACACCAGTAAAGTATGGAGTACCACAAGGATCTGTCCTAGGTCCTCTGTTATTTTCATTATATATGTTGCCCCTTGGTAATATTATTAGAAAATACAGGATTAGTTTCCATTGTTATGCTGATGACACTCAACTATATATCTCAACAAAACCAGATGAAACCTCTAAACTATCTAAGCTAACAGAGTGTGTTACAAATATAAAAGATTGGATGACCAGTAATTTTCTCCTATTAAATTCAGATAAGACAGAGATATTAATTATTGGACCTAAAAACAGTACACAGAATCTCTTGGATTACAATTTGCAACTAGACGGATGTAATGTTACTTCCTCTACAGTTAAAAATCTGGGTGTTATATTAGACAGCAACCTTTTCATCTTTTGAAAATCATATTTCAAATGTTACAAAAACAGCATTCTTCCATCTTAGAAACATTGCCAAGCTACGGAACATGTTAAGTGTTTCTGATGCTGAAAAGCTAGTTCATGCATTCATGACCTCTAGACTGGATTATTGTAATGCACTGCTAGGTGGTTGTCCTGCATCTTCAATAAACAAGCTACAGATAGTACAAAATGCTGCGGTAGAGTCCTTACCAGGTCAAGAAAAATATGATCATATTACTCCAATTTTACAGTCTCTGCACTGGCTACCTATTAAGTTCCGTATTAGTTACAAAATATTATTACTAGCCTATAAGGCCCTAAATGATTTAGCTCCTGCGTACCTAACTAATCTTCTATCACGCTACAATCCAACCCGTTCCCTAAGGTCGCAAAACTCCGGACTCTTGGTAGTACCTAGGATAGCAAAGTCCACTAAAGGAGGTAGAACTTTTTCATATCTGGCTCCTAAACTCTGGAATAGCCTTCCTGATAACGTTCGGGGTTCAGACACACTCTCTCTGTTTAAATCTAGATTAAAGACACATCTCTTTAGCCAAGCATTCATATAATGCATCTCACAATCTTGTACTGCTAGTCTTTCTGAACAAATGCACTTTATTATGCTTTAGCTTGGGTTATACTGATAATTTCATCCAGGTTATTCCTGGATGGAACAACTGCTACGCTAATTGTCTTATTGTTTCTATGTTTCTGCCACGGGATTAACATCCCGTGGTAGCTAGGAATTACACAAGCTTCAGTCTGGATCCAACCCTTAAACGATCTGAGATGACCGAACACCTGAGAAGAGATGATGACAACCCCGCGGAGGACCTCAGAGGAAGCCATCCATCAGCGATTATACTGACTTAACAAAAGTCTGTCATAAATGGAGGATCAGCACCTAAAGACAACCTCTACAGCCCTGAACGTCAGCGGAGTCTAGGACACATAGATGAGCCCCAGAGACAGATCTCCAGTGAGGAACTCGTCACCTAGACATCCATCGGGTAAAGACCACTGGAACCAGTGGACTGCTTACACTCTGACTTTGCTGCAGTTGGAACAAACTACTGGTTTGTCTGGCCAGAGGGGAACTGGCCCCCCGACTAAGGCTGGTTTCTCCCAAGGTTTTTTCTCCATTCTGTCACCGATGGAGTTTTCGTTCCTTGCCGCTGTCGCCTTTGGCTTGCTTAGTTGGGGAATCTTCATTTCCAGCAATATCATCGACTTGATTGCACAAATATTATTTAAACTGAACTGAGCTGGACAATGCCATCACTAAATTCTATAATTAATTGCATTCAGCTGAAAATTGAGTGTTAAATCCTATCATTTTACATTATTGACACAACTTGCTTATTTTGATACTGTGCAGTGCTTTGTTACAATTTGTAGTGTTAAAGGCGCTATATAAATAAAGGTGACTTGACTTGACTTGACCTCATATTAGTACATTTTGTTTACAGTGTTTTCCCTTTGGAAGTGGAAGAGAGATGTGGGCGTGTAAATGCGAGAGAGAGCAAGACAGGCATGTAGGAAGCATTAACAGGTTACTCTATCAACATGATGGGACACGACCAGCCACACAAGGGCTGAATTGCATTGAAAGCCTGCACCTCAGTGTCCATGTACTCCAGTGGGACATAATTGACTAGGAGAGACTTATAGAGAAATACAGCGCCATTGGCATTGAGCTGCATCAAGAAACAATTTAACTACATTAAAAAACACAAAATATTACTCTGGTAGAGACAGCTCTATTGACATCTTGAGTAATAAACATGAATACTTTGCAAAATTGACATGTCCTGTAGTGTGACATTTTAAATGAGATAATCTTCATCAATCTTTTATCTTCAAAAGCGTAAAGCTGCTTCCTTTATACTAACTCTGAATGTAGTTTTATGACCTTTTAACCAATACACCAAGACCCTTAAAATGAATTAGTAAGCAAGTGAAAAACTGACAAGAGCTACAGGATCTATAAGACATACACTGTCCACTATACATGACCTGCTTATCATATACAGTTGTACAAAGACTGATGGCTTTATCCCAAAAGGGGTAGGGATGAGTCATAAAATATATATATATATATATATATATAGTAATATACTGTAGTAGTAACCATGAATGTAATGATCATGTTTGTTTGCAATGGTTTTACTGCAGCAAAGCCGTGGTTATTATTGTAAGTTATGTTTATGGGGTAGGGGTTCCATGAGTTTTCTTAAGAACACGCACACAGTAGATGTGTCGCAGTGATGGCTGTATACAGTATGTTAGCATTTCAATTGGGTGCAATATAATAGTGGGTTGGTGCAAATAGTTCTGCCGCCATTTGCACCAGCATCAACTATTAGAAATACCCCCATATGTGCAGAATGCTAATATATTTAAGAGGAAAACCCACAAGGTGTATGCCTTCATCCGGACATCAACAGATGTTCAGATCCAAGTCCCTCAGATGTACATCTATATTTTCTCGAGTTTTCAGATGTACATCTGAGGGACAAATGGCGGCATAACTATTTGCACAACTATTTGCTTATTTCTGATATTTCTGTTTCATTGTGACTTTAACTATATTTCACATATTTTCACCACAAGTTGTAATACATAACATAACATTATTGCCATATATGGCAATTTATATTATATATGCTAATGCAGAATGTTATGTTTTGCTTGTTAAATAAGCTTTTATTTAGTTTTATTGTTTAAACCATATGTAGTGGTGCTTCATTTGGAAATCCCATATGATCTTGGTATTTGTTAAATACAGGAGACACAAAACACACACACACACACACACACATGCTTTATATTTCATGTCTGTTCTTTTGGCTTGTTTGTTTGTTTTGTTCACAATATAGAAATGTATATTTAGTGTTCTTTCCAAACTATATATTCATTTGTCTATATCCAGATATTAGGTCTTGTCGTTGCATTAATTAGAGATCATACAGTGAGTCACAGGTTTACATGGTAGTTCATTTGCATCTTTACGGTCACAGCAGCAATCAGCTTCACTAAGGCTGATTTTAGTTGAAGCTGTTATTTACCAGAGCCAAACAAGGCATTCCTGTACATTTGCCCATGTCTGTAACACAGCTTGTATACTCCAGGTTTTTATAGTCGTCTACAGAGCCAAATATTGTGGACTAGCCTCCATATGCTGTGGTGTCCATGTGGTCCGCCTGTGGTTTTCATATACCCACCTTGAGCATTTTCACTCGGCCCTCGGCCAGAGCAGCGAGCCTGTTCATCTCCCTTATATCTTATAGCATGAGCTCCATATTGTGTACAGAACTGGCATCTGCTTTCAGTGTATCAGATACTTCAGGGTGTGTGTAAGTGTGTATGTAGATGAAAGATTTATTGTGCATTACATCAATGATTCAGCATTAGCTGACAAAGAAACATTCCCCTGATCATAAAATATCTCATGCTACCAACTCTTGCCCAGATGTGGTCCAAATGCATGGCCTCTGATGCAACACAGTTGTCTTTGTGTGATAAGACACACTAGGAGTCTATTGCGCTTCATCATGACTGCCGTAAAGCTCTATCACGAAGATCCAAAACAGCTGTGACAGAACAGACGTACTCTGGGCAATTTCCTGGACTTTCGTGATTTTCTACAGCAGCTTGAGACATATCAATGCTATTCCATAGAAATGTTATGTAGTTCCAGATCAATTGTTCAAAAATATTAACACCTGCGTCTGTGCACTGCTTCTTGCTCTGGATTCACACACACTGTAGGCCTACTTAAGTGAGTCTATGTATACAGTAGAACTGAGCTGGATCACTGGTATTACAATGAATATGAGAAACTGAAGCACCTAACATGGCAGCTTTAGGAAAGTAAGTTAAAGTAAAAAAACAAGGTATAATCATTGCCTGGTCTTTGGATCCGTTCTTGCTGTGTGATGACCGGATCACTGCAGCTGCTGTTGTTAGCTCCAGATACCACACAAATAGCTGTAAAGTTCATCATGAAATTTCTTACACAGTCTTTGTTCTAAACTGTATATTCGTCGTTTCTCTCCCTGAGGATTAGCATGGTAAGCATGCTTTCTGGTGCAAGTTGGGGAAAAGACGGGATGTTATTGTAAACAACCTTATTTACAGACAAGTCACAGGACTGTCCATACTCCAGGATGTTGCATAAAGCCAGCCAATCAGATTATAGGTTATGAGATGGAGAAAACACTCTCCAGAACAAAGAAACTCTAGGTTTGGAACGGGTGGAAATCAACTGCATGTAATGCTATGAACTCATTAGCCAATTTGGGGGTTATTACTATTACCACTCTTTAAGCATCTGATAAATGCTGCGTATTCAAGACATGTGTGGATAATTGAGTTCAGTATGCCCTGCCTTAACTCATTTACCATTGAACATTAAATGTGAAGTTAACTATATTTGAAGTTTACAATCAAATAAAAGCTTGGTAACACTTTAGAATAATGG
Source organism: Ptychobarbus kaznakovi (assembly GCA_027422405.1). NCBI lineage: Eukaryota > Metazoa > Chordata > Actinopteri > Cypriniformes > Cyprinidae > Ptychobarbus > Ptychobarbus kaznakovi. Next base: position 104,901 of record JAPDDN010000623.1, read on the forward strand.
TCCGTTGTCAGCAAGTAATGGTAGTACTACACTAACATTTAACTTAATACTATTAACTAATAAAGCAAGAGTAACTCAGCAGTAAGTAGTAGCACATTTAGGACAAAGGTAGTTCCTTTTTAACATATTTGATCATTATTCAATACAAATATCCTCATTGAGAACTACTCGCGGACTATGATCAATTGATAAAGAATAACCGATTTACTACACTGTAAAAAAAAAAACGTTGAGCCAACTTAAAAGTTTAAGGCAACCAGCTTCAGCAGATTTTTGAGTTTTCTAAACTCGTTGTTTTAAGTTTATAGAACTAAAAGTTGAGAATATCCTACAAAAATAAGTTGAGAGAACTCAAAAATCTGCTTAAGCTGGTTGCCTTAAACTTTTAAGTTCTCTGAACTATTTTTTTTACAGTGTACAAACCACAACGGTGACGTCTTAAAAGGGAACAATTGTTTTTTTAATGAATTTTATATCCCCCAAATAAGTCAGCTACATTTTTTAATTGTGAGTACTACTCTTACCAAAGGATAGATGTTCTCTGTTTATTTCAAACAAAAACATAGAATAATAATAAAAGTGACAATTCACTTAAAAAAGTGATGCGTATCATTAGATAGTGATCTGTACCAGGGCCGGCTCTAGGCATGGGCAGGGGTGGGCTAAGCCCACCCAAACGTCTGTCTTGCCCACCCAATCAGAATGTAGGTAAAGACAGCATGACTAAATTTTACGATTTGTGTATTGATTAAAAGCAATCTGAGGCGGGCTCTGTGTTGAGAAGTTTGAGTAAGGGCTGTAGAATGCCCTGACCAATCACAAAATAACACCAGTAAAATTGCAGTATTTTGATTGGCTGAAAGCAACGGCGCGGTTTACACTCACGAAGCGGGCGGCTTCAGTGACAGTCACGGAGAAGCAGATGCTGACAGTCTCGCAAGCGATAAAGAGCGTTAAAAAGTCATAGTATTTGCGTGTAAATGCAATGCATAGATTTTTGGTGCCTATAAAGAAGCCTAGTAGCTCCAGCAGCAGTGTGGCTGCTGTTGCTTCACAAACTCCAACTTCCCCAGCTCCCGCTTCAGAAACACGTCCGACTCCTTCCACCTCAGTCCCCCAAAATCTCTATAATATAAATGTTATAAAAATATCTATCTATCTATCTATCTATCTATCTATCTATCTATCTATCTATCTATCTATCTATCTATCTATCTATCTATCTATCTATCTATCTATCTATCTATCTATCTATCTATCCAGAGTAGATACCAAAGTGTAAAAATACTGTATGATATAAATATTATAAAAAATATCTATCTATCTCCCCCCCCCCCCCAAACAACAATTTCCCACCCAGGATATCTGTCCGCCCACCTGGCAAGAACCGGGCCTAATCTGTACCATTATTTTAAAGTGAAAAACACCTTAACCACTCAGTAATTATTAAGTAATTGAAGAAGTTATTTAACATATTTGTATCTGACACATCGTGTACATTCATACATTTGTGTGAGGCGCTAGTGATATTTTACCAGACACTGTAATCTGTAATATGCAGTTTGTACTCAACACTATATAAATGCAGTCGATGCCTTCATTAAGGATGTAGTTAATTAATTAATGCATTAAGGATGTGAATGGTTTTTGTCAAGAGAACATCATTATTTATATTCAAGAAAGTCTTCCCAGCCTACTGTCACAATATAATTATATTAATATAATATAATTATTATTATAATAATATATAATTATTATATAATTATATAAATTATATTATATATAATTATATAATAATTATATATATTATATAATAATATATAATATTTCATAAGCAAACTGATATATAATTTATTTCCCTATTCAATTGTTGTCTCCCAAAATGCATAATAAACATGCTTTTAGTCCTGGTGTCCTCTACATTGAACATGTATGAAATTATGTCCTGTTTCATAACAGGAAGTCATATTTTAATTTGAAAACTCATAACATTTTCCTGAGATGTTGCTTTATGACAAACAATCTGAAAATGATTCAGATTTAAAAGACATTACAGAATATAATCACATTTCCATAAGGATGTACAATTTTTCACTAAATTAAATATAGCCATCTTTAAAGACGTAGAAGAGGGTTTGAAAAACATTTAGTATCTCTATAAAGCCCTGAATGTGCTCTGTACAGGACATCCAGGCTTATAACTGTGACATGTGAGGTCTCAGAGAAATACACTAAAATAGAATGTCCACTACAGAGGCAAAAACTCCATAGCTGGGTCTCAGGAGGATAAATAAAATAGCCTAATTTGATCCTACAGTGTTGCTGCACATGATTTTAGATCATTACAAACAATAATGCAAAATTATTATATTAGAATAGAAGATATGCCGTCTCTCGTATCACATAAATTATCAATAATTAAGTATGTGGTTTTGAAGAAGATTATTTTTTTCTTTCTCTGTTTTGACGGTCTCATTTGGACTTGGACTTGACTTGGACTCAAACCTCTTTGGACTCGGTCTTGACTCGGACTCAAACCTCTTTGGACTCGGTCTTGACTCGGACTAGATAGTCCTGGACCTGGACTTGTCTTGGACTCGACAAAGGTGGACTTGACTACAGCCCTAGTAAATAGTATTAACTCCTGCAGAGTTACTTGTTAACAACGGACCATTATTATAAAGTGTTACCGAAAGCTGTTTCAGCTTTAGAAAATTTGCAACAGGTAAGATTCAGTTTGTCACTCCTCTTACTCTTTCATTTGTATGATAGCATATTCACAAACTATGATTGACTGTCATAAAACTGAGAGTGCTCCAATAATTCAATATCAGCTTTTATAATAGATTGATGCTCTCTCTTTCTCTCTCTCTCTCTCTCTCTCTCTCTCTGGGCATTCTGGGATCTTGCACGTGCGAGAGTGGTGGGGGGTGAAGACTGAATGGTGGAAATTCACCTATCCTTTTTTTTCTCTTTGTACTTTTTCCATTTCATCTTGATTCTGCATGGTTTGGTAAGTGTTTTATATTTTGCTAATTGTCGTTGTTGAAGTGATTTTTTGTGTGCGGAGGGATGGCGTCTCAGGTTGAGGCGCTGTCCTTACGCAATGGTTTCAGGTGTGTACCTGTTGATGGGGTAATGGTGGAGGATGTGCTCGTTGCTACAGGAGAGGCGGTAGGTCACGAAAATATCTCCTCTGCCTCTCGCATGAACAAGGCGGTTGTGGTCTTTCTGAAATCGCAGCACTTAGTTAATCAAATAATTGAAAGTGGCCTTATTGTAAATGAAGATTTAGTGCAAGTTACTCCACTTTACACGGTTTCTTCTAAAATCATGATTTCAAATGTGCCGCCATTCATAACCAATGAAGCGTTGGAGCGTGAGTTAGTTCGTTTCGGAAAAATTGTTAGTCCGTTTAAAATGATCTCTTTGGGGTGTAAACACCCAGCTCTAAAACATGTGATGTCTTTTAGGAGGCAAGTACACATGATTTTGGATTCTCCAGAGCGAACGCTGGACATATCCTTTCGTGTTAATCACGAAGGGAAAACATATATGGTTTACGCAACAACCGGTAGTATGAAGTGTTTCCAATGCGGTGACGCAGGACATAAACGGCATGCTTGCCCGCATAAAGAACGTGAAACCGAAGGCAGTGTTTCGAGAGCAGAGACTGATATTATTCCTGCTTCCGTGCAGGGGCGGAGGCGGGGCGGGGTGGGCTTCTGGGGCTACAGCCCCGAATGTTTTTTTCAAAAGCCCCGAATCTTTTGGGTAATAGTTTTTTCAAAAATATTGTTTTTCAACACATATTATACAGAAATATTTAAAACGGTTCAATACCGCTTTCCCGCAGGATCGATAAAACGATATCAGCTGCTCTTTCTCTCTCTCTCTCTCCTCTCCGACAGCTAGCTCACGTCACACACACATAGCCACGCCTCCTGGCAATCACTCAGCACGTTACTCGTCTCATCTCATTCACCTCAAGCATTTTTACGTTGTTTATTACCGGCACTAAATTCTGATTAAGTAAGTTGCTGATATGCTGAGGAGAACGTTGGGTCGCTATTACTGTGATTAACTACACGCGCAACAAAAGGTAGCCTATCTTAAATGTTTTGGTTCATTTAGGATTTACCTCAAAATTTGAAAAATGGTTAAAGAAAAGATGGATAGTATAACTGTAAATTCAGTGTCAACACATAAGTGTATTCGATGACAAAGATTGTATTAGTTACTCAGTATATATTTTTAACAATGCTTAAATGGTTTAATATACATTAATTAGATTATGTTCTGTTCTGTCGTTGCAAATTCAGTGCGCTTGCCGCAGAGATACTCCGCCCACATGCTGTTCTGATTGGCTGTGATTTTTGATTGATTTTCTTGTAACGCTCAGATTGCTCGTTGCATCTTGTATAGTTACCAAGTGTACCCGTACCTATATACCGTATTGACCCGAATATAAGACGATGTTTTTTTTCTTGGAAATACATCTGAAAAAACGCGGTCATCTTTGACATGTCAATAATACACCCACAACAATAGGTGGCGCCAAAAACACATAAAACGAGTGTGCCATGAAATATGTAATGTGTGTTGTAAAGATCGCGAGTGAAAACAAAAGAAAAAGAAAATGCTTACAGCGGCATGAGTCGTGACTGTCATGTTGGGCTGAAGGGACCAAACTTCCTCTGTAAGTGATTTTAAAACATAAGACAGTACCCAGATTTGAAGGCTACAATAAGATTTCACTTCTACTGTTAATACAATTTTGGTTGGCTACTATGAGATGGACAGCCTAAATGTAATATAATTCAGATGGGCTACTTGTTATTTTTATGGTATATCAAAAATTGTATATTTTTTAAATGTCATTGTTGGTGCATTTTACCAGTATTTGCCATACTTTCAAAACAAAAATTAAAATAGGAAAAAAATTAAAATAATAAAATTATGCAATATGAAAATAACTTAAGAAAAAAATTGTTTTACAGAGAAAAAAAACAAAACAAGATTTGGTTTTCAAAAAGGTACATCTGGAAAAAGGGGGTCGTCTTATAATCAGGGTCGTCTTATATTCGGGTCAATACGGTAGTTCTCTCGGGGCTGGCTGATGGCCAGGGGATAGCATGAAAGTACCTCGGGTGCTGACAGAACAGTTCTTTTTTGCATTTCCCTTTTGCTTCAATGGGCAAATACAGAAATTATGTAAAAGCTGTAAAAAAATTAAAAATAAAATCACGAATGGGGTATTATTTAATGTCGCAGAATAATATCTATCTATCTATCAGAACATTAGCTGACACACATTGCACGCAACATTATCTGATGTTAGCTCTTTTTGACATTTATGGACAGTAAATTGAAAAATTGGAACAGACCCTTACTAATTGAAAATGTCAATTTTTCCATAGATGGATATAAGATATTTTTTTTAAATCAAGACAGCCAGCTTCAGGTGAGGGACTTAAATGATGTTACTTAATGCTGCTTTATCGAAGTCATCACCTCACTGAAAAATCTTTATTTCTTAATAAATTCTCTGTTTAGTTGTTATGATTGACAGCACAAAAAGAGAGAGAGAGGAGGATAAAGAGTTAGAGAAGGAGATAGAGCTTAATGAAGTTGGCAGAAAGAGAGAGAGAACAAGAACCAGGTGAGAAAGTGTACATAACCATATATACATGCCAAAGCAGTTTCATCTTTGTTCACATTCATTGCGGTGAAGTCCAATTTCACATACCTAAGAAATGTATTAATAAACTGTTAAGTGGACTCTCCCCAACCTTAAATTTATTTACCTCGCCAATAGTCTGTTTGATTTATTTATTATCAGATTAAATGCCATTAGTTAAATAAAGTAGACTTTTTGTGTGATGGTAGTGCAAGGACAGAGAGAGGAAAATGGAGAGAGAAAGGACAGGGAGAGAGAGCAAGAGCAAGAAGAACCAGGTGAGAAAGTGGACAGATACTGAAGATTGTTAAAGTGGAAAAACAGAGGCAGAGGGGAAAACCTGTTCAATCTGCAGTATAATTTTACATGCATTTTATAGATGCTATGTGTTTTTCCCCCATATTAAATGCTTTCCAGAAGCACACTTACAACATAACAAATTTTTTAAACAGTATAATTGTAACAAAAATAATTATGTTTTGTTGTAAAGTAAAATTAATAACACCTTTGCAAGGCACTGTCTGGATGCTACTTTATCATAAGGGGCTAAAAATGTTATCATAGATTTTGTATACATCTATGTTTTGATTGAGCATCTATTTTGTCACACGATTCAGTTAGGGAAGAATCAGCTAGGAAAGTGGGGGAAAGAACAAGGCATCACAGCAAGGGACAGCAATTAGTGATCTAGGGACTCCAGAAAGTGGCCCAAGGCAAGCCCATCTCCCACAATACCCCCTCAGCCAGTTTGGAGCTCAGCAAAGAGCCTTTACAAGAATTGGTTTGAGCAGTTTAAATGGTTGGAGTTACTCTGTAGTGCGAAACTCGCATTTGCTTCTCTTGTCGTCTGTATGGAAGCAGAACATTCGCACCAATAAAGATGCCCTAAGTAGCTCGGGTTTTCAAATTGAAGAGGGCTTTGGAATCCTTTCGGGAGCATGAGAAGTGTGCCCTCCATACGTTTACCATGACATGTTGGCAGAGTTTTAAAAGCACAGAAACTCAAGGGGATGTAATTGAGCAGCTGAAAATGGCTAGTGCAGCAGAGATATCAGAGAGGCGCCAATACCTTCATCGCATTGTGGCAGTAACCACCGTTTTAGGAAAGCAAGGCATCCCATTCCGTGGGCATGATGAGCAGGAGTCTAGCCAAAATCAAGGCAACTTTATTGAATGCATGAAGCTCCTCAAACAATTTGACCCTTTTTACAAAAATATACTCCCCCTTCTCATACCACATACCTTTCTCATTTCTCCCAAAATGAAATGATAAATAGCATTTCACAAGAGATCACAGAAGACATCATCAAGCATATGAAGATCTCAAAGATGTACTCTGTGATGGCAGATGAAGCTAGAGACAGACGCACTGAGCAGCTTTGCTGTCTGTGTGCGTTTTGTTACACAAGAAGGTACAGTGCGAGAGTGTTTCCTCGGGCTGCAGAAACTTCAGAGCTTTGATGCACAGTCCATTGCAGATGCGATAGAGGAAGTGCTACAGATGCACAGTTTGGGTGATCTTATGTGTGTAGCACAAACTATGATGGTGCGTCTGTCATGAGAGGAGCAGTGGGGGGTGTCCATGCCCGCTTCAGAGAGCGACACCCAGAAGCAGTTTATGTGCACTGCTATGCACATGAGCTCAACCTTGTCCTATGCCACACATGCAAAGCTATACCTGAAGCTACTGCATTCTTTGAATTACTGGAGAATGTGTACACATTTTTCAGCAGTTCCTTGTGAATCACAACAAGTTTGTAGAAATCCAGAAACAACTTGGATTAAATCCATCTGAACTTGTACAGCTCTCCACAACAAGATGGGCATGCCAAGTGAAGTCTGTCAATGCAGTCCTGAAACAACCTTCCTGCCATTTTAACACATCTCAGGACCATGAACACATCCATGGCCCTAGGGATCAAGTCAAAGCTCTGCAAGCCGAAGACACTCTACATGCTGGTGATGTTTTCCAAACTCCTTGGCATAACTGAAGGACTACACCGGTACCTGCAAGGGGAAAGTTTGGACTGGGCAAAGCAGTTCAGTACAAGATGGCAGTCCTTCAAACGTTTGACAGAGCTCCGGACAGTCTCTGGTGGTGAAGATGTGTTCAAGAGGGCCATGGCCTTATGTGAAGCAAACAACATCCAGCTCCTGTTGGTCTAAGGCAGAAACAAAAAAGATTTGATGATTTCGTGGTGGAGTCAGCTTGTGGGTCAACGTCTTGCCTTAGCAACTCGGATGATTTCAGACATCAGATTTTTTATCCGTGCTTGGACAGGATGGTAGAGGAGCTCACCAATCGATTTTCAGGTGTGGGAGAAAAGCTTTATGTTAGGTATTCAAGCCTGCAACCCAAGCACAGAGACCTTTCTCTCTGAAGAAGCTCTTCAAAGTCTTGCCACTCATTATAAAAATTCAGCTGAAGCCAGAAGAGCTTCTGGTGGCTAAAAGTTTCCTCAAAAAAAAAATGGAACATGAGATTGTTCCTGACACAGCCACAGTCTTCCAAATACTTGATGCAGACATGTTTCCAACACTGAAGGCTGTCTTGCAAGTGGCCCTGACCATTCCCATATCCAGTTGCAGCTGTGAACGCTCCTTCAGTGCCTTGCGCCGGCTGCACACATGGCTAAGAAGCACTATGGGGCAAGAGAGGCTTAACGACCTGGCAATCATGTCAATTGAAAAGAAAAATCTGCAGGGCATAAACCTGACAATGTTATTGACCGGTTTGCCAAATTAAAAGCAAACGTCGTTACAGCCTTGTGTTGCCACCACAAACAGAGGAAGAGGAGAAAAAAGCAGAAAGGATGTACAGAAGAAAGAGAAGAAAACTGTGGAGTAGGAGAGGAATCAAGATAAAAGGAGTAGAGAAAAGGAAAGGAGAAAAATGTGTGCTGATGAGCCAAGAGGAGAGGAATGGAGAATTGTTGAGAAGGAGTGAAAGAGAAGTGAGAAAAACAATGAAGGAAAGAATAGGAGAGGTACCAGGAGCAGATGCAACTGAATAAAATATGCATTTTGCAATTTAAGTTTATGAACAGAAATCTTTATACTTGGCTTTCTTCCTTATTTCATTATTTAGTTTTGTTTTGTATTTTCTTACTGTTGATAGCATTCCCAGAGAAAAATGAGTGGAGCTAAGAGAATGAGAGAAGATACAAAATTGCATGGGTAGATCAAATAAAGTTATTTTATAAAATACTGCTAGTGTTTATCTTTTTATGCTACTCCCTTAAGAAATCTAATATAATTACAGTAAATATTCTTCTGTTGGCCTGATGTATTCACTTCAGAATACTGAAGCCCATGTTTAACTGTTATACGGGACGCCTAACTTTACTTCAGTAATAATCTAATTATGACAAACTATATATCGTTGGAAAGGTCCAAGACTCCTAAATAGATATTTTACCACTGTTTGTTGTTAAAAATTATGTAGGAGCAGTAATAGATTCATTTATGACAAGAGTGCACCTCAAAACATATACACCATAACAGGAGCTCTGACCTTTGACACAAAAATTCTATTAGTTTCCTTTTTTCCTATCATATGTTTTAGTAATCATCATATATTATATATCATGTGAAAGCTTAAAACCTCTAAATTTATCCTGTGAAAACCGTTTTGAAATCGCACATTGCGTTTCCATGGAAATGGTACTTTAAATTATTTTAGCGGGCTCCTCCCCCTTAGTGGGAGGTGTCATATTCCAAATGTATTATGGTCTTATAGAATCAAAACTTTTTATAATCTTGACAAAATACATATCATCGGAAATGTCTGAGTCTCAAGATTCCATATTTGGCGGTTTTGGTTTTGGTTATTTTGTGATAGGAGTAATACTGAGAGAGAAATTTATACATTTATACATGCATAAAAAAATCAATGGGGTTTGGATGGCACCCGGTGGCTGTGGTATAACGCCTAAACAAAATTGCATAGTAACCTAAATTTTTTTTTATATCAACTTCAAATTTGGAATACAACTTATTTAGACATATATGGCTTTAATTTTATGCCAAATTTGGATTAAAACCTATTTTGTAAAATATTTATTTTATATAAGTACATTTTCTTTACAATGAATTTAAACTTTTATAACTTTTTTTTACTTTCATTTTTTGAAATGATTTCACTTATGCAATAATCTGCTGATTGTCTTCTTTAAAAAGAGACCAACCTTAGGTCTGTATTCAAAAGCGTTCATGAATCATAATAATTTAACTTAAAATAGTGCACTTTCAAGTCTATTTTCAAAAAGGGGACAGTTAATTAAATGGTATTGTTGGAAATCCTTGATATGCAGTTAGACCACCCCATTATTGCATGATTCAACTGTAGCACATTTGTCAGCTAAACATTAAAGGGTAAGTTCACCCAATATTAAAATTGTCATCATTACTCATGTTGTTCAAAACCTGTACGAGTTTCTTTCTTCTATTGAACCAAAAAGAAGATATTTTGAAGAATGTTTGAATTCAGCCAGTTGACAGTATTTGACTTCCATAGTAGGAACAAATACAAGACAATGGCTACTTTCACCCGTTTGGTTACCAACATTCTTCAAAATATACATACTCACCCGCATGTCTGGAACAACATGACAAAATTTTCAATTCTGGGTGAATTTGGTTTAATTCTATAAACTTTACTGCAGCATGGTATTACAAAATTGGTTTTAAGATTAGTAAAGTTGTTTATGCCAAATCTACCTATTATGCATAGTTATTCACCTTTTTGAAATTTGGCATCTGTTCTTGAAATTGGCAAATCCATAAACCGTCATACACCGCGTGCATAATTATTAGACAAGTTGATATTCTGATGATATTTTTTTTTTCCAAGCACATTTTACCAATTCCAAACCACATCAATCTTAATAACTACTATTGATTTTGTATTTAATCATTTATAAGTGATATATAATTGTCCATGAATTATATATAATTGTCCTATGATTGTCCATGGGGGGTTAACTACATTTGGGCTAAGCCCCGAATGTTTATAATGTCTGGCTCCGCCCCTGCTTTCCGTGCCTACCCAGGGAGTGCCGGATGAATTCAAGGTCCTTCCTGAGGTAAGAGTTTCAGAATTCGTTTTACCTGTGCCTCGAAAAAACTCAAATAAGCAACGAAGTGAACAACAACAATAGCGAAACCGTTTCGGACTTCGGAAATATTTGCGGTTAATATATGAACAACCAGACATTTGTTGAATCACGGATGTTTGAAAATGTTGATGTTCATTTTTTTGGTTTTTGTACTCTGTACCGGGTACTATTGGTATTCAGCCTAATTGTGTAGGTAGAGTGCGTGTGAGCAAGAGGCAACAGATGGAGTTGAATTGTAACAAAGAATATAATGATGGTGGTATGGATGAAACATTGTCAGATGAGAAAACATCTATACATGACCTTGAGTTATGTTCACAGGGATTCTCTGTGTAGTGTTTGAGATGAACTCGCAAGAGTTATCGCAAGACGATTCCTCATTGTATACTTAGAAGAGATTAATGCTTTTCTGGATGATACTTTCGGAAGCAAGTGAATGTGATAGATTTCTTTCCAGATATTGAGAAGTTTGAGAAGTCGTCTCAGTACATCAAAAATGTGGGCTTTGAGGTCTTAAGTGAAAAGAAAAGGTTTCGTTTAAAGAAACATGTAACGGCAACTAGAAAGTATAGAAAAGTGGAAAAAAGAAGAATGTTAAAAAGTTTGACTTAGCATTCTTACCAACATCATGCATCACGTGGTGTTTCTTTTTTAATGCTGTTTCTGTCCGTTTTTTTCCTTTCCCTCTTAATATTACATATGGATGTCTTAAGAATAGGTTCTCTTAATATAAATGGGGGGATGGATATGTACAAACGTGCATTAGTATCTGAAATAATAGAACAGAAAAAATTGAATGTTATTTATCTTCAAGAAACACATAGTGATGCTGGTAATGAAGTTGAGTGGGGAATGTGGTGGAAAGGACAGTATAAGTTAAGCCATAAAACAAATTTGAGTGCAGGAGTTGCAATCTTCTTTTCACCTGATTTAAAGGTTACTGTTTTGAGTACAGAAGAACCAATAAATGGTCGTCTCCTGGTAGTTAAAGCTGATATTGATGGGGATATTTATTATTTCATCAATGTGTATGCACCAAATGTAGGGTTTGAAAGATTGATGTTTTTTGGTGTGTTAAGCAATGTGTTTAAAAAATGCTTTAATGATGGGAATGTCATAGTTGGGGGGACTGGAACTGTACAGAAAACTTTACAGTCGATCGAAATACTGAAGAACCCCATGTTCAGTTATCATCTTGTTTATCAAGGTTAATAAGGGCAACTGATCTTTTGGATATATGGAGGGTTAAACACCCTGATGTGAGGCAATATACATGGGTTAAGGTGAATAATAATAGAGTTACTGCTGCTCGTTTGGACAGAATGTATGTGTCTAGACAGTTGAGTAATCAAATTATTGATTGTTCTATCATTCCAATGGGTTTCACAGACCATAATCTGGTGACGATTGTAATAAGTAAGTCTCAAAGCTCAAACAAGTCCTCCTTTTGGCATTTTAATATTAGACTGCTTCAAGATAAATAATTTTGTAGGTACTTTGAAATATTTTGGCAACAATGGAAAATGAAAAAAAGCAGTTTTGAAAACTTAAGACAGTGGTGGGATATAGGAAAAGTTAATATAAAAACATTTTGCCTGCAGTATACTGCCAAATCTACTAAAGTGTTAAGGGAAACAATTGAGTCTGTTGAGAATGAGATATCATCCATAGAAGCAGAATTAATTAGAAGATATGATCCTATGTTGAGTAGTAAGCTACAGAAGAAAAAAACTGAGTTGGGATCTTATTTAAATGAGAGAGTAAAAGGGGCCTTGGTAAGGTCTCGTTTTATTTCTGTTGCCGATATGGACGCTCCAAGTGCATATTTTTTTAATTTGGAGCGTAAAGTGGCAAAACACAAACAGATGGTCTGCTTGCGTCTTCCTGATGGGAAGATGACATATGATATCAGAGATATGCGTCGTTATGCAGTGGATTATTATTCAAATCTTTATACTGCTGAGCATTGTGATGAAAATTGTTCTGCACAACTTTTTCAAGATTTACCTCAAATAGACTTGGACTCAAAGACTGCTTTGGATATAGATATATCCTATCAAGAACTAACTGCTGCCTTGGGTCAACTTAAGCCAGGAAAATCCCCAGGCATTGATGGCTTGCAACCTGAATTTTATAAACATTTTTGGCATTGTATTGGAAAGGACCTTTGTGAGGTTTTCTGTGTATGTAACAAAGATGGTATGTTGCCTGTGTCCTGTCAACGTGCTGTTTTGTCTTTGTTGCCTAAAAAGGGGGATTTGTCTCTTTTAAAAAATTGGAGACCAGTAGCTCTATTGACTACTGAATATAAAATTTTATCTAAATGCCTTGCTAATAGATTAAAAAAGTACCTCCATTTAATAGTACACAGGGATCAAACATATTGTGTTCCAGAAAGAACAATATCGGACAATTTATTTTTAATACGGGATGTTCTAGATATTTGCAAAGTTTTTAAAACAAAAATTGGCCTCATCTCCCTGGATCAAGAAAAGGCGTTTGATCGTGTTGATCACAAATATCTTTTCAATGTGCTGGGAGTTTTTGGTTTCGGGCAAGTTTTTTTAAAATGGGTGAAATTGTTGTATGCAGGTGCCTCTTGTATTGTTAAGGTGGGAGGTGGATTAAGCCGTCCTATTCCTGTAACAAGGGGTATAAGACAGGGGTGTCCTTTATCAGGGCAACTATACAGTATTGCAATAGAACCTTTACTTTGTAAATTACGTGAAAAATTGTCTGGTTTTATTACATCTGGTATTATTAAGAATTCAAGAACAGTTTTAAGTGCTTATGCAGATGACATTACGGTATTTGTTAATAATACACAAGATGTTACTACTTTGTCTGATGCACTTGATGTTTATGAGAAGGCTTCATCGTCTAAGGTGAACTGGGACAAAAGTGAAGCTCTCTGGGTAGGTCAAGATCTCTCAGAAAATCTTCCAAAATTGCCTGGAAACCTCAAATGGAGATTTGAAGGTTTTAAGATATTAGGCATTTATTTTGGTTCCAATGAATTTCAAAAGTTAAATTGGGAGGGCGTAGAGGATAAAGTATGCACCCGATTGTCTAGGTGGAAATGGTTGCTACCCCAGTTGTCCTACAGGGGAAGAGTCTTGGTGGCCAACAATTTGGTGGCATCCACTCTGTGGCATAAATTCAATGTGCTGCAACCACCAGCAGGTCTAATTCAAGCGATTCAAAGGCACCTAGTGGCTTTTTTTTGGTCAGGATACCACTGGGTCCGATCTGCTGTACTGTATCTTCCTATACAAGAAGGGGGACAAGGCCTGGTGGATATAAAGGCGAGAATAACAACTTTTCGTTTACAAACAGCTCAAAGACTGCTATACAACAGCAATCTTGCTTGGATGAACACAGCGACAGCCCTTTTGCGGAGGGTAGGTGGAATGGGACTTGATAAGCATTTATTTCTTATGCATTTACAAGAGTCTGAATTAGTAGACCTTACCCCCTTTTATAAATCTATGCTTGAGGCTTGGAAAGTTATTACTGTGACAAGATCACCTGATTTATCAGCTGGGCCTTGGCTGTTGGAAGAACCATTGTTTTTTAACTCTTTCTTCTCTTCAAAATTTGTATCATCTGCATGTCTACGGTCACGGCTGGTGGCTGCTGGATACACGAAGTTGGGCCATGTACTGACCAGCAATGTGGAAGTCATAAGTCAAAGGACTAAAGTGAAATCTGCAAGAATGATACGGCAGTTTGTTGCAGAAATGCATGGGGAGTTAAAAGAGCACAGAGATCTAATAGACAATACAGAGATGATTCGTGAGTGGACAGAAGGACTTGACTATGAATTTCCTTCAATCATTGCCAGTGCTGCTGTGGAGAATTGGGAAGAGGATGATCACAGTTTGTTAACGTTTAAAACCCCAGTTTTGGATTGTTTTGAATTAACTGGGAAGAAGGCCTTGTATTTGACTTGTGTGAAAGTGTCAAATGCCAGTTTTCTGACTGGTGTTTTTTCAACAAAATGGAGGGATTTTTTTGGACTTGACTCTTCTTCTAAAGGCTGCTGGCGTATTCTGTACAAATACCCAGTCAATAAGCGGACAGGTGACCTTCAGTGGAGAATTGTACATGGAGCAGTAGCTACGAACAGATATGTGGTGCATCTTAATCCTAGTGTTGGGGTGGGTTGTCCCTTTTGCACAGAGGTAGAATCCTTGTTTCATTTATTTGTGCAGTGCTTACGTTTAGGGGATCTGTTTTCCCTTTTAAGCAATTGGTTTTTATCTTTGGGTGAGGTGTTTTCTTTTGAATTGTTTATTTATGGGCCTAGGTATTCTGTTAAGAGGAAAAGGACTTTGGTTTTAATTATTTTTTTATCTGGCACTGCAAAATTAGCAATATGGAAAACAAGAAAAAATAAACTTCTAGGGCAGGATGCAATAAGTGTGGTTCCTATGTTTTTGGGGCTTGTGGCAGCTAGATTAAAAGTAGAGTTTGCTTACTACAAGATGGTGGACTGTTTACCAAAATTTGTAGATATCTGGGGTGTTAATGAGGTATTGTGTACTTTATGTGAGAACAATGAAATTGAGTTGACTTTTTAAACATGTATGTGTAAAACAAAAAAACCTGTTTCTGAATGATATGTGAATAATTGAATTAAGAGAAAATTGTAATAATAAAGATAAATTCAAATTCTCTCTCTCTCTCTCTCTCTCTCTAAAGTTCTAAATGATCTACAAATTGGATGGTGAGTGAAAAATGCATGGCTCGAAATCACTGAGACATGCCGATGTTCTGTCCAGCAAGACTGATATATAGATGGAGAGTTTTGTTCGTGACCTTGATGACTGTTCACAGCTGTGCGTGTGTTTAGGGTGGGACTGAAGGAGGCAGTAACTTTCCCCCTCCAGCACCACACACACACACACAAACACACACACACACTCTGACAGGTCGTGCGCGTTACTGGAGTTACAAAGCGTCTCTGTGCGTCTGCCGAGCAGCTCTAAAGGTAAGATCTCCTCTCATTTCACTCACTTTCGTGTGGTTTTGCTTTCTCTGAGAGAGAAAAAGCAATACTTTTAGATTAGTTTGAATTACCTGCGGCTCTGTGGTTCAGTTTTTTCTCCCCCTATTAAAACTTTCCCCTAAGTAATTATAGAGACAGATGTATGTGTGGAGAGGTGGTGATCCGAGCTCCATCAGTAGCTTCACACCGCAGGGAAGAGGAATTCTGCACCCAGCTCTCCGCTCTAGTTATTCTGTCACACTGGTGCATGTGTCTGCTGTATGTGAGGCATCACTGTGAGCTTGATCAGGCTTGTATTGAGTGAATAATGTGAAGGGAAGCTCTGTAGAGACATGTCTGCTCTTTGAGGACTGCGGGAGTCTGCTGTGTTTCTCCTGCTGTTCTTTGTTCTTCGGCTCAGAAGCTGTCCTAACCACCTCTGGATGATATATGTGTCAACATTCATTATTCCCGCATATATACAGCGCGTATACATTTATACAGTCTCGGAGCTGTGGCGCTAATAATGTTTGCAGGTTTATACCCAGTAGCTTGGGCGGTATCCAAATTTTGATACCGTCAAACCTCCTCCCTATTTTACCTCGGTATACGGTATTACCGTGAATAATAAAAAAAAATGATGACGTAAGGCTCAGACAGCGTCACCAAACTGTTGGCTTGTGCCTAAACCGTTCAGAAACTGAATACCAAACACTAATACTGAAACAATAACATGCACAACAATATGAACAACTTTTATTAGCAACAAATAGCAGTTTATAAAAAAGTGCAAATACAACAGTCAAACAGAATTAAATTAACATAAATATCCAGAACATTTTTCGCGCAGAGACGCGCACACAAATCAATTAAATTAAATCACACCGCCTGAACAACTTTTAATAACAAAGAGCAGCTTATAAAAAAGTGCAAATAGACCCACAACAGTCAACCAGAGTTGAATTAACATAAACATCCATATTATAAAAAGTATTGCAAAGCAATAGGCCTAAATAAAAACTTCTTTCCAGTCTTCTTTCCAATATTGTTTTTAATGAAAACCAAATAAAAATACCTGAA
Organism: Ptychobarbus kaznakovi; assembly: GCA_027422405.1. Taxonomy (NCBI): domain Eukaryota; kingdom Metazoa; phylum Chordata; class Actinopteri; order Cypriniformes; family Cyprinidae; genus Ptychobarbus; species Ptychobarbus kaznakovi. Next base: position 121,768 of record JAPDDN010000623.1, read on the forward strand.
TCAATTAAATAAATAAAAATAAACACAGTGCGAATAGGAACGAATGGCAAGTGGCATCAAATCTAGTCAAGATTTTTCGCTAGAAAAACCAGCATGTTTACTTTGTCCGGCTTTAACAGGGCACGTTGTGGACCGACAACTTTACCTGCGGTGCTGAAAACCCGCTCCGATGGTGTGCTTGTGGCACAGACGCACAGGTACTTTCGTGCCACTCGCGACATCTGGGGAAAACGCCCGGCAGCATTTTTCCACCAGAGAAGTGGGTCCTCGTCTCCTTGAGTAACTGGCTCCAAACAGTAGGCTGTTATTTCAGCTCCGACTCGGTCCTCTACGGTGCCGATGCCGACGGGACCTGCCATTGCATCGGCTTTTTTTTGCAGCATACTTCCCAGAGTCATCTTTTTTCGTGAGGGTTCGGGTTGCGCCTCTCCCTCTTCCACTCTGATGGCCACTGGACCTGCTGCCTCTAAGCTCACGATCTCAGCCTGTAATTCAGCCTTGGTCTCAGCCAATGCGTTGTCATCCGTCTCATATCCTCCACGGTAACGAGGGTCGAGGAAAGTGCATTTTCGCATTATTTTGCGCACTGAATCGGATTCATACTTGGCCTCCAGCTTTGTTAGAATTCCAGTTTTGATTGACTTTGTTAGCTGGAGGTCATTTTCTGACGCAGCCAACACATTGTCCCTGAAGAGCTGTAGTATGGGGAGGATACAGGAACTGGTCACATAATTTTCTCCTGACAAAATATCAGTGAAGTCACCGACTGGTTTCAGTGCTTCGTGAACAGCTTTCAAGACGTCCATGTCCTGCCAGGTCAGGGACAGGCTGCTCCTTCTGTCATCAGACAGGACGTGTCTGATCGCTTGGGCCTGCTCGAGGATGCGCTCCACCATTGCCAGTTTGGAGCCCCAGCGAGTTGCGCAGTCCTGCCGATGGATGGATGGATGGATGAATTCATTAATGAATGATGAATAAACGATTAAATGAATGAATAGGCCTAAATAAACAAATGAATGAATAAATAGGCCTAAATAAACGAATGAATGAATGAATAGGCCTAAATAAACGAAATTCGTTTATTTAGGTCTATTTATTCATTAATTCGTTTAACGAATGAATGAATGAATTGGCCTAAATAAACGAATGAATGAATAAATAGGCCTAAATAAACGAATGAATGCATAAATAAATAAGTCCATTAATGTATATTATTCCATTTGGTCAAATTTGCCTGCACATTTTTTTTAAATAAGTCCCTTATGCGCATCAAGCTTACATTTATTTGATAAAAAATACAGAAAAAAATTACATTTTAAAAAATGGTTTTCTATTTTAATATAGCCTACTTTTAAATATAATTTATTTATGTGATGCAAAGCATATATATATATGCCCCTTTTTTTACATTTGAGCCCCTGCCCCTGAGGAACTCTCCACGTTTTATGCTTACCGTTATGAGACTATGTTTTGGGAGTCCCAAGTCCACTTGCTTCTTGTGGAGTTCATGCTTACGTTGCCAGCTGTGTGAAAAGGCCCCGACAATATTACGGCATAGTCCGAGGGCGCGCTCGGTTTTTTGCCTCTGGTCATGCAATCCATTTGTGACAGCCAAGTTTAGATTGTGACCGAAGCAGTTAAGCCACGGCCAATGCAGGGACCTGATTGCGGCATAAATGTTGGCAGCGTTGTCAGTGGTTATGGCTGAAAGTTTTTTCTCGTCAAGTTGCCATTCCTGAAGTGCAGCTCTGAGCGCAGCAGCAAGATTGTCCGCCGTATGACTCTCAGGAAAATACGTAGTTTGGAGGCATTTGGATTCAAGTTTCCAGTCAGGTGTAATAGTGTGGACAGTCAGGGACATATATGGTGTCATGTTAACTGACGACCACATGTCAGTTGTTAAGGAATAACTGTCTGCCGCTGACAGCAGCACTTGAACATTGCCTCTAACTTTACTATATAAATGTGGGACGGCTGTTTGTGAGAAATGTTTCCGTCCAGGCAGCTCGTACTGGGCATCTAGGACCTTTACCATGTCCTTAAAGGACTTTTTTTCCACTGTGTGGAAAGAGACCATTCCCTTCGCCAAGTATTTTGTCACTGCATCAGTACAGGTTTTCCAACGGACACTGTCCCTTTTGTACTTTGTTGTTTTCCCGAAGGCCCCCATTATCGTCGGCTGCGTACTGGCGGTGGACCTAGATGTTGTTGGTCCTGCATCGGGAGGCGTTGAAACTGTTGCACTGAGTGAACTCGGGTCCATCCTCGCAGCAGTGAGTGGATGGTGGTTTCGTATATGCGACCTTAGGTTCGAGGTATTTCCATCTCTCGCGGTCACCTTTTTGTTGCACAATTTGCAAATTGCCTCGTCCGTATTTACCGCCTCTCCCTTCTCGTTCGGTCGAAACCCGAAATACTGCCAAACTGCAGAAGTTGTGTTCTTTTTCGAGACCAGGTCACTTGGTGCGCGACTCGCCATCTTTCCCCCTCTCTCTCCTTTTCCTCCACGCTGTCACGTGATGACAACCACGCATACGCATTTTTAGGCATTAAATAAATTATATTTAATCCTTGTCTCCTATATAAGTGCATTGTTTTTTTATGATGGTATAACGGTATTGAAACTGATACCGTTGCTATTTTTAGATCCCGCGGTATACCATATTACCGTATTACCGCCCAAGCCTAATACCCAGCCAGTTCCTGTCCATTTACTCTATTAACAATGTGCCAATTAAATAAATAACCTGCTAACATTACATTCCTTCAATTGGTGTATTACATTTGTCAAAGAATACAGTGTGTTTAGTTGAACACTACCTTTACATTAGAGATAAAAGCACATTACACAACAGAATTTCTGCTAATGTTATCCTAACTTACTATTTGAAAATCTTGTATTGCCTTGAATCATTAATTAGCTGAATGAGGCTTTCTGCATTTAGTGAATATAATCAAATTAAAGTTAACAATGAAAAGTTAAGAGAGCTTCTGAATGCATCATTTTAAACTTTCCTCAACCGTTCTTTTTGTTTTACAGTGCTCTCCAGATGCAGAAAGAGCAATTTTCTCATATTAATTACATAATTACATATAATTACATGAAATATAGAAGTATTGACTATGTACAAAACAATTCCACTGTATTAAAATATTCAGTTAAATTCTAGCACATATTAGGCTAATTGTTACACGTTAAGTTAATGTTTTTATTCTTTGTGTTGTTCTGCATTTGCTGCATTAGCACAGAGTTTACTTAAGAGTAAATCAGTTAAATACGGATTATGGGATGTAAGACTGTTTCTTAGAACAACACGTGATTGTTCAGGAGATTTTTTTAGCTCAACGTACCGGCTGCCCCGATCTGGAAATTAGCTGTGTTCAGTCTTGTGATTCATAAAACATTGTACCTTTTTTTTCTTCTTAATTGTGGTGGTGATGGAGTTCAGCTACACACGCTGTCTTGTTGATGAGTTAATTTATTCATATAACGTTGGATGTTTAGTGATAGATGTACTGGTGGTCTGTCCTTCGGTCTGAGATGCTGGGATAGACTCCAGCATCCCTGTGACTCCATAGAGGACAGCAGCTTTAATGGATAGATGAATAATGTGTATAGTTTCCTTTGATGAAAAACAGCCCTGACTTATTTTATGATGTTTGAATGTGTCTCAGCTTTTCTCTCATGTGTGGACTCCATGTGGTCATTGGTTCGGACTGTCTGCTCATGCTGGGCTTTAAGAAGAGTAGAAGCTCATTGATCTCAAAATTCCTCCCTAATCTGGGTGTTATTGTTACACTGAATAATTATAGCGGCAGAAAAAATACAACTATATGTGGTGAAGCCGCTAGGGAGGTAAAGCATGACATGAAACATGAGTTCAATTAGAGTTCAACAAGTTCCTAAATCACCTGTTACAGCGAGGTATGTCATTGTGGTGTTTAATGAGACAGACTATGCCTGATTTGATGCCCAGAAAGGCCTTTGGGTGTCAGAATGTGGTGCTGTTAGTGGGAGGGTCCATCTGAAGTTGGACAAACAGATACATTCCATGATTTCCTAAAAAGGTTGCCTCAAGAAGCAGAGAGATATACAGTGGATGCCTCATTTATACAAGTGTACATATTAAGAGACCAGCTCATCTTTAATTCAATTCAATTCAAGTTTATTTGTATTTTGCTTTTTACGATACAATTGTTTCAAAGCAGCTTTACAGAAAATTCAGTTTCAACAATATATTTATATATTGTAGAAACTTAATATATTTAACTTATAGCAAAATGTGGTAATTCTGTATATTGTCTGAGGGGTTGGCGTTTGGTCATCTCCGATCATTTAAGGGTTGGATACAGACTGAAGCTTGTGTAATTATGAGATGTTAATCCCGTGGCAGAAACAGAGAAACAAATAGAGACATAAGTAGCATAGCTGTTGTTCCATCCAAGCAAAAATTATTTGTTCAACCAAGCTAAAGCATAATAATGTGCGTTTGATCAGGTATACCTGCAGTACAAGATTATGAGCTGCATTATATGAATGCTTGGCTAAAGAGATGTGTCTTTAATCTAGATTTAAACAGAGAGAGTGTGTCTGAACCCCGAACGTTATCAGGAAGGCTATTCCAGAGTTTGGGAGCCAAATATGAAAAAGTTCTCCCTCCTTTAGTGGACTTTGCTATCCTAGGTACTACCAAGAGTCCAGAGTTTTGCGACCTTAGGGAGCGGGTTGGATTGTTGGATTGAATGCTTTTGGGACGTGACCTAAAGATAACGAGGAGTTAATAATGTTGAGAAGCAGTTCCCTATCAGTCGGTCACTCTCGACGTCACGTCGGAGGACCGACGAATTGGGATATCGCTTAGAGAGACCAATCCACTTCGAGTGTAAACTAAACGAGCCAATGCACATTGGCATGCGATTATTGCATCCAGCTGCCGCTGATCACAGCGTGAGTATAAGTAGGCAGCAGGTGCAGCGCATATTCAGCTTTTCGCTTCGGAGCCGAGCGGTTACATCGTTCTGCTCCTGACTTCTGCTGACGAGTGAATTCAACGAGTTCAGCACGCTCTTCGGAAGACTCTCATGCTGGCGGACGGCTCTACAGCGGTGGTGGTTCTTCCCGTGTCGAGTGGACTGCACACATCAGGCTGCACTACCCCTGTTTGTGTTGCAGATGACCATCTCCCCTGTGTGCTTCAGCACGCTAAAATAGTTTTTTCCCTAAAAGAGCATTCACGGGTGCGTCTTTTTAAAGACGACGTTGCGTCTGGCAAACTTGACGTTGCGTCTTTATAAAGACGAGTTGGGTCTTGCTTCAGACAACGTGTCACCCGTGCGTTTCTGGATGCGGTCGTTGCCTGGCGCCGGGTGATGCTCACGATCGCTGCCTCACGTGCCTGGGCAGTAAGCACGCTGAGGTGGCGTCCGTGGATGAGTCATCTTCTCACTGTGGATGCTCATCTCGGAGTTGCGGCCAGGCTCCGTTACCTCGACAAAGGAGCGGAGCTGTTGCCTCCGTCTCGATTTAGTTCTCGTCCTGGCTGCAGACAGGCGAGGTCTATTTCAGGCGGTAGCACGGCTGGTCTGAGGATTACAGTGGTGGCAACCCTCAAGGGACCATCGCTCTTGCGCTCCGCAACCAGTTGAGCTGCCAATGGAACGTGCTGGGCCCTCTAGCAGGAGCGTACCAGCAGTATCCTTGGCACTCCTCCCGACGACCAGATGTCGATCGCTGCATCGGAGGGTGAGCCGGAGCTTCTGGAGAGGAAAATTCGGCTGCGCTGCTGCTCCGGCGGTAGCAATGCCTGAGTCGGATCTGGAAGTGACAGCTATGCTTTCCCGGGCCGCCGAAAGGGTAAGGCTCGAGTGGGGAAAGCCACCGTGTCCCGAACCCTCGAGGTTGGACGACCGGTTTCTCGGGGTAGCTTGTGCTGGTTCTCAGCACCCTGCCCTGGGTGCCTCTCTCCCGGACGTGCATGAGGAGCGTACAGGTCGTGGACGGCACCTTTTACTGCCAGAAACTGACCTGTTAACTCCTCCTCCCTCACCACCCTCGGTGGTGCAGCTAAGGGTTACGGGGGTCCCCCCGGTGGAGCAGTCAGTTGCGATGCAAGTGTGTCCTTATACTGTCTCCACCCGGCAGGGCAAACCGTGCCTCCTCTTCCGGGCCTGTAGGTACTCGTCTGGTCTCATCCAGCGATGCCTGTGGCGATGCTGCCTCCACCTAACGCTACGGCGTTACTGCAGGTTCTTCAGGCTAAAAGCACTGAGGGACATGCACAGGGGTGGTCACGACCCAGAAGTTCTGAAAGAGCTCTGTACCGCCCCTGACCTCGCGCCACGAGCGACGAAGGTTATGGCGCGGTCTCTGGGTCGTGCGATGCCCACACTTGAGGTCCAGGAGCGCCACCTCTGGCTGTGTCTGGTCGACATAGGGACGCCGACAAGTGCGGTCTCTCAAGCTTCCTGTATCCCAGACTGGCCTCTTCGGCGACGCAGCCGGTAACATGGCCCAGCAGTTCCAGGCTGCACAGGAGCAGACTGAGGCGATCTAACACGTCCTGCCTCGGCGGGCAGCTGCTGCCTCCACCCGTCCGCCGGTTGCAGCGCCCAGCCTGCTCGTCGCCGAGGGCATTCCCCTGCATCCACCCCCGCACCGCATCCGCAGCAGCCTTCAAAAGCGGTGCCGTTGAGCTAGGTGTAGGCAGGCCGCCCCGCCCGTCCTGGCCCCCGTCGACTGGCGGTAAGCGGAGGAGCAAGAGGCCTCGGGACGGGCGACCCAGAGAGAGAGGGAACTGCTTCGGGAGAGGGTAAGTGCATCTCTCCCTCCCCCGGAGGAGGGCCGGGTGGATAATCTGTTTTTTTTTCAAGAATCTCGACAGGAAGCGGTTATCTCTGTCTCTGGGTCCCAAGAGGGCATGGAGAGTCATGGACGGATCAACTTCGGACCACGCTCATCCTCCCTCTCGCCAGCAGGCAGCAGTGGGCGGTTCGAGAGCGTCATCAAAGGCTACTCACACACCCTCTTCCAATTTTGGAAGCAGGTAAATGTGCACCGCACACTCAGACCCCTTCTCGGTCCGCCACGGGCCAGGTCCCTGCATTCCACCTCGCTGCCCTACCGCGGGTACGTCGGTGGTCCCGATGGTCCCGCTTGTACGGTGTCTGGGTGCCGGGAGCTGCCCAGCCGTCTCGCTGGCTCCTAAGGACCATCTGACTCGGCTATGCGATTCAGTTCGCCGGCGTCCTCCCGAGTTCAGGGGCATCCACCTCACAGCAGTGAAGGCAGCCGATGCCCATGTCTTGTGAGAGGAATCACTGTCCTACTGGCGAAGGACGTGATGGAACCGGTCCCTCCAGCCGATATGAAGGCAGGGTTTTTCAGCCCTTACATCATTGTGCCCAAGAAAAGCGGTGGGTTACGACCAATCTTGGGTCTGCGCATCTTGAACTGGGCCTTTCATAAACCTCCTTTCAAGATGCTCATGCAGAACCGCGTCTTCGGATGCATCCGTCCCCAAGTTCGGTCTGCAGCATTTGACCTGAAGACCCGTACTTCCATGTGCCGATCCTTCCGCGCCACAGGCCATTCCTGCGGCTTGCGTTCGAAGGACGAGCATATCAGTACAAGGTCCTGCCCTTCGGGCTGTCCCTATCGCCCCGTGTCTTCACGAAAGTAGCGGAGGCAGCCCTTGTTCCCTTGAGAGAAAAGGGCGTGCGCATTCTCAACTACCTCAACGACTGACTCATACTGGCTCAGTCTCAGGATCAGTTATGCGAACACAGGGATTTGGTGCTCTCGCACCTCAGCCAGTTGGGCCTTCGGGTCAACTGGGAAAAGAGCAAACTCTTGCCAACGCAGAGGATCTCTTTTCTCGGTTTGGAGTTTGGATTCGGTCAATCAGACAGCGCGCCTCACGCAGGAACGCGCTCAGCCGGTGTTGAACTGCTTGAATACGTTCAAGAACAGGACGGCGGCACCACTGAAACAGTTTCAGAGGCTCCTGGGGCATATGGCGGCTGCGGCGGCGGTCACGCCGCTGGGGCTGTTCCATATGAGACCGCTTCAACACTGGCGCCATGGCCGAGTCCAGAGGTGGGCGTGGAAGAGCGGCACGCTGCGGGTCCAAGTCACTCCAGCCTGCCGCCAAACCTTCACCCCGTGGTCAGACCTTTCGTTCCTTCGGGCAGGAATGCCCCTGGAACAGGTCTCCAGGCATGATGTGGTTTACACGGACGCCTCCGCCAAGGGCTGGGGGGCCACGTTCAACGGGCTTGCAGTGTCGGGGGTTTGGACGGGTCCCCAACTGCACTGGCATATCAACTGCCTAGAGTTGCTGGCAGTACGCCTGGCCTTGAACCGTCTCAAGAGACGCTTACGAGGCGAGCACGTACTGGTCCGTACAGACAGCACTGCGACCGTTGCGTACATCAACCGACAAGGTGGTCTACGCTCCCGTCGCATGTCGCAACTCGCCCGCCACCTCCTCCTCTGGAGTCGGAAGCATCTGAGGTCGTTTCGCGCCATTCATATTTCGGGCTTGCTCAACCGGACAGCCGACGAGCTGTCACGAGCTGTGGTCCCCGGAGAGTGGAGACTCCATCCCCAGACGGCAGCTGACCGCGGGGCCTTCGCAAGTATGCATTTCCCCCAGTGAGCCTTCTTGCACAGACACTGTGCAAGGTCAGGGAGGAAGAGGAGCAGATCCTGCTCGTGGCGCCATACTGGCCCACCCGGACTTGGTTCCCAGAGCTGATGCTCCTTGTGACAGCCCCTCCCTGGCAGATTCCTCTGAGGAAGGATCTACTGACTCAGAGACGGGGCACCTTATGGCACCCGCGTCCAGACCTCTGGAAACTTCATGTCTGGTCCCTAGACGGGACGCGGAGGTTCTAGGTGACCTACCCCAAGAGGTAGTTGACACCATCACTTCGGCGAGAGCACCATCTACGAGACACGCTTACGCCTTGAAGTGGAACCTGTTCGTCGAATGGTGCTCTTCTCACAGAGAAGACCCCCGGAGATGCCCGATCAGAGTCGTGCTATCCTTCTTGCAGCAAGGGTTGGAGCGAAGGCTGTCTCCCTCCACCCTCAAGGTCTACGTGGCCGCGATTGCTGCCAACCACGACCCTGTGGAAGGGAAGTCGGTGGGGAAGCATGACTGGGTCGTCAGGTTCCTTAGGGGGGCTAGAAGGCTGAATCCTCCACGCCCCCCCTCTATACCCTCTTGGGACCTGTCCTTAGTGCTTAGAGCACTACAACAGGCCCCGTTTGAGCCCTTGCAGACAGTCGAGCCCAAGTTTCTTTCAATGAAAACTCTGCTCCTGCTTGCACTGGCCTCCATTAAGAGGGTTGGGGACCTGCACGCATTTTCGGTCGACGATTCGTGCCTTCAGTTTGGACCGGCGGATTCCCAGATAATCCTGAGGCCCCGGCCCGGCTATGTGCCCAAGGTTCCCACTACTCCATTTAGAGACCAAGTGGTGAGCCTGCAAGCGCTGCCCCCGGAGGAGGCAGACCCAGCCCTGGCTTTGCTTGTCCCGTCCAAGCATTGAGCACTACGTTGACAGGACGCAAAGCTTCAGGACCTCAGACCAGCTCTTTGTCTGTCACGGAGGCCGGCAGAAAGGGAATGCCGTCTCCAAGCAGAGGATGGCCCACTGGATAGTGGATGCCATCACCCTGGCTTATCAGGCACAGGGTGTGCCTTGCCCGTTCAGGTTGAGAGCTCACTCTACGAGAAGTGTAGCGTCCTCCTGGGCGCTGGCTCGTGGCGCCTCACTGACAGATATTTGTAGGGCTGCGGGCTGGGCGACCCCTAACACATTCGCTAGATTCTATAGCCTTCGTGTGGAACCGGTTTCCTCCTGTGTTCTCACCTCAAACGGGTAGAAGCACTGAGGGGCCCCGGTTTCGGGTCGGCTTGCTAAAAACTGCTCCAGAGAGTCCACTGTAGACCCTGTCGAGCTCCTCCATCCCCTCGGCAGCTGGACGTGGCGGAGCGTCCGGCGCCAGGCCCTCACTCGATGAATCCCTGAGAACCGGTAGAGGGCTGGGTTCCATATGTAGAGACCGTTCGGATCCCATATGTGTATTTCCACGGTTAGCCTTAGAGCCCGTGTTTCCCGGCAGACTTCCTGCCACTCCAAGAGGTTACAATCACCTCCAATCTTCCATATGCATCTGACTATTGTCCATATGTGTAACTGCCTCTGAACCTCCCTCGGGAATGTAAGGGCTTCCGCAGCGTTCCTGTTCTGAGCTGAACGGGTACGTTTTCCCAGTGTTATCCGGTCCTACTGAGTGGGTAGTGCCATAACAGTGACGGATCTTCCTATGGGGGACCTAACCTGCGCCAAAAAATAACGGCACAGGAGGCCTCCACGGGACACTGGAAGGGGCAGTATCCGTGGCCTTTTGGTAGGGATCCCAATTCGTCGGTCCTCCGACGTGACGTCGAGAGTGACCGACTGATAGGGAACGTCTCGGTTACGTATGTAACCCTCGTTCCCTGAAGGAGGGAACGGAGACGTCACGTCCCGTCGCCACGGCTCCTGTACCACCGCTGAGCGGCCGGGCCCCGGCTCGGCTCCTCAGCGAAAACCTGAATATGTGCTGCACCTGCTGCCTACTTATACTCACGCTGTGATCAGCGGCAGCTGGATGCAATAATCGCATGCCAATGTGCATTGGCTCGTTTAGTTTACACTTGAAGTGGATTGGTCTCTCTAAGCGATATCCCAATTCGTCGGTCCTCCGACGTGACGTCTCAGTTCCCTCCTTCAGGGAACGAGGGTTACATACGTAACCGAGACGTTCTTCTGCTACAGGTAACAACTCTTTCAATAATTCAGTGGGTACAGGATCTAATAAACATGTTGTTGGTTTAGATGCAGTTATTAGTTTATTTATCTCATCCTGTCCTGTAGTTGTAAAGCAATGCAGTTTTTCTTTGGGTGCGATGAATGAAGCTGAAGTACTAGACGCTGTAGAATCTACATTTGTTATTGTATTTCTGATGTTATCTATTTTATCAGTGAAGAAATTAATTACTATTAAACTGTGAATGAATATTTAGATCGGGTGACATCTGTGTATTTGTTAAAATTGCCACTGTGCTAAATAAAAACCTTGGATTATTTTGGTTATTATCTATGAGTTTGTGGATGTGCTCAGTCCTGGCAGCTTTTAGAGCCTGTCTATAGCTGGACATACTGTTTTTCCATGCAATTCGAAAGACTTCCAAGTTAGTTTTTCTCCATTTGCGCTCAAGATTACGAGTTTCTTCCTTGAGAGAATGGGTATAACTGTTGTACCATGGCGCAGCACGTTTTTCTCTAACTTTTTTTAATTTGATTGTGGCAACAGTTTCTAGCGCATTAGAGAAGATAGTTCCCATGCTGCTAGTCTTCTTTAAGTCTTCATCTTTAAGCATCGGTTCTCAGCTGGTTGCGCTGGTTCAAGCAGGGTCTTTGAGCAGGGCAAAAAGAAACAAGGTCTCTAAATACTAGCTCATTTAACAGTCATTGCAGTCGGGATGAGATCTGCAAAGTACAGCAGGCCAGCTGTCTTCAGTTATACTGAAGATTATGCTTTATATTGGGTGTCTTAAACTAGTTATGATGTAAGGAAATCTTTAGAAAGATATGTTACAGCCCACAACACAATCCTCAGCAGATAATTTTAGTAGCTCAGCATTTTTTCTTCCACATATCTGACCTGTCAGTTACAGTATGGTGTGGAATACAGTAATGGCTTTTAGTAAATCAGGCCTATAGCTCTGGCAGTGAGTGTGTTGTCTATGTGTTGGTACCAGCAATGTGGATGCTGCCTGTAATGATGAGATGAGAAATTACTGATCTGCTGTGCTAGCTTTCATTTCGCATTGGTTAGTCTTTGTTACCCTGAAGTGGTTGGGAGTGTGTGTTGAGCAATTGTGAACTGCAAAATATCCAGAGAGCATCATAAAACCAGGGTTTAGGCAGGGCTGCCATTAAGAAACCATGTTTTATCCGGGACCGGTGCACAAAAATACACAAAGAGTGGAGCACAAAGTCTGGATCCCTGAAATAAGGAATTTAAAATAGCATGGTCTGATGAGCTATCTTTCATTATATTTCCTGTAACAAGACTGGTTTAGAGGTTTGTACAAAGTCAGTTGATATTGTCTCAACGTGCTAGTCTCGTGTATCTGTAAAGTTAGCTGTGCTTTTTATTCTGTATGTTTACAGGAAGCAATACAGAGGCTGAAGAGAACATTTGACCAGATGGAGCGCAAGATGAGTAAAGCAACTCTCACTGCTGTCTTTATAGGTAGGTTTGTTTGTTTATTTTTTTTATTTAATAATTGTGTTTAAAACAGGTTTTTCCCCCTATATGCATTCAAGTAATTGTGTTCCTATATGCATTTGCTGAGAGAATAAACTTTCCATAGATAATTTAGTGAGGAAACCATGGAAAGTTTTTTGTCCTATTGTTAGTCACATGTTTTTGTATAATCAGTGCCTTTGTTGGTTTTGGTTAATTTGCTGTTGTATGGACTTTTAAATAACTGAAATTAATTGGTGATGATATGAATACCTCATAGCTGCGCATTTACTGACAAATAATTGGCATTCATCAGCCAATCAGAATCAAGAATTCAGTAAACTGTAGACGGCAGCTTGCTCTATGTATTCAGTTTAGTAACAGTTCAATGGGTGTGCAGCAGTTGTGGATTTGGGAGATAAGGCCCTTTCATATGTTTGCAATTTTATGCTACTTTGAGATCTTGCAATACTCTAGGAATAGTCTTATTGCTGTCTTATTTGCCTTCAGGAACTGTAAAAAACCTGGATTATGTTGTCTCATAATTTGCATTTGTATTCTGTTCTGTATGACTTATGTTCCTAGCATTTCTACTGACTTCCAGTGGAGCAAAGCCAAATGGAAAGAACACAAAACCAAAACAAGGTAGCTGCAAAAAATATGTTGTATATGTCATATGTTGACAGTAATATGCATGTTTGAGACATTTGCCACTAAATTATGTTCTTCTGACATTGTCTCTGCTTTTCCAGCTGTGCCAGCAATAGAATGTGAAATGCGGGCTGGGAAGATCAATCTCTCAGAGTTTATTGTTAAGTGTCCAGCTAAGTGTAGGGAGACCAAGGAGAAGGTGTATGGGACAGGTGTATTTGCCTCCATATCCAGTATCTGCAATGCTGCCATTCACAGGTGAGCTCAAACACTTTGCAGTCTGTGAGACCAGATGTTAATGTGTGATCAGCAAGACAAATGAAAATCTTATGCAATAGCTTGAGCACTCTTGAGGAAATCACAAGTTGCTAATCTAATTGAAAATGAATGTGCAAAAATGTATACTTAGCAAATATTGGTAACCCACATGACACCAGATCTTGCACCTGCAGAAGTTCTTGCAACTCCTGACAAGCAGCTTCTTCAGAGATTTTTAATAACATTTTAGTAATCAAAAAGTGTGGGAAACCTGCTATGGTTGGTTATGCTATGGGTCTACCTCAGGAAGGGAGAAGATGGCTTTTTACAGATCTTTTATAGCCTTCCCTGCTTTGCGAACATCTGTCATCTCTAGTGTCTGATCATCAGTCATCTGTTTCATGGTTGTTTAGTGTAATCACAACATCTTGAGAGGTTTAGAGAGTAGGGGAATTTAGATGAAGGCCTCATGGGTCACGTTCTGACCCTATAAAACGTGATAAATGATCAGAATAACATGGGTGGATCAAAGAGAAAGCTGAACAAAATGTGTGTGTCTCTTCAACACATAATATTGTCTGAGGAGGTTTTGTTAGTTTATCATTTGCTTTGGCATATCAGTCAGTGCACACGTCGAAGATGTATGCAGCCAGTAAAAGGCAGATAGCATGCATTTTGTTTGGATTATATATGTGACCCTGGACCACAAACCCAGCCATAAGGGTCAATTGTTTTCAAAACTGAGATGTGTGCATCATCTGAAAGCTGAATAAATAATTTTCCAGTGATATATGGTTTGTTATGATTGGACAATATTAGAAAATCTGGAATCTGAGGGTGAAAAAAAAATCTAAATTTTGAGATAATCACCTTTAAAGTTGTTCAAATAAAGTTTTTAGCAATGCATATTACGTTATAATATTATGGTAGGAAACGTACAACATATCTTCATGGATCATGATATTAATGTTCAAATGATTTTTGGCATAAAATAAAAATGTATAATTTTGACACATACAAGGTAATGTTGGCTATTGCTACAAATATACGTGATATATAGTGATCAGGCTATCTTTGCCATTGGACATCAGTCAAATTTATGTTACATAATTTCAGCTGAAATGATTCAGCCAATGCCCAGCATAGCATTTTGTTGTATATCTAGCCATTTTTTTTTACTCATTATTCACTCTAAGCTATTAAAGTTCCCCAAATCAATACAGATCCCTTAGATAAATACATCTCACATACATGGTGTTTGTTGCTGTTATTTTGTTGTCAGTGGAGTCATCACTAACTCTGGAGGAAAGGTAATTGTGATGAAGATGGCAGGACAGACGATCTACAGGGGTAGCTTTGCCAATGGTGTCCGCTCTCTATCATTACCCAACAGGAGAGAATCCTTTTCTGTCTCAGGTAGTGGACCTTACTCTGAACAAACACTTGGAAAACACCTATATGTATTGACAAACAGGCTATGTATAGCAATCCAATAGAAAAGATAAATATGTCAAAAAACTATTAACTCTAATTCCACCAGTGTTTTGGAAAAAAGTTGCCAGCCACCACCAGCATTTTTTTTTATATTCACTAAAATGTCAAGGCCCCCAGAATATTTTGTTGTATGAATATCTGAACATGCAATACATCAAAATACATCTACTTTTAAAAAAACATACAAAAAATGTTTTAGTCTAGCTTCAAGACTTCTTTTTTATCAACACTTGAATGTATGTAAGTCTCATAAAAAAAAAAATAGCAAAAAGCTGAGAAAGCCAAATGTTTTATAAAATAATACATCTGGATTATATTCAGTATGATGATCAAAGCAAAGATGTAGTATATTCTTCCATCAGCACACCCAAAGCTTGCACAGGCCTTTACCACTTCCTGGATCGACATTTCACTCCGTAACATTAGGCAGTTTTCATTTATATATGGTTTATTTTTTATTATTACATTATTATTCATATGCATTTGCTTATGAGATCGCTCGTCTCTGCATCTTCATTCCCTTCTTTATTGATCGAGAGATTCTGGACTGATTCAGGACATGCGTAATAGTGTGAAAATTCTGTTTTTGGTGGGGAAGCGTTGTTTTATAAATAATTGAAAAATCTGTGTTTGGCAGGGTAAGAGTAAAGACACAGTAATTTCATATGACGAGAACTTTCTCACATGCCTACCTTTTGTATATTAGATTTATAACTTTTGTTTCTGTGTGTCAGTGGGTAAACCAAAGAAGGGGGTGACCTACCCATCCACTCTGGTCTTTGTACCCTCAAAACCCACCACAGTGAAAACAGGTAATGCTCCTATATGTGTTGTTATGTCATTAAACCTTTCCTCTTACTTAAACAGTAATACATGGTGCTAACAATGCCAAGGTCATGGGTTTGATTTCTAGGGAATGCATAATAGCGGAGTAGACAAGGTGAGATCCAGCTAATGGGAGATTCTAGCAGGGTCAAACTTCAGTCTTAAATTAATAAAAATGGGTTGTATGCCAAAGGATCTCTGTCTGAGAAACACTGTGATTGAAGCCACTCACAGCAGGGCCTAGTATAGTGTGGATCCATGTTCAGAATCTTCTGGTAAACCAGTAGCAGCTCATCATCTATTCACGTTTCATTGCTCCCAAGTTATCAAAGACCCACCGTACTCCACAGCGTCGCCTGTGACAGAAGCTCCAGAGACGGAGCCGAGCTCCACTGCAGCCCCGCCCACAACCACTCATGTGACCACACCCATCACCACAGCCCCACCCATCACCACATCAGCCAAGCCACGGGTCATCATTCGTAAATTCGGCGAGGCAGGTGAGCCAGTCTGTTCCAGATCTGATGCCTTAATTGAATAAATCGTAGTTTATTACAGTAAATTCAATGCAATGCTTTTATCCAGTTGTTCTTGGGTCAGTTTTTCAGTACCCTATTGAAATGTCTGGATGATATGGATCAGGTTCCTTCTCTGTCCTTTCTTTATGTGTAAAGCAACCTCTTTCGTTCTGATCTAGGCAACAGTCACCCATATTTCAGAGCTGTTGCACGTAAGTCAAGCAGGCATGTTGAATCTCCCTAACGTGGCACTTCTTGTGGCTGCTGTCTGTTGTCATATAATTTTATTCAGGCCCTCTGGGTGTGTTTTTAGTGGTTTACTGAACTAATGGTCTCTTGCAGTTTTCCTTTGGTTCTTTGTTTTTGTAGCAACCGTCTGGGTCTTTTGGGGTGTAAATGGTGTTGGCCCATGAAAAGTCAGCATGAAACAGATGTTTTTCTGAGTAACAAATATTTCCAATGAAAATTTTAGAGCACTTTTCTTCTTTAGAGCACCAGTTGTTTGAAAAGGCAGAACTTATTGCTATATTTTGATGAAGGTTTAATATATTTTTCTTTATACTAACATGCACTGATGTGTCCTGTTTAGTTAGACTAGGATTGTATGTTGACGTTAATGTTGCTGTTACAGTAAAAATAAACTATCAGTACTTCAATATATGTTTTCTCTAACCACTGCATGTAGGACAGCAACAGGGTGCCCAAGGAAAGGGTCCTGCTCAAGGTATGCTCTGCGTTGACGCTATCTGTAGTCCTCACTTCCTCTGTTAGTAACACAAGCCCTAAACTCTAACCATAACATTTGTCTAAAGCATTTAGAGGCAGCTCCGTCTATGCCAATAGGTTTTCAACCCACACAAGCACAGGTAAACCACACTTCTTTTACTCTGACTGTTTGTCCTGTCTTGTGATGTTTGCCTGTTGTGTTTAAGTACATTTTTACTCTAGGAACAGGTTTATTGTTTGGAATGTGATAGATTGCTGGTAAATGTTAGTGTCCTGAGCTAGATGAGTGTTGATCTCACTTGCTGTTTTCCTCCAATATCTCTCACTTGTATACGTTTGTCTCTTTAATCCAAATATGTAACTGTTTCAAAATATGTGTATGTCACGCTTCCTTCTGCCAGCTGGTGGCACTATGACTCTGAACCACAAAGCCACAATCATCCATTTTGATCTAAATCAGACACTTTGATTTCCATTTTTGTCTTTAATTTAATTCCTCACCATGGCAAGCCATGGCACCATTGAGATCAAAGATCAGTTCAACAGGTAACACCTTCATGCCTTGGCATCATGTTTACCAAGTTTGGAGAGAATCACATGAGTCTGTTTTGGAGTAGTATTCAGAGCTAATGAATGTAATTTAGATAATCTCTCTACTCCATGCCCTTTTTTATAAACTTTGCCCATGTCTAAGGGTGCATGCAGAACAAATGAGACTCTTCCTGCCATCAATCTATTTCCTCACTATTATCAAACCATTTGAAATATCAAAAATGTGTTCACAATTAAATTTCTTCCCACAAATGGAGAAAATGATTTGTCTAGGGTAGACAGAACATTATCCTACCCCGTTATTACTTACCTGACTCCTTCATAGAGACTCTTAGCTGTGGATTGTCCTGTCTTCATGGTTACCTGTTAAATTCTGTTAAATTAAATTCTCTTAACTCATTGCCCTACCTGTTCACATTGCTTGTTTCACAAATTACCTGCACATAAACCTCTGTTGTGAAAATTAGTGTATCCTCCTCTGTTGGTGCCAATATAATTCCTGTTTTCCACAATTAATAGTAGAAGAAGGAACACTTACAACTTTCCCCGAAGACAGTTTTGCATACAGTATATGAAAGGCATAGTCCTTAGTATAATGCATTGATAGATCAGCTCAGACTTTCTATTGTTAATTTAGATGTATTGTGTTCTTTCATTGAGGTGCAGCTTTACATGTGGCTTGACTTGAATGTGTTTGCATTTTGACGGCAGGTGTGCACAGGCCAGAGACGGGCACCATGATCCGAAGAGAGCCGCAAGTGTCCTCAGCTTCAGGTTCGCATGACTCATTCATTCAATTCAGACATCATTCAGTAGCAGCTGCAATGCAGGCATGAACTCGTGCTTTCTTCTCTCTTGGATATTTTTACATCTGTATCACATTGTTAAGCAGCTTTAAGTCGGGTGCAGCCGCAGTCTGAGAGGAAGCAGCACACGGCACAGTCTAATCCCGGTAAGTATCTGCAGATGCGTCTATTAGCATGTGCGTGTCTTTGCAACACATTTAAAAGTCCAATGCTCGTTTTGCATCAGAGGGATCAGGTAAAACTTTGTCTGAAATGAGCACCTTTAGAAATAGCAAGGCTTTAGCAAAGCAAGTAAACATGCTCAAATCATACTTGACAGTAAATAAATATTGAGTACATCTTGGTTATATTTACTAACAGCTTTAGTAGCTTACTGCAATGACATCAGGAAAGTTAAAGACTAATAATAAATTGCATACTACGTGTGAGGCAACTCAGGTGAGTGACAACAACATGCACTTGCATACTATCATTTGGGGTCATGAACTGAGAAATGACAATTCCCTTGATATTTTGATATAAAAGCATTCTGTTTCTCATTAGCCTAAAAACAGCTTATATTGAAACCAATCTTCTAAAACGACAGCTTTTGCAATGTGCCAATTTATGATGTAATAGTGTGGCTAAAAACCGCCTCCGCAGGAGAAGATCAATGCCTGCATCTACATCACTGCCTGTTTAGCCCCACCCACCGATTCTGCATTGCTGGCTGTTTAGCCCCACCCAGCGATTCTACATCGCTACCTGATTAGCCCCGCCCACCGATTCTGCATCGCTGGCTGTTTAGCCCCACCCACCGATTCTGCATCGCTACCTGTTTAGCCCCGCCCACCGATTCTGCATCGCTGGCTGTTTAGCCCCACCTACCGATTCTGCATCGTTACCTGTTTAGCCACGCCCACCGATTCTTCATCACTGCCTGTTTAGCCCCGCCCACCGATTCTAAATTGCTGCCTGTTTAGCCCTGCCCATTCGCACACGTAGTAGGTAAATTACAAGAGCGGCAAATGCAGGTCTATGCAGAAACCAAACGATAAACTTTATTTTATTAACTTTATTTTTAATGAAGTGCTGGACCATGTCAGTATGAACTGGTCTTTTGTTCACTTTATTTACAATCAAGGCACAATTCAATACAGAATTTTCAGAAAGACTGAAAATAAAAAAAACAATGCTGTGCAGACTATATTGGTTCTGACAGTAATGTCGCAACACACAAGTGTGAGTGACTGCTTTCATTCTGTTACCACTATTGCTTTGTCTGTTATTACAGATCGTTTGATATGTACTGAGTATTTATGCATCCATCTGTGAAGGATGTACTGTACGCTGTCAAACATACACAACTATTAGCCAATAAAAGCAGTGGGCATTTAATTTCCAGTTTACAATCCTCAACGCTTATTTAAACTGAGCGTTCTGATGAGGGGGTCAAATCAGGACAAAATAAAATCCTATTGTCAGGGTTCTGTCACTTCGGTCTAGTGTTATTCATGGTTTTGTGACAGAGCCCTGACACTCCCGTCATGTCCTGTTTTCACGTGAGTGTGCGGCTTCGAGTGCGCTCGAGCCGTGCGTTCTCTCGTCTGCATGCCTTGTTTCATGTTGGAGCGTGGTGTTCGGATTCCGGCACTCATGTCTTGAGTTACAGTTTCGTGTCAGGAATCGGAAACTCGCGCTCCATGTTCTGTCTCGTTGTGTGAGTGTGTGGTCTCGAGTTCACTCGGCCACGCGCTCTTCTGTCCACGTGTGTTTTTTGGTGTTGCACGCAGTTCGTGTTTTTATCGGCTGCGTGTATTCATGTTATATCTTGTGCTGTGTGGCACGCAGCTTGTGTATTTCATTGGCTGCGTGCTTTCATGTTGTCATGTCTTGTATGAACACGTGGCTTATGGGTATTCTCATTAGCTGCGTGTTCGTGTTCGTGTCCTGTTCTGCACATGGCTGGTGATTTGTTTGCTGGTCATGTGTTTTTGTTTTGTTGTTAGCATGTGGCTTCTGTCTTAGTTTTCTGTGTGCTATGTGCTCTCATGTCAATTGTCTTGACCCCACCCATCTTGTTACCTGTTTATTGGTTAATTTGCCCCACCTGTCTTCCCTTGTTACCCTCCTCTTTTGCTCCCTTTATAATCTCCTTGTGTTTGCAGTCCTGTGCCAGATTGTCATCTATGTTACCGTTGAGTGTATCCTGTTCCTGCCCTGCCCTGCCCTGCCCTGCCCTGCCTGCCTAGCCTTGCCTTGCCTGGCCTTGCCTTGTCAAGCCTTGCCAGCTGTCCTGTTTTTTCCCCTACGGGATAGTTTTTGTTTGTTGTTGTTTTTGTTTATTTTTTTATAAAATTATAAAGCCTATTCTCCTGCACAACTGAGTCCTCACCTCATCCCTCTACCCAACCCTGACAGAACGAACTGGACAAAAGAGGACTCAGCAGAGATTGGCATCTTCCTTTTTCCATCTCCCACCATTGGATTGTCCACCCGCTAGCTGATGGTCCAGCAAGTCAACGCATGCTATTTCCGTCAGCAGGTGGCTGACGTGAGGGACTTCGCCTGCGACTTCCTCATCGAGGTGGACAATCTGGACTACAATGAGGCTGATAGTAAGGAGGTTTTCAACATCTGCCTCGATCAGCCTCTCAGCCTGTGGGAGAAGCAGGGGAATCTTGGTTTCTTGGACTTTGTGTACCACGTCTACCATCGTGGGGAGCGTGAACCCCCACCCCAAGCGACGTCCCACTCCACTGACTGTCCCCCCCTTTCCACCTGCAGTCAGTGGAAGCCCCAGCCCTCCAATGACCCGTAATCGGAGAAGGAGGAAGAATGAGCCTGCTGCAGCGCCCCCAGAGGCGGCAGGCTCCATGCCACCGCCTCATGCTCGGAAACGGAGGAGAAGGAAGAGGGCTTCCTCCGTCCCACAGGGCCTCGAGGCCACCCAGGAGCTTGCTGTTGGCCAGGAGGCTGCTCTAGAGCCCGCTCCAGTCCGGGATTCCACAGAGTCCATTCCAGAGCCCGCTCCAGTCCGGGAGCCCACAGAGTCTGCTCCAGAGCCCGCTCCAGTCCGGGAGCCCACAGAGTCTGCTCCAGAGCCCGCTCCAGTCCGGGAGCCCACAGAGTCTGCTCCAGAGCCCGCTCCAGTCCGGGAGCCCACAGAGTCCGCTCCAGAGCCCTCTGCTGGCCAGGAGGCCATCCCTGAGCCTCCGAAGCTCCTTGCCTGCTGGCGCCACCCAAGCTCCTTGCCCTGCCGGCGCCACCCAAGCTCCTTGCCCTGCCGGCACCACCCAAGCTCCTTTCCATGGCGGAGCCACCGAAGTTCCTTGCCCTGCCAGTGCTGCCCAAGCTCCTTGCTCTGCCAGCAACACCCAGGCTTCCTGTCCTGCCGGGGCCACCCTTGCTGCCTGCCAAGCTGCTGGCTCTGCCCTGGCCTCCTGACGTGCTAAAGCCCGCTTGGTCTGTCCCTCCGGCCCCGCACTGGCCGCTTGCTGGGGTTCCTGTTTGGCCGGAGCCTCCCTGGTTCATCCCTCCAGCTCCGCCCTGGCCCCCTGCCAGGACTCCTGAACTGCCTGAGCCTCCCTGGCTCAACCCTCCCGCCCCTCCCTGGTCTCAACTTGTGACCTTCTGGGCTGTCCTGCTGGCACTGGCTTGGCTCCCCTCCCTCCCTCCCCTCTTTGTCTCTGTGTTTTGATTTTTCTTGTCTTGTCTGTTGTTGTGTGTCAGTCTTGTTTAGTCATGTTCTTGTGCTGTCATGTTTCTGTCTTGTTCTTGGTGTCCCTCATTTGGGGAGGGGGGGGGGGGGGGTAGTGTCAGGGTTCTATCACTTCAGTCTAGTATTATTCATGGTTTTGTGACAGAGCCCTGACACTCCCGTCATGTCCTGATGTCACGTGAGCGTACGGCTTCGAGCGAGCTCAAGCCGTGCACTCTCTCGTCTGTGTGCCTTGTTTCATGCTGGAGTGTGGTGTTCGGATCCCGGCACTCATGTCTTGAGTTTCAGTTTCGTGTCGGGGTTCGGACAGTCGCGCTCCACGTTCTGTCTCATTGTGTGAATGTGCAGTCTCGAGTTCGCTCGGCCGCGCACTCTTCTGTCCACGTGTATTTTGTGGTGTTGCACGCAGTTTGTGTTTTTATCGGCTGCGTGCATTCATGTTATATCTTGTGCTGTGTGGCACGCAGCTTGTGTATTTCATTGGCTGCGTGCTTTCATGTTGTCGTGTCTTGTATGAACACGTGGCTTATGAGTATTCTCATTAGCTGCGTGTTCGTGTCCTGTTTTGCACATGGCTGGTGATTTATTTGCTGGCCATGTGCTTGTGTTTTTGCTTTGTGTGAGCATGTGGCTTCTGTCTTAGTTTTCTGTGTGCCATGTGCTCTCATGTCAATTGTCTTGACCCCACCCATCTTGTTACCTGTTTATTGGTTAATTTATGTAAGTTTTAATATTCATATATGTAATATTTGTTTAAGTAAATTATGATGTTTTAATGTAAAAATCTTGATAACATTATTAGTGGACCTCAGTTAGTGGACAAAATAAAAAACAGAGGCAATTCACGACCCCTTTAAAGCATGAATGAGGCTCCTAACAGATTCTTGAGACATATCTCAGACACAAAATATACAATGCATTTACAATACAATACAAATTGTATTTCTTTAGCACATTTAAAACAACTGCCATTGACCAAAGTGCTTTCCAGCACAGCCACACACAAACAAAATAGAACAACAATTCAACAAAATTCAACATTAAAATGTAAAACCTTAATCCCTCTAATCGACTCTAAAAGCTCTACTTAAAAGGTACAATTTAAATCTAGACGTAAAAGCATCCACAGATGGGAAATATTTAATATCCATTGGGAGAGGGTTCCATAAACGGGGAGCAGCCACTGAAAAAGCCCTATCATCCTTAGATTTTAATCTCATTTTAGGAACATGTAGAATCATCTGATTCGAAGATCTCAAGATCTTGTAATTTGATAAGGAAATAAAAGGTCAGCAATATATTTTGGGTAAATGCCATGCAACGCTTTAAAAAAACACAAAACCTTAAATTAAATTCTAACTATCTCTCTCTTCTTTGTAAAGAACCACTGTAAAATCCCAACAGTGAAAAATCCCAGTGCTGCTGGACTAAATATCAGTGCGTTTGGAGTTTTCCAATTTGAGAACCAGAACTAACTGGTTGATTATCAAAGAAGATTTTAAATAAAATGGCTAATGTCATTAATTAGTGTGATTATTTTTTCAGAACAGCCTGACTGGGTTTGCAATCATAGTTGATATGACAGAACAGATTGTTTTTCTTGAATCTGATCGTAAATTATCTCTACCAGATTAATATGAAATATTTCCTTGCTGCATAAACGTCTAAACGTCCATTTGATGTATTGTAGTAATGTATTGTAAATAGTTTTTCAATCTCCCTATCTAGCATTTGCAAGACGAGATTGGACGCACCCTGCATACACACGACCTGATTTGTTCTCTGGCACCAGAAGACCAACGTGTATCATAATCATTATGCGTACTCATCATCCAGTTGAATAGTATAACCGTCGATAAGTGAGCAATAAAAAATACATACATGTAGATTAAATATAATTTTAAATTCCACGTGAATATTCATAAACACTTCATAATTCATGCTAATCAAAATCTGACATTAGGCTCTACCATCACTTTGTGTGTTCAGATAGAAGCCAGTCGTTACCAGACACAGGCTTTAAATGGAGCAGGATGAGTACTGGTGACCCTGCAGGTAAGGATTTCATGATGCTATATGCCTATGGTTGTGTTGTACCAGAGGAGAATATATGTAAAATAAAAATACCACTTTGTTCTGAATTATGCCTTAATAGTATGCATAGCACATGTCTGTATATCACCATAGCGTCATATCAATTTACATAGGTTCCTACCATATCTGGTGCTTGTCTTCACACAGCGTTTACTTCCTTCACGTGGTTTAAATAGGCCATGACACTAGCTTTCAACTTAGTTTTAAAAGCCAATGTGTGACCCATGTGATTTTGAAAACATCCAGCAGGGCCACATTAAGACCTCGCTGCCCAACCCAATGGCTCGGCAGTGGCATTGAGCGAGCCTATGGCTATGCAGCCCGCCATAGCCCGGCAAAATGGGCAGAGCCTCTGGCTATATAAGCTTCGCTGCCGCATCTCAGATTTCTTCTCTTCAGCGACGATGACCCTTTCTCGCTGACGCCGAGATCCGCCGTTGAAACGCCTCAGCAGTTGGATTCTTGCAGCGATCAGCTTGCAGATCTGGTCGATCCCCTGCCGCCATCCGGTGACAATCTAAAAGAGCCTCACAAAAGAGCAAATTTCAGTGCGGAGTTCCGCTCAATGGACAGTGCAAAAAAAAAATGAAACATAACACAAGAGAATATATATAAATATAGGTAAGAATAAAATAAAAATAAAGAAAAAAATAAGGAGTAAAATGTGCAATAAAATAAAATGTGCAATACAGTATACTGTGGACTTAATAAATAATAATATAAATAGGGATGTGCAAGAAGAATGTGCAAACAGGTTGTACCGGGTATGTACACATTAAATTGAGTCATGTCAATGTTATGAGACTGAGTTTGCGTTTAGGAGCCTGATGGCCTGAGGGAAGAAGCTCCTCCTAAGTCTCGCAGTTTTTGCCATCATGTTCCTGAAGCGTTTGCCAGATGGCATAAAATGAAAAGACGTTTGCCGGGGTGATTTGAGTCCTTGATGATTTTAGCAGCTCTGCTTTTGCAGCGTTTGAGGTAAATGTCCTGCAGAGAGGGGAGAGCAGACCCTGAGATGTAGGGCTGTAGTACTCGAGTCCAGTCTTGGACTCGAGTCCGGACTCGAGATGTTTTTCTGTCGTCTCGGACTTGTCTTGGACTCGTTGGTATTTGGACTCGGACTTGTCTCGGACTTTGTCATTGGACTCGCCAAATGTTCTAGTTGGTCTCGACCAAGTCCAGCAATATATGCTTTTTTTTCTCTTTCAAATCAAAACCATTAATCTGGCGTGCTTGTTCGGCAAATGGGTAATGTAATTGGTTTAACTCCATCTAGAACGGGCATTTTCATTGGTCGCCTGTTAAATGCACAGCTGCGTCATATGCCTGGCTCCGAGTGTGTGCGCTGCGCGAAGTAATACATGATTTTTATTTTGGCCACAGACACGCTGTCGGCGAGTTGCATTATACAGTTTGGTTTTACAAAGTTTGTTTGAGTTTTCCCTCTCACTTTTCTTTGCTTTTAAATACCTTATTAATGCCCGTGCACACTTTGCTTTCACTTTCATTTCATGTTAATTGCTTATCTAAAACTTACAACGATGTTACTTAATGTTACCAAACGCTAGAATTAGACACTTTGATAATAACAGTAAAGAGAAAAGAACAATCCAACCGCATGTTGGTGCACATGATTAACCGCTCACTTGTGATGCTCTCTAGGTGCCATTCACACAGAGTGTGTTTTTGTGTTGACGCGGGCAGTGGAATAAGAAGAAATGCAAGAATATGGGAGTCAAACATATTTTAATAACTAGAGCGCCGGGTTTTGAGAATGCCATTTCATGCACGAGACGCGAGCACAACAGTCAATTGCGACGATGTTTACATAGAAAAAACAATGGAACAGCAGCGTAATCGAATACAAATCCTGTGATGACCTACTACTGTATATCTGATATTTCAGGTTTGCATCAGGGTGACAGGCTGAAAACTACTGTTCATTGTTTTACAGAGTCTTTATAGTTAATAATAGCACTCTGTGTTATACCTTCAGTCATATTGAATTTGAATTACTTGAGTTTTTTGAGCATTTGTCTTGTATTATTTCTGAACATATAGCCTAATATGCATAATACAAGTTTGTACAAGATGTATTTCTTGCATCTTTTATGCAAAGATATTTAGTGATTTGTTTAACATTTACATCATGAAGACAACTTCATGTGTGGTTTGCTTAGAATATAATTTTCTTTATCTAGAGGGTTAATAAAGAAAAAGTTGCTTGAATCATGTTGTAGTTACATATTCAAGGTGGCTAGTTAAAATCACACAAAATCAAGAATTGGTCAAATAATCTGAGATTTTTTTTTTTTTGCCATATCACCCAGCAATAGAAACAAATAAAAGAAAAACTTCCAAATTTTAATTTCTTTAATTTTTCAATCTTTAATTTTCTGTTCTTTAACTGAACAAAATGAACACCTGTAACACTGTCTTATATCCCCCATCCCCGGGGATGTATATATTATATAGCACCTATATTATATGGCCAAAGGCAAACAGCAAACAAATGCATGCATGGCCACACACAGTGTTGGGGAGTAACTAGTTACATGTAACGGAATTACGTAATTTAATTACAAAATAAAAGTAATTGTAATTAGTTACAGTTACTAAGAAAAATGTGTAATTAAATTACAGTTACTTATGAAAATGTTAAGGATTACACAGAGGGTTACATCTGATTTTTTAACACACACTCCCACATACAGATTTAACTGATTTCTTTCATAAATTGCAGTGATTGGTTTTCCGATAAGTCTTATATTTCCTATATGGGTTTATGTATATGCTTTTTTAAGATTAACTGTTTTTTCTAAGGCATCATTAGATTCCAGTGTTTCATGTCATAGCTATGCAAAGATTTGATTTTAAAATCAATATCATAGCTATTAAACAATTTCTTGTTATGATTTTAAATCTGTATTTAACCTCATAATGATTTTAAAGTAAGTCTGATTTTGAGGTGGCTGTGCTTCAAAGGGGACATCGGATGCCTATTTTCCACAAGTTGGTATGATTCTTTAGGGTAATCTTGAAATGGTCTCGGTGGGTGTGTAAAAGAACACAGCAACTCGTTTCGGTGCATATCTCTTTACATGCCAATGAGCTCTGCTCACCCCGCCACTCTCTTCTGTGGAAGAGCAAAGGCGATTTGCAGATAATCATAAAAAAATATAAAGTGGGAGACTTACTTCTTCTGGAGGTGCAGCTGGATCATGAACAATGGTTGCTAATCCATCCTTTAGTTTTAACTTTTTAACAAAACTTGCCTTGAATTGGCCCTTATTCAGAAAGCAGTCTGGAGTAAAATGATTTGCGCAGCCAGACATAAACTAATTTAGTGAAAGTGAAGTGACGTGTGGCCAAGGATGGTGACCCATTCTCAGAATTTGTGCTCCGCATTAAACCCATCCAAAGTGCACACACACAGCAGTGAACAAATACACCGTGAACACACACCCGGAGCAGTGGGCAGCATTCTATGCTGAGGCCCCCGGGGAGCAGTTGGGTGTTCGGTGCCTTGCTCAAGGGTCTCACCTCAGTCGTGGTATTGAGGACGGAGAGAGTGCTGGTTATTCACTACAAAATCAAAATTGCTTGATAATTGAGACTGTTTAGGCTTTTGGGGGGATCAAAAAAGGAGTGAATTTTTACCATTGTAGGGTGGTTGTGTCCACACACTGCAAAGACACACTTATATGCAAATGAAGATATTTTGCATCCAACATCTCCTTTAAAATTAAAATATTATAATCTTAATTCAAGTGATGAAGGCTTTCGAGAGTCTGACAGTAATTAGTGTTAAGCTCTACTGTAAGTTTAACCCTGCCTGCTTTGCATGTTTGAAAAGGATTAATAGTTGAAAATATTAGAAATTTAGAAAAGTAATCAAAAAGTAATCAAATGTAATCAGTTACTTTACTTTTATAAAGTAATTGAAAAGTTACACTACTTATTACATTTTAAGTAGGGTAACTTGTAATCTGTAACCTATTACATTTCCAAAGTAACCTTCCCAACACTGGCCACACACAGACCTGAAAGTGTTTATATGCTACACAGCCTTGCTTGGGATGGTTATATTGTATTATGGTTTCTTTAGGACAGAGGTCTCGAAATTTGGTCCTGGAGGGCTGGTGTCCTGCAGAGTTTAGCTCCAATCCTTATCAAACACACCTGAAACAGCTAATCTAAGCATACTAGAAACTTTCAGGCAGGTGTTTTGAGGCAAGATGGAGCTAAATTCTGCAGGACACCGGCCCTCCAGGACTGAGTCTGAACACCCTGCTTTAGAACAAGTAACAAGTTCAAGAATGGGAACATGTTTTTTTTACACTTATGTTGCTTGTTATTTGTAATATTTTCCATTGGCAGCCCAGAATGTGATTGTTACACTATAATAATAATGCTGAAAATGTGAAGTTACACTTCAGCTTATGCATTTAGTGAAATTGCAAAACCTAAAATATCCTCCTGAGACCCCCCAAAAAAGTTTTGTGGATTTAGTATTTGTTCATGTCATTACATTGTTTAGACCATAAGAAAAAAAATTAAAAATAAAATTTTTGAAAAATTATATTTTATTCTATGTCCTCTGTAGAGGACACTAGGACTCAGTTTTTCTCAAAATTAAATGGCATGAATAGACATAAAAAAGGCAAAATCAATGGGATTTTTTTTAAATCACCAAATACATTTTTAGGTTTCAGGATTTTTTTATACTAAACTTTGTTTAAGGATGATTCTCAACTATGTTATAAAATAGATAACAAAATTATTTGATATACCATTTTGTTTTATGCGATATGTGCGTAAAATGTCCATAAACTGGTTTCCCATTAAACACATTGTATCTATACGCTGTTGGGACAGAATGTTGAAAAAAAAAATTATAATGGAAGTAATACATGGCCAGATTTTCATAATAATATATAATATTTCATAAGCAGACTGATTTATAATTTATTTCCCTATTCAATTGTTGTCTCCCAAAATGCATAATAAACTTGCTTTTAGTCCTGGTGTCCTCTACAGTGGACATGAATGAAATTATGTCCTGTTTCATAACAGCAAGTCATATTTGAATTTGAAAACCCATAACATTTTCCTGAGATGTTGCTTTATGACAAACAATCTGAAAATTATTCAGATTTAAATGACAATGACAAAATATAATCATATTTCCATAAGGATGTTAAATTTTTCACTAAATAAAATTTAGCCATTTTTTAAAGACCTAGGAGAGGGTGCATGGTGAAACTTCTATGAAGCCCTGAATGTGCTCTGTACAGGACATCCAGGCTTATAACTGTGACATGTGAGGTCTCAGAGAAATACAGTAAAATATAATGTCCACTACTGAGGCAAAAACTCCATAGCTGGGTCTCAGGAGGATAAATAAAATAGCCTAATTTGATCCTACAGTGTTGCTGCACATGCTTTTAGATCATTACAAACAATAATGCAAAATGATTATCTTAGAATAGAAGATATGCTGTCTCTCGTATTACATAAATTATCTATAATTAAGTTTGTGGTTTTGAAGAAGATTTATTCTTCTTTCTCTGTTTTGACAGTCTCATTTGGACTTGACTTGGACTCGAACCTCTTTGGACTCAGTCTTGACTCGGACTCGAACCTCTTTGGACTCGGTCTTGACTCGGACTCGATAGTCCTGGACTTGGACTTGTCTTGGACTCGACAAAGGTGGACTTGACTACAGCCCTAGCACTCAGCTAAGCGCATGACTCTCTGCAGAGCTTTGCAGTCCTGATTTGTGACGTTACTATACCACACTGAGATGCACACACAGAGTCAATACACTTTCTATGGCCCCTAAATAGAAAGTTTTCAGGATTGCTGGTTTTTCAGGATTGCTGAATTTCCTCAGCTTTCTGGAGGATAGCTTTCTTTTCAGAAAGCGACTCCGCCCCTTGCGCCCTCCCCTTATCTTCCTCCCAGGGACCTGTGAGGAAAAAAACAGCGGGCAGAAGATTCGAGCGGCCGGTGACAAGCGAGCCCACGTCGGCTCAATGCCCCCGTGCCTCGCCGTCACCGCAGAGACAACATTCGCCAGTCCTCTTCACTCAGCAGGATCAGTGTCTGTCCGCGGCTGCGAGCGACATGATCTATTTTGGTGGTAGTGACGGCAAAATGGATGACAGCCTTTCTCTGGCAGCTTCGGACGTGGATGAGTTATCGGGCTCTGTGATTGACCCCGCCCTCTTGCCGCTGTTCACGTAACGCCAGACTCAGGATGGATGAGGAGCTCATCTGCATAATGACAAAGGCTGTCAATGAGCTCGGGCTCGAATGGTCTCCACCTGAGGAGCCATCTCGCAGCAGGAGCCATCAAGCCCCCCGCCAATGCTCGCCCCCCTTCTATCCCGAAGTCCATGACGAGCTCACTAAATTGTGGCGTGCCCCCTACTCGTCTCGTATCCATCCTTCTGCTTCCGCTGCTCTCACATCAGTTGACAGTGCAGAAGAGAAAGGAGACACAGCGCCTGCCCCCTCTGGATGAGTCCATGGCCATGCTTCTCTGCCCGCCCACGGCTATCGGATGGAAGACGAGGGCGAGCCACCCGTCCAAGCCGTGCAGAGCCACGTCTGCACTTGCTGGACGCACCTACTCGGCGGCTGGACAAGCGGCTTCGGCGCTGCACTCTATGGCTGTGCTCCAGGTCTTCCAGGCCAAGATGCTTGCCAGTGAGGAGGCCGGTCTGGATGCAGCCTCACTCAGGGACCTGAAGAGCGCGACTGACCTGACCCTACTCCCCACAAATGCCACCGCCCAGGCCATCGGGCGGTCGATGTCCAGCCTCGTAGTATTGGAGCACGACATCTGGCTCACGATGACGGAGATAAAGAGGTT
Organism: Ptychobarbus kaznakovi; assembly: GCA_027422405.1. NCBI lineage: Eukaryota > Metazoa > Chordata > Actinopteri > Cypriniformes > Cyprinidae > Ptychobarbus > Ptychobarbus kaznakovi. The sequence continues at coordinate 152,579 of JAPDDN010000623.1, forward strand.
CCCAAGGTTCCCTTCCTCGACGCTCCGGTCTTGTCAGGCAGCCTGTTTGGACCAGCTGTGGAGAGCTTTGTGGAACGCTTCACGGAGGCTGAGAATTCGTCTCAAGCAATGCGACACTTCCTTCTGAAATGCACCAGCTCTTCTGCTGCTTCCAGTCGCCATAAACATGTGCTGACTCAGCAGACAGCTAAGCCAACGCCAGCCACTCCTGAGCCCCGACCTCCTAAGAATCGGCAGGATAGAGGGCATTCACGCTTGGCACGACGCTACCCCTTCCTAAAGCACCAAGGACCCCGGCCCAAGATTGCCTTGGATCCAGCGCCTCAGAAGTCCTCCTGATCAGCTAGGCAGAAAGAGGAGGGGCCCGAGTCTCGCTACCGCCGGACCACCCCGCAAGCAGCCTCTAATGTGCCTCTTTCCACCCCACTGAGCGCTGGGTGAAGAGGAAACTGTGTTATTGGTTCCCCACAGGCCCACTTTAGCGCCTGGGCATCCAAGCTCTGCAGATCCTTTTGCAAATATACCCAGGGGATTGGTTCATGTCGCTGGACCTGAAAGACGCTTACATTCATATCCAGGTAGCCCCCCCCCCCTCACAGACAATTCTTGAGATTCGCATTTGAAGGGGTGGCGTATCAATACAAGGTCCTCCCGTTTGGGCTGTCCCTGGCTCCCCGCACTTTTACGCGATGCATTGATGCGGTTCTCTCTCCTCTTCAACAGATGGGAATTTGGATACTCAACTACCTCGATGACTGGCTCATTCTGGCCCAGTCAGAGGCAGTTTCAACATTGCACAAGACCCTCCTCCTCAGCCACTTATGTTGCCTGGGGCTCAGGGTCAACTTTGCCAAGAGCATACTGTCACCCAGCCAGCGAGTATCGTTCCTGGGCACAGTTGTCGACTCAGTCAAGTCAAATCAAGTCACCTTTATTTATATAACGCTTTTAACGATACAAATTGTGTCAAAGCAACTGCACAATATCAAAACAGGAAACATTTTGAGTTAAAGGCATTTCATTATTGAATTCAGTGATGTCATTGTCTAGCTCAGTTCATTTTAAATAGTATCTGTTCAATCAAGTCTGTGATATCGCTGGAAATGAAGTGTCCCCAACTAAGCAGGCCAGAGGCGACAACGGCAAGGAACCAAAACTCCATCGGTGACAGAACAGAGAAAAAAAACCTTGGGAGAAACCAGGCTCAGTCGGGGGGCCAGTTCCCCTCTGGCCAGACGAACCAGTAGTTTGTTCCAACTGCAGCAAAGTCAGTGTAAGGGCTCCACTGGTTCCAGTGGTCTTTTCCAGATGGCTGTCTAGGTGACGAAGTCTTCACTGGAGATCTGTCTCTGGGGCTCATCTAGGTGTCCTGGTCTCCACTGACATTCAGAGCTGTAGAGGTCGTCTCTAGGTGATGATCCACCATCTGATCTGGATACGGACTGGATCTGGTGACTGCAGTGATCATCTGGGCTGGATAAGGACCGGATCGGGTGGCTACAGTGACCTCGGAATAAGAAAGCAAAAGACTAATATTAGCGTAGGTGTCTTGGGAAGTGTCATGTCTTGTGTTTTATGGGAAGTGTTCCCGTTTCCGGTTGACCTAATTAATGCAGCCTAATAATCCTTTAACAGATTTTTATATTAGAAGCATACAAGTGTGTCAAGTGTGCGCCAGGTAAAAGAGATGGGTCTTTAATCTAGATTTAAACTGACAGAGTATGTCTGCCTCCCGAACAGTGTTAGGTAGATTGTTCCAGAGTTTTGGCGTTAAATAGGAAAAGGATCTGCCGCCGGCAGTTGATTTTGATATTCTAGGTATTATCAAATGGCCAAAGTTTTGAGATCGTAGCAGACGTGGAGGACTATAATGCGATAAGAGTTCACTCAAATACTGAGGAGCTAAGCCATTCAGGGCTTTATAAATAATTAACAAAATTTTAAAATCTATACGATGTTTAATAGGGAGCCAGTGCAGTGTTGACATAACTCTAGTTGCTGCATTTTGGACCATCTGTAGTTTGTTTATTAAGAGTGCAGAACAACCACCTAATAAAGCATTACAATAATCTAACCTTGAGGTCATAAACACATGAATTAACATTTCTGCATTTGACATTGAGAGCATAGGTCTCAGTTTAGATATATTTTTAAGATGAAAAATGCAGTTTTACAAATGCTAGAAACGTGGCTGTCAAAGGAGAGATTGCTATCAAATAGCACACCTAGGTTCCTGGCTGATGATGACGAATCTAGAGAGCAGCCATCAAGTGTTAGACAGTGTTCTAGCTTATTAATTGTGTGGTTTTTAGGTCCGATAATTAACACCTCAGTGCAGATGACAGCAACTGTCTCATCGGAGCGAGCCACGATGATTCAGCGCCATGTGGCTTCCTTCAAGGAAGGGATCGCCCATCCGCTCAAAGCTTTCCAGAAGATGCTGGGCCTTATGGCAGCGGCTTCGCCAGTACTTCAGTTGGGTCTGCTTCGCATGCGACCCATCCAGTTCTGGCTGAAGCAGAAGGTTCCATCCGCCGCTTGGCCTCACGGACGCCACCGCGTAACGGAGACTCGTGCCTGTGTATCAGCTGTGGCCCGTTGGAGGGACCTCCTCTGGCTAAAGCAAGGCGTGATATTTGACACGGCACACAGAAGGAAGGTTGTCATTACAGACGCTTCCAACAAGGGTTGGGGAGCGCAGTGCAAAGGCAAACCGACCTTCGGTCTTTGGTCCGAAGAGGAGTTGAGCCTGCACATCAACTGCCTAGAAATTCTAGCAGTGTGCCATGCCTGTCAATTCTTCTTGTCGGACATTCGGGGCCACCATGTGCTAGTGCGCTCAGACAGCAGGTCCGTGGTGTCATACATAAATCACCAGGGCGGCCTCATCTCGAAGCACTTCTGCACGCTGGCGAACTACCTTCTTCTGTGGGCTCAGACCAATCTGCGCTCACTGAAGGCGACGCATGTGCCGGGCAAGATGAATCAAGGAGCAGACATGTTGTCAAGGAACAACGTCTCCTCAGAGGAATGGACGCTCCACCCACTTGCGGTTCAGACAATTTGGGAAGTCTTTGGCAGAGCTCGAGTAGACCTCTTCGCCTCCGAAGACAACTCTCACTGCCCAATCTATTTCACAAAGAGCACGGATGACTTGGCCCACGAGTGGCCCAGTCTTCACCTCTATGCTTTCCCTCCAACCGCTCTGCTACCGCAGGTACTCAGGCGAGTCAGGGAGCAACGGCACAAGCTTATTCTAATAGCCCCTCTCTGGAGGAACCAGCCATGGGTGTCGGAGTTATTCCAGCTGCTCGAAGCAGCCCCGTGGCCAATCCCCTTGAGACGGGAGCCCGACGATCCACGGCCCGAGTTATGGGCTGAGTAAGCTCTGTTGTTGTTCTAAACCTGTATGAGCTTCCTTCTGCTTTAAGATCTTATCATAATGCCATGATCTCATATAGGCTAAGCGTATGCTTTATATTTAACAATTAACACTCATTAAGACACAAATTACTGTGTTGACGAGGAGAAAGGTACTTTGACACATAACTATGTGTATTTGGTGAAGCACAAATTAATTCTGCCCCACTGCTTAATGACCCTGAACAGTTCAATTTGTTTTTAAACCATAATGCTTAAAATGCGTTTAAATGAAAAGCCTACATTATGAAGCGCAAAACGCCTGACATATTTCTACCCGGTTTTCCTGATAAGCGAATATACTTTGTTTAAACTAACCTAAAATCTGTGGGGACGATGATGCTGTGTTTTAATCTGCTCTGTGTCCGGTTCTCTTACTGTTCCACAACTTTCATTCCACCATCAGCTTTAATAAAAAAATAAGCTGGGGATTTTACTGACTAACTCCTGTTCTCCCCTCTCTCTTCAGTTTTTTTTTAGAATAGCCCCTCTCACATATATATATATATATATATATATATATATATATATATATTTTAAAGACAGTTCTTTGCATGACATTTCCAGATTACACCAGAACGAAGTACAGAATGTGAATGCGGCCATTAGGCACAGCGATCACCTGTATAGATACGTGCACAGGTCATTCAAAAGTAAAATAGCCTATAGAATAAATTAATTTGATTGTTAAACCAAATTCAAACTTAACGTTTTAACTGATCACTAATGGTAAAGCATGGAATTTACGGAAAAGCTCCACTTATAGCGCTAATATGATATAATATAGATACTTATATAGATGACCAGTCAGTCTACTCCACAGCCAATCAGGGGCCCCGCCTAACCCAATGTTTTATGTAGCCATGATTATGGGTATATCTTCCATAATGCACAACTTTTCATGCAAATGCTCCCTCTATTCTGCAGCTCTTGACCCAAGGCCTGATTACACAGAGAATGAGCACTGGGTGTATAACAATGGACAGTATTGTAAGTATTCTCTGTTTATTTTGGAATAATACATTTATGCTAAAAAGTCTATGCAATGAGTATATGTTATACATGTGTTATAACACATGTTCCATATGAACATGGCTCTCTGTGAGGGTTTCCAACCGAAATAACATTGCAACCTTGCCTAAGCTGCTTCGCTGGTCTTAGCTGGTTTAATAGATCATATAATTTGATTAGATTGTTAGTATCTCACTCAAAAATGATCAAAGAGTTTCAATATTTTTCTATTTAAGACTTAACTATTCTGTAGTTACATCATGTACTAAGACCGACGGAAAAGATGTGATTTTCTAGGCCGATATGTCTAGGATTTATACTCTCATTCCAGCGTAACAATCAAGGAACTTTGCTCCTGTATCATGGCTGCAGCAGGCACAGTGATATTACTCAGCACCTGAAAATAGTCCCCAGCTAGGTAACTAGTTATGATATAGCTGGGGACAATTTTCAGGCACTGCGTAATATCATTGCACCTGCTGCACCCAGAGATCGGCTGAATCGGCTGGATTCAAACGAGTCTTTGTTGGGAGCCTCAGTCATGCTATTAATGCTGCTGAACTCTGGTTTGTACCACAGGGTCAGTTGATATTTGAGTTATCTAGCAAAACAAACAAAAAACTGCCGCTGTCCCTGCCTAGTCTAAATTAGATTATTTATGTTACATCATTGCTAATAATACATGCATTGGTATAATGCAGCATGTACCAACAAATATATATGTACTCATCTAGTAAATGTTATAATGCAAAACATGCCTGAATTAATGAGAAGAAATGTATAAGCATTTGCCAGTCTCCCAGCTTTACTGCATATTTATTCCAAGCATCAGTCGTCATGGCTCTGAAATCGGAGTTGTGTGCACAGCTCCAGTGAGTATATTACTGATTGTGTAACTGTAGTGAGGAGGGGTCACCAACACTGTGAGCCACTGTGTCTTTGTGAAAACCTGATTAGTGTGTACATGGTTTCTGTTTTCAGCTCCTGCGCCAGAAGACCCCAAGCCTCCTGAGACTAAGCCTCCAAAGACACAAGCACATATTAAACGAGGCGACAACTTATCAGCCAGAGTCCCTGAACTCATGTCTCAAGGAGATTCAAGTACAATTCCTTCATGCTCCTTCAAAACTGTCATTGATTGTGAGACTGTTATTCGCTTCCTTTCATGGCTCTCATTTTATCCTCATCTTGTCTTTGTAGACTGTAATGTTGACATTGCATTCCTCATGGATGGCAGCTGGAGCATTGGGAAACGCCGTTTTAAGATTCAGAAAGACTTCCTTGTGGAGGTTTCTCAGGTCCTTAATGTGGGTGGAGCTGGACCCATGATGGGCATCATTCAATATGGGTAATAATGTGTCACTGTCCCAGAAAAAAACTATCACATAAAAGAGACTATCACATAAAACATATAATTAGTATTGGTAGATATTCATAAGTAAAATTTGGTTTTAGCATACATAAATGTTCACTCACTTGGATAGCCACTGAAACATGCAGTATCAATATACTGACAGTGTCTAAATTGAAAACACATTTACACAAGATCTTCATGTATGCATAAACGTGTATGAGTCCTTCGAAGATTGTACACTGTTGAATTTAAGGAACTTATAGCATGGTTTAATAAACGTATAATATATTATTCAATGAACTTAATGATCTATAGAGCTCCGGCGGTTGACGTCATGCAATCTACACTCCAACATTTTGGCAGGCAACCAGGAGAGCGCTAGAGCGGCTGTAGCATTGGTATCGACAGATGTGGAACAATAATTTAAAACCAGACTATTTAGACCTTACAAAACTTACACCATTTTCACATGGTGGACAGCTGCTGTGCGCCAGGATGCCAGAACATGCAGGGGAATGCCGTATTAGCCGGGACGTCCCGTTTATTGGGCTTAAATTATGTGTCCCTTACGTGACCTCCCTCGTCAGTTTCTCGCAGTATTCGTTGAGTAAATCAGAAAGTCCTGAATATAACTGTTCAAGGACGGCTCATCTGTCGGCTGGCCGCTCCCACTTCACAATAAGCAGCGCTCGCGCTAATAATGCCAATCCAGTCCGTGTTTTGATGACAGTAAATTTCTATTTTGGCAAATACAAACAACATGATTATTTTTCATAAATCCAACATCCAGCCGCGCAAGAAAACATGCAATCTAGCCGAGACGTGATCATTATGGGAAACCATCTTTCACTACAAAATAAAGAAAAAACATTTTCCATTTAAGTAAGCTTCTTAACCTTTTAGCTTACCTTGTTTGTAAAACACACAAAATGACCAATAAAAAAAGAGTCCAGCAGCCCATATTAAATCTATAAGTTATCTTTAATTGAAAATATGCATTTTCCTATATACACACTTGTCCCATAAAACAAAGGGTAAATAATTTTACCGTATTCGATAGGCGACTAAAATGGTTCACTACAATAAAACGTGCTGACACACAACATTTGGGAATAAACGGGTAAGATTTCATGACATTTATGATGTCTACTTTACTCACAGTGATATAATTATGCTGACTACATAGGACAGCTAGGGTTGATTACTTTAGTTAACAACACATAACCTTCCAGTGATGGCATTTTACAGTCTGTGTTTTTTAGCAGACTCCTGAATATTCATCAAAACATTAGATTGCCTCCATTTGTACCCTGCAGGCTTTTGTAGGCTGTTAAAGAGTTTCCAGAGTAACGCTAGGAGGGAAAGTTGATGAGGTAGTTGTACATATCAGGATACTGCAGGTCAAGAAATCTGTCCCTTCATATATTAATACACGTTAAAAGCCCCTCGAGGGCATTATAGGGATCTGTTATGTTTAATCTATTAAGTTTTGCTATGTACAGGTCTATGTCTTTTGAATTAAAGTGCGCAGTGAACTCTGTTGCCTTGAAACTTATACTGGCGCCATTCATTTCATATTAGCTCCCGGCTGTTCTTGCCTGCCAGCATGGTGGTGTAAACAGAATGGGTCACGTGACTGCAGGAGCTCTATAGGGGCACATTTGTACATCTCTAAGGCCAGTGATGTAATTATATTGATATTGTGCAATTCAGTGTGTACCCAACGCACCAAAACATACATATAAATGGGTAGATACGTATCAACATTTCATTTCTTATCCAGGGATGATCCAGTCACAGAATTCAGTCTAAAACAGTTCTCCAGCTCCAAGGACCTGAAGCCGGCCATCAGCAAAATAGTCCAGAAGGGCGGTCTGTCCAATGTAGGTGAGTGAATAACCCTGAACTATACCCTGAAGGCCAAAGAGCATAAGTCATCACATGGTTTCACTGAATTTCACCCTGTTTGCACATCTGCAGATCTAAATCTGAGCTGGGAACTGTGGCTAAATTACAGGGCTGGTGCCACTCTGTGGTGTTTTTATCTAAGCTGACCAAATGCCTGAGGTTTATCCAACCTAGAGATTAGTTTTTCACAATGGTTGTATGGTTTGTGTTATAGACAATGTTTCACTTTAATATAAGAGTGGAATCCTGTAAAAAAGCAGCTGCCCTCTCTAGCAGAGCTGTAAAGTTAAAGATAGCTTGAGGACACAATATTATCTGCTTTGATGAATCTGGTTGGATGATGTTTAATCAGTACCATAGCCCTTCATCTTACGCAAACCTGCTTGTTTGGACTCTGAAATCCCTGAGGGCTGCAGTGACCCCAAAAACAATTTGAGCACTGAAGTCATGCGCAATCGTTATCTTTTTTACTCACCAGCCACTGTGAATTTCCAAATTGACTAGCCACTCAGCAATTTCACTGGCCACAATTTTGTTGTTGGTAAATTACATTTTATATGACTTGATATACTGCATACAAAAATGTATTTAAATTGATTTCCAGGTCATTTTTGGCCAACTTAAAGGGCATTTTCATACCAAATTCTTAAATGTTATTAATAATTTAACTTAATATAATAAGACAATATAGGGCTGTTACCAATCAAATTAGATTGGTATGAACAAAACCTCTTTCCACTCCAGAAGAAACAAAAGTGACTGGAGTGGCATTCAGATACATAGACACAGACAGTTCAGTGTAAATGAAATGTAGCACGAATGCATTTATGCTGCAAAATGTATGTTGTGAGATTGGTGTATTAAAATAGTTTTTTTAATATATATATACACATTAAATGTGTGAACAAATAGTTAAATTTTTAGTAACTATGAAAGTAAACTATTGTAACTATGGAAGTAAACCACCAGTAGGTGTCTTAATTAATGAGTCATTGAAGCATTCCTTCAAATGATTCGTACAAGAATGAATCAAGTGCCTGTCTTTATGAATGGACCACTGAATCATTGACTCAAATGATTCAAAATAAAAAAAATGTGATTCATTCAGTAACGAAACACCGCTGTGTGTTGCTCAGACATGCGCGACTGTTTTGCTGTGATCTTTGTTTGGAACTATTTTCATTAAACAAAAACAGTCAATGTTAACAATATAGCCTTTCAATAAATTCAAATATTGAACTAAAATGTATATTAACTAGGCTACTTGTTTTAACTAATTTGCAATCGTGGTTTTCAGGGGAAACGTAACTCTCTTGGTCATGTCATGTTGCTTAACTAGGCTGTATATTGTAAATATAAAAACTAAGTTACATTTTTAGGTCTCGTCTGAGTGCAGTTGTGTTCATTTGTTTTGATTTCTCCACGAGATTCTCTCACAGACAGGTTGCGTGAGCTTCAACTTTTTTAATTTGACTAGTAGTCCGGTTGGGCAAGTAAAATACTCTTCTTTCACTTGCTCCTTCAAAAAAACAATATGTCGCAGACAAGCATTCAGAGACGAATATTAAATTTAGCTAGCAGAATATTAAAGCAAGTGTCATGTATTGTAGAGAAAGATGATACACATTTCTACACATTGCAATGCTTAAACTGGAATGTTAAAACAATAGATCTAGTTTTGAAAATATAGACATTTGGTTGTGGTAAATGTATCAAGCTTGGTGAACTAGGGGAAGACTGACTTGCATGCATCCACTTAAAATCATTAAAACACTGGCTGATTAAAATACATTAAGCAAAAATGATAGTGAAAAGTGAATGTTAGTAAAGAGAAACTCTCCTACTGCATTTGAGACAGGCACTTGATCTAAACTCTGTAAGATACTACATGACGTTTTAAAACACTAGACATCATAACTTTACTGGCTTTATAAATGGTTAGAGAGGAAAGAACTGAAAATCACACTAAATAGTCTTTATCTGTCATATACTACGTAATTCTACATGAAATCAGTTAACTTCTACTGACTCAAATCTGCAGACTGGCTCCAAATCTGAGCACTGACTCGTCCAGACTGCAAAATGGGGCAGAAATCTGGGCAAAAGTCATGTAGAGTTTTAGCAACCTTCATGCACCAACATTCAGAAGCTTTTAGGCGTTCCTTTCATTCCCCAGTACCTTTTTAGGTCCATTTAATGTAGCATTTATATAAGTACGCGCAATCAATTACAAGTGGTGGAAACAAAGATAAAGAGAGGTTTTGCAGTTTTAGTTAGTGGTGCATTGATAGTTTTCAGAGTAGCGTGCTGCACTCTTGCCTTTTCCTGAAGTCCTGGAAGCATTTAAGGAAAGCATTTCAGGGCAGAGACTGGACCCAAAATAGTGGGCCAGTTGAAACAAGGCAGAGTGTTCACAGGGAGGAAGGTCAATGGAACTGTAGCTGTTTTGTACTGATTCTGGCTCTGTTGCCTTTTAAGGAACGGCCCTCTCCTACATCAACAAGCATTTCTTCAGTGATGCTAATGGGAACCGAGGTGCGGCACCCAATGTGGCTGTGGTCCTGGTGGATGGCTGGCCTACTGACAAAGTGGAGGAGGCCTCACGTCTGGCCAGAGAGTCAGGCATCAACATCTTCTTTGTCACCATCGAGGGCCCAGATGAGAATGAAAAACAGAATGTGGTGGAGACCAACTTTGTTGACAAGGTATTAATATTGATTAAAGGTACAGTTTGAGACATATCAGAATTCCATGGCAAACGAAGGGAGGGAGACAGAGGGAACTTTATTTCTTGTTTTGGTCTTTAGGCTGTGTGCAGAACCAACGGCTTCTTCTCGCTCCCTATCACGAGCTGGTTCACTTTGCGCAAAGCCGTACTGCCTCTGGTGAAGAGCGTGTGTGACACAGACCGCCTGGTGTGCAGTAAGACCTGCCTTAACGCCAACGACATTGCCTTCGTCATCGACGGCTCCAGCAGCGTGGGAACCGGAAACTTCCGCACCGTGCTCCAGTTCGTTGCAAACGTGACTCAGGAATTTGAGATCTCAGACACGGATACACGTGTAGGAATCGTACAGTACACGTACGAACAGAGGCTCGAGTTCGCCTTCGGACAACACAACAACAAAGCTGATCTGCTGAATGCTATCAAGCGTATAAACTACTGGAGCGGAGGTACCAGCACAGGAGCCGCCATCACATTTGCTGCAGATCAACTGTTCAGCAAATCCAAACCCAACAAACGCAAGATCATGATCGTGATCACAGACGGACGCTCCTACGATGACGTGCGGGCCCCGGCGCTGGCGGTACATCATAAAGGTGAGTGTGGTGGAACGCAGTAGGCCCCTGGGTCGGCACCTGTAATTGTTTCTGCAACAGTCAGTGAGTACTTTTACATGGACAACAATAATCTGATATTAACGCAATTAAGAATTGACCATGTAAACATAGATTTTTTATTACCTTAATCCAGCTAAAATCATACTCAAAGTAAACACAAATCGAATTAAGACATGTGGAGTATTCCTATTTTAGTTGCATTATTGAAGTGCAATATAGACATTAATCACATTATTATCGTTGTGTATGACTTTTCGCTGCATTTTGTGACAGAATCCACACACGGAATATAAATGAGCATAGCTTCAACAACGCTGTCATCTGTTTGCACGTATAGCATGAGAAATAAGGGATAGGGTTAGGGTTAAGTTAGGGTTAGGGTCGCACTTGTAGCTTTGGTTACACTTTATTTCGTTAGTCCACTTTAGAAATTCAACTAACTATAAGTAACTTTGCAACTATGTGTCAACTAATTCGCAATAATTTGCAACTGGATGTCTACTAAATCTCAGTAGGTTAGGTTTAGGGTTAGTAGAATAAATTGACAAATGCACTCTTAAAAATAAAGTTGCTTCAAAAGGTTCTTCAAGCGATGCCATAGAAGAAGCATTTTTGGTTCCACTAAGAACCATTAATTAATTACAGAACCATCTCTTTCTAACCTTTTTATAATCTGAATAACGTTCTTTGCCACAAAGAATCTTTTGTGAAACAGAAAGTTTCTTTAGCTGTTAAAGATTCTTTATGGAACCATGTAGACAAAAAGGTTCTTCGTGAAGCACCTTTATTAAGAGTGTACTTGCAAAGTTTCTCATAGTCAGTATGTTGTTTGTCGTGGGCCCATCAAAATAAAGTGTTAGAAGTTATTAAGCACACAGTCTACTAATACTCTAATGACTGCTAGTTGACATGTAGTTGCAAAGTTACTTGCTGTTATCAGAATGTCTAAAGTGGACTATCAAAATAAAGTGTTACCGAAGCTTTCATAAAATTTAAAAACGAAACACTCAAACCTGTATATTGCTTCATTACGAAGATGAACTATATGTTAGAACTCGAAATTCTGGAGGGAGCGTCGGATGGCGTCGCTTTGGGACATAATGACGTGCCATTAATCACTCTATTAACTATAACATGTAAAATATGAACATGAATGGAACATTCTCATGTAAACACCTTAATCATAACATTCTATTATATATAATTAGGTAAATAATTAGATTACTGAAGTCTATGTAATTGTAGTCAGTGACTGCTTCCTAGGAATGTTGTTCCGGGATCAGTCAGAGATGTAGATCCAGATACGTGAGTAAATCACATTAAACATCAGAATTCACAACCAAGTCTGTAGCTAAAAGATTCTGGGCCCCAATTAAGTGTTATTGGGTGATAAACGTACCTATGTATTTACAGTGTCTATGAATGTGAAGGAAGCTGACTTCCAGACCAGCACTGCATATTTTTGAAGTATTGTACTCTCCCGTATCTCATGCACCAGGTGTGATCGCGTACTCCATTGGTATAGCCTGGGCAGCACAGGACGAGCTGGAATACATCGCCACCGACCCCGACAGAGACCACTCTTTCTTCGTGGATGAGTTTGACAACCTCTACAAATATGTAACAAAGATTATTCACAACATCTGCAATGAGTTCAACTCCCAACCACGTAACTGAACCAGGCCTAGTGATGGAAATTGTGGAATATCACCAAAAAACAAAGTGTTACAAATTTAGCATACTGTTGATAGAAGCCTCACTTTCTGGATGAAAAGCTTAGAAGAGGGCAGCATGTTTCCAGATTAGATTTTTTGTCATTTTAAACAAAATACAATGTGGAAATGGTAAAGACAGATGTGTTCATTGATTTTGGATTAATGTGTGATGGACCGGTTTTCTGGCATGCACATCAATAGAGGTTTAAGAGAAAATACTTCCTTACAGTTTTGCATAGATGGTTATTTATATTTTACAGGCTGAACGCTATCATTTGAAAAAAATATATAAATAATAATATCTTTGTTCATATGGGAAGCTTATAGCCAATTGTCTGCACAAGAAAAATATGTTAACCAAACTTTTGCATTTGTTCAGGAGACAGGTGCATGCTAATGTCAAGCAAGGATTGTTAATGCATGCTACAACATACTGATGTTACAGTAATTTACCAGATTTTTTTCAAGGTACAAAGATTACCAGTATTGGAGTATTGTGAGCATTTGGCAAAAAGGTCCTGTTGTGTGGTTGTATGATTCCTAACCATTCTAACAGTATTGTTTCTTTTTCTTGTTGAGTTTAAATTCACATAATGTAATTTTTGTATTTGTATATATAAAATAATTGCTTGTATTTTTGGCATCTGATCCAATATTTTAATGCAGTTTTTAATAAAATAATTATTGAAAACCAGCAAATTCATAGTTTCGGATTGAAATGCACACAGTCTGCTGGAGAATATATTTTATCTTTGTTGTAGTTCCTTTTTTCCTGGAATTCCAGGCACACATGGCAATTAGATGATATATGTTGAGATTGTTTTTTTGAAAGAAAGAAAGAGAGAAAGAAAGAAAGAGAGAGAGAAATAAAGAAAGAAAGAAGAAAGAAGAGATTTTTGATTTTAAAACTCCATTTTATTACAATACAGTATACAAATGAAAATCAAACATCCATCTTGCACAAGCTTAAATTACCTCACCAGAAAGGAAAACACAGCTCTTCTTCCACTACTTCGCAAATAATCCCATTTAAACACCAAATTGATTCAAACATTAGAAGATCGTGTATTGATTTATAATAAAATAAATCAATTAAAATCCGAGATTTTACAAGTTTTGAGAAAACAGCTACTAAACTTTTGTTAATATTCATGTCAATTTTTTATTTTCTAGTGACATAAATTGCCATTTTTGCTTGCCCCAACAAAAAAATAATCAAAAGAGACTTATAACGCCTACTTTTGACATACTTAAAACCACAAATGAACACTTTCATTGAAAACATGACATTGAAATTATTAAAAAGTATCTCCAGCATATCAAAAAGGGGTTTCAGCCTTTCACAATACATAAATGCATGAAAAAGGGTTTCTCTTTGTAAACAAAAAGGGCAACAATCAGTACCGTCAGACTTAAACAGCGAGATAAAAACATTTACTGCAATGGCACCATGCAATATTCTCCATTGCAAATCCCCAGTTTTCTTAGCCAAAGGTGACTTATATAAAGCTCTCCATTCTGGTTTTTCCTCTATACTAAGCTTAAGTACATCCCTCCAAGGTGTGTCAGACTTATTATTCAAAAAAGTTTTGTTGAAAGCTTTTACACAATTTTTATATAAACATTTGCCAGGTGTAATTTCAGATCCCACAATTATTAACTCATCACAATCTAACAGCATACCATTACATTCACCCATAATCAGACATATACTTAAATTCGGAAAAGGGTCTTTACAATTAAAATGAATAGACCCCTTTGAAAATTGGTCCAAAAGTTATTTTTCCTCTCCAGTCAGAGCCAAGCTCCAAATTTCAAGGGCTTTTTGCACAATTCTACAAGATCTGAGTCTCAAATGTCCAGCGATTGCAGTCACATTTTTAAAATCAGGTCCTGCTATTTTATACAATTGACCGACTGTTGTCACTCCGGCAATCCGCAAAGTTCTTTCTGGTATAGCAAACGATGTTTCATGTGACAGATCCAGTCGCGAACCGCAGACTAAAGGTTCTTGCAGAAACCAGAAAAGAGAAATACCATAGTTTCCTCTATTAATCCTGAACAGAGACCAGACTTTAAACAAATTGCGATAAAAAACTGGAGAATCACAGAGTTTTAGTCTTTGAGGATCCAGCCAAAACAAAGCTTTGTCCAGGCCTAAACCTTCAATGTTCCGGAGAATTGCACAGGCAACATGCCCAACTTGACTCCATAGGAGATGATAAAAGTCTTTGGATATACTGAAGGCGAAAAGCAGCCGTTCTGCTCTGCAAATTGATTAGTCCAAGTCCTCCTTCTTCTTTTGACAGGTACAACACACTTTTCTGTACCCAGTGCAATTTATCCCAGAAGAAGTCAATTAAAATTGACTGGATTTTTGCTAATACATCAGCTGGAGGGTCTATACAGATTAAACGGTGCCACAGTGCAGAGGCTACCAAGTTATTAACAATCAAGATACGACCCTTATAGGACATTTTTGGAAGTAAATACTTCCACTTATCCAGTCGTCCTTTAACTTTCTCAACAATGCCTTCAAAATTCTTTTTTACAAAATTTGCATTTCCCAAAAACACGCCTAAATATTTAAAACCATCTCTATTCCACTTCAAACCATCAGGAAGCCTTGGTTCCCCTTTTAACCATTTTCCAACTAGAGAGGCTTCACTCTTTTTCCAATTCACTTTGGCAGAAGAAAGAGAATTAAAAGTTTCCAAAATCTTTAGCAATACATTAACATCACTAGTTCCACTGATTAAAACGATCACATCATCAGCATAAGCTGATAACTTAAAACTGTGACCGCAATTGGGTACATACAATCCACACACATCAGATCTTATTTTTTTTAACAAGGGTTCTAATGCTAGAGAATATAGCATTCCCGACAATGCACAACCTTGTCTGACACCCCTGTACACTCTAAAAGGAGAGCATAAGTCACCATTCATTTTTAAAACACTCTCAACTTCACTATATAAGGTTTTTATCATTGAAATAAAACCAGAATCAAAACCAAAGGCTTTCATAACACTCCATAAATACAAATGCTCGACTCTATCAAAAGCCTTCTCTTGGTCAATCGATATTAGCCCAACATCTAAATCAAAAAGTTTACCACCATCTAAAATGTCTCTAATAAAATAAATATTGTCAGAAATTCTTCTGCCTGGCACACAATAGGATTGATCAGGATGAATCACATGTTCCATAGCCTTGCTCAATCTAATTGCAAGGGCTTTAGAGAGCAATTTATAGTCGTTGCACAACAGGCTTACAGGCCTCCAGTTACCAATCTCATTTAGATCTCCTTTTTTTGGTAACAACGTTATAACTGCTCTTCGGCAGCTACGAGGCAAAAGTTCATTTTTCAGACTCTCGTTAAAAACTGCTACTAATTCTGGGCCTACCTCTGACCAAAAGGCTTTATAAAATTCAACGGTTATACCATCTATTCCAGGTGCTTTACCATTTTCCATCTTCTTCAAAGCCTCTTCAAATTCTTCTAAACTAAATGTTTTACTAATTTTATTATTAACATCTTCAGCTATCTGTGGTAATTATTTTAAAAACCCAAGATGAACATCTTTAACTTCTAAAATTTCACTTTTATATAAATCCTTATAGAACTGTACAGCTCTTTTCCTGATATCTACAGGACTAGTCAATAAAACTCAGTTTTCAGACCGCAAGGCATGGATAAGTTTTTTCTGGCCATTCTTTTTCTCTAAATTGAAAAAAAACTTTGAAGGAGCATCCATTAATTCAATGCTTTGATACCGAGATCTAATTATGGCACCTTGTGTAGTCAAACCCAACAACTCAGCTAATACATTATTTTTCTTCTTAACATTTTCCATGACATTGCCGCCTTCTGTAACTATTGGAACATCTTGTAATTTCATTAACTCTTCTTCCAAGACACTCATTGACTCTTTAATTCCTTTTGTGGCATTTTGCATATATTGTTGACTTAATTGCTTTATTTGCACCTTTACAAAATCCCACCACTGTTGCAATGACAAAAAAGTCGATTTCATAGTCTTAACATTCATCCAAAATTCTTTAAAAACTTCTCTAAAAAAAGAATCACACAACAAACTAGGGCTGTGCAATTAATCGAATTCGATTCTCATGCGCATCTCGTTAGTAAAGCCGGTTCCGTGATTGGCGCTAAATCTCCATCACCTGTTTTCAAACGCAGCGGCAGTTAATACACCGAGCCGTAGTTCACTGACAAGCTACGCGATATCGCGTTCAAATCGCAGATGAAGCGAATTCGATTATGAAAGCGAAATTGCCTAACTTGTCAGTGAACTACGGCTCTGTGTATTAACTGCCGCTCAATTTGAAAACAGGTGATGGAGATTTAGCGCCAATCACGGAACCGGCTTTACTGATGAGATGCGCATGACAATCGAATTTGATTAATTGCACAGCCCTACAACAAACTATTATTGAAATGTCAATATGCACTTTTTGCCTTTATATAATTATTTGTCATAACACACTTGATCAAACTGTGGTCAGAAAAACACACTGGGGTTATTATGCATTCTCTAAACATGCTTAACTGATGTTTAAAAATATAAAATCTATCAAGCCTTGCCAAAGATATTTGATTATCGTGAGCATGAGCCCAAGTATATTGTCTCTGTGTGCCATGAAAATTCCTCCAAACATCAATAATGCTATTCGATTTTATTAGTTGAAATAACCTCTTCCTTGATTGCATATGAGGTTCAACATGATTCCTATCCATACCACTTTCGGTGCAATTAAAATCTCCTCCTAGTATTAAAAAATCATCATTGTTAAAACTTCACTCAAAACTTTATCCAAAGTATTTAAAAAAATAATTCTATCTAAAGCATTAGTTGGGGCATAAACACAAACAAACACAAAAGAGCTGTTTTCAAAAGATGCACTGATCTTCAACAATCTTCCTTTAATAACTTCTTCAACATTGTAAGAATATGGAATAAAATTCCTTGAAAATAATATGGCAACACCACCACTTAGCGAGGTAAAATGACTTAAAATTGCCAAACCATTAAATTCTCTAATCCAATCTGCAGTGTTATCCATATCACTATGAGTTTCTTGCAGAAACAACACATCTATATTCTTATGTTTCATCAATTCAAACGCTTGAACTCTCTTCCTAAAGTCTCTCGCTCCATTTATATTTAAAGAAGTGAAGCTTATTTCCCCCATAGAAAATAAAGGAGAAAAGCAAAAAAGACAAAAAAAAAGAAAGATGTACCAAACTACCCATTTTAACTATTTTCTTTAAAATCTTCTGACTTTAATTTTGTAAGAATTTTCTTCAAACGGTACACCTCCTGGTCAGTGAAACAATTTTCACTTCTGAAAGTCTTTATTTTTTCAATGAACTGCATTATATCTGGAAAGTAATCTTCTATTTTCACCTTCCTCAAATTCTTTGTTGTCATCAAAAAAGACTTAATGTCATCAATACTGTAAATTCGACTGGAAAAACTACCTAGCGGCATACTAGCACTGAAACTGCACTCTGAAATGTCACTTTCGCTATCAGTGTCCGTCTGACTTAACCCAAAACCATCTTTCCTTTTACCTTGTCCATGACATTCCACCAACTTCCTTTTTTGTGGAGTTTTAAAACAACATCCGTCATCACTCAACACTGGAACCTCAACTTCAGGATTTTGACACGCACGGACGAGATGACCCCTCTCCCCACAACCATAACACTTCATTACATTTGTCGTGGCATAAATTACATAATTAACATCCTCATGACGGAAATTAAGACTCAGATCAAGTTCATCAGCATTATCCTTCAGAACCATGTAAGTAAAACACCTGAAAGACATTACATGTTTTAACTGAGGGGACTTAACTCCAATCGGAATCATCTTTAAAGGAGAAATCAATTTTCCATACCTAGAAAGCATTCCTGCTAAAGTCTCATTCTTGATAAACGGCGGTACATTAGATAACGTTACCTTTCTAGAGGGAGTAGAAAGAGGGAGCACTAAAACAAAAATGCCATCAATCTCAATACCACTCTCTGTTAGCAAGTTTGCTAACTCAACCGTCCTAACAAACAAAACGACAGCATTATTCATCCGTGACGCCGATAGAACATTTTCAATACCGGCTATTGCACCTACCGCTAAAGTGCACTGCTCTACACTCGCAGTAGTATCCACTTTTACTCCATGACGCCTCGTTAGAAATTCTAAACTTCCCGCACTTGGAACCGCCATGCCCCCAGTACACAGACTGGGAGCGTAACTCCTTACAACAACAAACTCCCCTTGCACTACTGTTACCAAGAGACACAACGCACCTATTAACAAATTTCCAAGAGAAGAAAAGGAGAAAAAAAAGTAATAAATCACTCGTACCTCGCAATTCAGTCAAACACTCTCCATTCACGCTCCACGCTCGCCCGACACATGCGCACAGCAGAGAGAGAGAGAAATAGAAAGACGTTAAACACACGCTTTATTTTACAATTATATCATGAAACACCTTGTAATTGACCATTATCAACAATACATAAAGAGTACATTTTACATTTTAATTGTAAATTCAGTGTTGATTCCTTCAACCTCAACAGTGCCAATTAAGCACTAATTCATCATCATTGTCTTTCACAAAAATAAAATTTGTATTTATACACCACTTTCTTTTAAATATTAAATGAAGTGCTTAAACGTAAGTTAGGGAGGAGCGAGCCCATCTAATCATTCAATCAACAGCCAGAGTATATAAGCAGCTGCTTACCTCTCTCTAGTCCCAGCTGTTTAAGCATCACCCTGTAGTGTTGTTCAGAACCAGGCCAAACATACCGGACCTCCAGCTTTTCCTACAGATGATGAACTTTTCTCTTGTACCGAGACTCCATCAGTCGCAACCCCGCAAATCATCGGAATCCACGTATCCAAATCAAGAGACTCCCTCTGAGCAGTTCGGTCGCAAATCCAGCGCCCATTCAAACCAAGCTCCAGAAGACTACTCTCTCCTCCACCTTCAAGATCACCAGAGATAACTGCGCTTCGTCCATCTCTACATCCTGCCGCCGCCATTCCTCCGATTTCAAAACAATCAGCGTTCGTGCGCTAATCCAGAGGCCGCAGCAAAACAAGGGGGGAAAAACTACAGCTGCACGTACTTCCTCGTCCGCCAGCCTTTCCGTCCAGTCGACAACAGCGGCCCCAAAAACAGTTCCGCAGTCTCTCCAGCACTCACGACTTCTCTCATACAGGCCTATCCACTTCCAAGTATCCTTTAACGTCAAAGCTTCTCGAGTGTGCTAAATCAAGCTTAACACAAAGCTTTTATTTTCCATTTCATAACATGGTTACCCTGATTTTATCTATTTAGGTTGGCCGCATGACTTCCACCTTGGATAATGCTTTATTCTTATCCAGGGATGATTGTTTAATAGCAGTTACACAATGTTTGCTTTTGTTCATGGAACAATAGGACCATGACCGACAGTAATATTATCTCATTGAGCTGTTTCATGTTTTCTGCAGGCTACTTCACTTCAGATGACCCTACTTCGAATCAGATGATGTCGTCCAAGTGATCTTTTCAAAGTCCCTTTCTATGGACCGTTTCAACGGCATCAACTTAAACAAACGTTACTGCGCATGCGCGCGTTTGTGGCCTTACTTAACTTCCGGTAGACATCCAAATATAGTCAATAACAACAGCCAGGTCCCTCTGGAGTAGTTTCTTTTTCGATAACAAGCAAAATATGTTTGCTACATAAATCAGACGGTCTGAGATGGAGCGATAACTACTTGGACGGACTTATCGAAGGTGCTAATTCATTCTCTGGCAGCAGGAGATGCCTTAAAGCGGGAGAACTAACGATAGAGGTTTCACCAGTAACGGCCGCCGGGCTGTAAACTGAGCTTACAAACTCTGCTTTATCAGGCACTTAACATGCAAGATGAAATTAAAATGACCTCAAACATTTTCTAAAGACAGTGTTCCTTCAGAAATACAGTGATAAAAACACCCGCGCTTCGATTTGACTTTTAAACGTGCATTATGTGCTCATGCTTATTCAACAAAGCCTTTCGTAAAATCGGTCAGTTTTGACATCATGGCGGGTCGCCACAAATAAATGTATGTGAAATATCCCACAGCACAACAACGTGAGCCCAACGTCATTACCCTTTAAACGAATACAGACCAGAGGTTTGATGAAACCGTCTATAGAACCCTAGATGCCATGTTCAATTCGGCTTTCTTCGGCTTCCTCAGAGTCTCAGAATTCACCACCAACCCAAACAAAATCGACCAACTGAAACGCGGCCATTCAATCTTCATTTTGCAATGGTGGAGGGGGGCCAGCAACCAGCCTGTGGTGGCACATAAATCTTAATTTAAAATATAAAAATGTGGTTGACTAAAATACTAGTCTATTTTGGTGCCTAAAACACAGTTGAATACAGTGAATTTCTACTTAACTGTAATTTAGATATTTGCAAATTATTGTATCACGTAACATGACAATTTTTGTATTATTCCTCACCTCCAGGTATCGTGACAAAGGGGTTGATTATAGCTTTATCGCTCTGTCAGTTTGGTTCTGGCTCTCAAAATCCCTCAAAACGTGTTCTCTAACATTACATACTCATGGATGAGACATGCAGTTAGTGATAAGAATGTGAAAAAACAACAGCACATAAATGCCAGAATGTAAAATTAGTTGTTTTATGCATTTAAATGGTTTCATTTTGCGTACTTTTAAAATTAATGAAAATAGCGAATTTTTTCTAGTATAAGTGCATTGTGCATTAAATCAAAAATCCATATCAGCTTGAGCTTTTTTGTGATCTGCAATTGCAGGATAGCCTATATTTTAGTATGCATTTGAGAGACGTTCTGAAATGTAATGCATTCATACATGCATGCACAGTTTGCAGCTTTAATGACTTTACTGATGACAGAACCGCGTCGTATGCTCATAGTTTCTCGTGCGCTTATTTATGATATGCGATCAGTATGAGCGCTGTGACGGCCGACAGACAGGGAAGTTTGCATTACTGACATATAGCCTAACAGCATATCATTGCTCTACTGAAGCTCGTTTGGCTGGTGTACAATTTCCACCCTCATTTGACTTGCGCCTGGTCCCGAGGCAAAGCAGAAGCACGCGTCTGGAAAGTCTCGTTTGATGTGGATGCAAAACTGAGCAGGGTGGCCAAAGAGGTGGCCAAGTTTATATCAGGTGCTTCAGATGCGTGCGAGGAAAACTTCTCTCACAGCGTTTGACTGTTACTCCAACAATCCCGAGCATCTTACATGCTCGCCTTTGCCTTCCGGCAGTCCTTATATCAAGTCCTGATACGCGAGTTGAACAAGGACGCACACGGTGGCTGTAATGCATAGACGGACATCATGCGAAACGTGGACAGTGCCAAAATAAAGGTGTCTTTTTACTACAGATATCGATATTTTACGCATGGCATCGTACCGTCACACATCATATCAATATATTGATGAATCGTTACTCCCCTCGCAGCCACTTCAGCAGCCCAGAGAGTTCTTTCCGAACTCCAAAATTAAATGCTGGGTCGGTGGACACCCCATACCTTCGAATCTCACGTTTGAGCTGATCTCACCACGGCGGCACATATACTAAAATTCGATCAATACAGAGAAGATTAGCATGGCCCCTGCGAAAGAATGACATGCAAATCTATGAAGTTCTTCATCTTTTCAGGGGCGGCCGTGACCTAATGTATGGAGCGTTGGACATGTGGCCCCGGGGGTGTGGGTTCGAGTCTCTGCTCCGGCGAAACTGTCCTCGGCTGGGGTGGGACCCTTGGGCGGGGCGCCGAACCCCCAACTGCTCTCCGGGTGCCGCATCGTCAGCTGCCCACTGCTCCGGGTGTGGGTGCACTTGGATGGGTTGAATGCAGAGAACACATTTTTGCTGCTGATTATACTCTGTATAATTGTGTATGTGACAAATGAAAAAATCTTCTTCTTCCACCACATTAGACAAGCTCACCAATCACTAGCATCCCTCCGAGTCTGCACCGCTTCCCACTAATATTCTGCATTCTCCCGCTTACCTAGCCCCGCAGGGCTCCTTTTTAATCTGGATGCAGTGAGAGCTCTCCCTTTTTGTAATGGCGGAAGCTACCACTCCTGGAGTGGGCTCTCCCATTCGAATCGCCGTGTGGGCTCCCCCATCCAGATACCATCCAGGTTCTCCCGTTCGAGTCGCAGTGTGGGCTCTCCCGTTTTGATGGCAGAATGAGATCTCCTTTGATTCATATAGGGGGCTCTCTCCTTCAAACCGCGTGGGAGATCTCCCGATCGAATCGCAGTGTGAGCCTTACGTTTGGGCGCAGTGGGGGCTCTCCCTTTCTGAATCGCTGTGTGATCCTCCATGTTCTTAACCATGGAGGCTCTCCCATTCGGATTGCAGTGTGAGCCCTCCCATCCGAACACAGTGGACTGGAGGTACCAGGTTCGTCCGTCCCTCGGGTTCAGCGGGCCCTCTCGTCCTTACGCCTTCTAAACCCTCGTTTCGGAAGCACGGTAACCTACGTTTATCTGTACTCCGTAGGCTGCCTCTTTCTGTGGCGGGGGGGGGGGGGTTGCTTTGGACATCAGCGGCCCGTTTCCCCTCAGGACCAAGGGCACCCTGCCCCATCCGTGACATCTGGGGCCCCTTGTTATTTGACTTCATAGGGCTCCATGGCGCAGATGTGCGGCGGGGTGTTCTCCAGCCCTGCACTCAAACCTCCAGTCCTGAGATACTCCCGCAGGAGTTCTTTCAGAAAGTCACTGCCGCAGCAGTGCAATGGCGGGACGCACCCCAACTAAACTTTCAAACGCAGGTATCTCACCATCATCCTTTCTCAGCTTAAATTCCACATCTTTTGGGGGGTATCACCATTAGCCTTCAAATATTTGAGTATCCCGGATACCTTAATCTTCAAATATCTCATTCATCCCTGTCCAACTTGCTGTCCCAATTAATTCTGCTCTTTTGGGGGGTATATTAGAGCTCGAGCAAAAGCATCGAGCCCCTCATCAGCGGACAGCAAGCCAAATAAGTTTACTCGATTACCTAATGATTATATGGGCAAACGAACTCGTTAAATGAAGTTCTTAAACGTAAGTTAGGGAGGAGCGAGCCCATCTAATCATTCAATCAACAGCCAGAGTATATAAGCAGCTGCTTACCTCTCTCTAGTCCCAGCTGTTTAAGCATTTAAGCATTCTTCTTAGGTACCTTGCCCTTCGTAATCGCCTTTTATCAAGTCCCTGGGGGGTATATCAGAGCTCAAGCCGAAGCTCCTTCATCGAGCCCCTCATCAGCAGACACCAAGCCAAATAAGTTTACTTGATTACCTAATGATTATATGGGCAAACGAACTCGTTAATATATCATTATTCATTTTATAAAATTCATACTCTATTTTAACTCTAGATTCCACTAAGGCTTTAAAGAGTTCTACTATCTTAATTATTTTCCCTTCATTTTCAATTGTATATGCTTTCCAAATCGTTTATTTTGCTTGACCAATTAAACAATTGGAAAAAGTACAATGCTCACTTTGAGACTTATAATATTTGCACCCAAATATGAACATTGTTTTTGAAAGATTCCAGCCAAACCCCTTAAAAAATATTCTCCACAAGATCCAAAAGAGTTATGATTCTTTAACAATTAGAAAATATATGAAACACAGTATCTGGTACATTGCAAAGTTTACAGACTGAAGATGTAGTAAAATTACACTTATACAAAAAGGTATTTGTTGCTAGTGCACAATGTAGAATGCGCCATTGTATGTCTTCTGATCTTTTTGGTAGTGGGCTTTTATAACACAAATGCCATGACGGCAATTGTTAATCAGGAACCAAAAGATGACTCCTCCATTTTGTGTCTGTCTTGTTTTTAAAATATTCACAAAATCTTGACTTCACACAAGCTAAATATAAATGGCGCTTACTACTTTCAGAATAAGACATATGTTGAATTTCTTGGAGGAGGAGAAACATTGGAGTCAAACGTAATAAGTATCGCTTTTTATTTATCCTCTTTCTTACTGCTTGCTTCCCTTCTGTTTTAGTTTTTATAACTAATTCTTACTATGTGTAAGTTGTTGTTTGTTAGCATGTGTTTTTGACAGTGTTCTTTTTTTAGGATTACTGATAACTACTGCCGTTTGATTTATCTATTTTAATTTTACATAAATTATGTATTAATTTCATATGTCTTTATAGGTATTTACTTTAGTTTTAGTTTTAATACATTGTATTTATTTTAGTAACGTTACTTCAACATACTGCATGGAAATGAAATACCATATATATATATATATATGGGTGTTTGGCTTAGTGTCATGTTAGATTCATTTTTATACTCATACCTTTGGTTGTTTTAATATTTTGAAATGTTTTTAGCTTTATTTTTTGTTTTCATTTAAATGTTAAGTTTTGAAATGTTGTTGTATGCATTTGTCATTTTATTTAATTTCTCAATTTTCTTAAATGTGTGTGTATATATAGTATTTATAGACTTGTAACTTATAGTTTTAGTTACTTTTTCTTATTTGTAAGTCGCTTTGGATAAAAGCGTCTGCTAAATGACTAAAAAGTAAAGTAAAAAGTAAAGTAAAGTTGAATTTCTTGTAAATAAAAAAAATGCCTTGTACATTCATTATCCTGCCAATTATATGGTTTAAGAAATAATTCAGGAAAAGAACACTGATTTAAAATATTCAAGGAACTTATTTAACGATATAGGAAATTATGTTTTTAGCTTACTTAAAACATTTTCACAATCCTTTCTGACCTTCTCCCCATTTGTTTAATAATCTCATGTACAGAAAACCACTTATTTTGCTCTGTGTCAATTAAATCTCCAACTTTTAAGACACCAGCTGAAATAAAGGTGTTGATTTCAATGCTTGGTAAACTATATTGATGACACAACCATGATTTATATGGTTCTTCAAGACCAAAATGATTCTCTCTTTCAACTTTAAATATACTCCATGCACTAAGTACAGACTGATGGAACCCCCTAATGCCCAAACTCTCCATTATTTTTTTAGACATTAGAAAAACTTGTCTGTCAAATCCCATCTTACTAGTGGCTCGTAATACTGCCAAACCACACATTATCCAAGGCTTCAAATCTGTATCATAAAGTATTTTTTGGGCTGATTGTAACCTCATAGCTTTCCATTTTGACACTAAATCAATAAGACCTTGACTGCCTTCAAACACAGGTAAATTCAGAATGCCTGGACGAAGCCAATGATGTCCTCCCCAGAAAAAGTTTACAAAATGTCTCTGGAGCAGGTGTAAAAGTCCTGCTGGAGCGTCCAAAACAGTCAATCTGTGCCACAACATTGATGCAGCCAAGTTGTTTACCACTAAAACCCTGCCTCTATATGATAGTTGTGGTTGAATCCAACTCCATCTTTTTAATCTTCCAAGTACTTGTTCAACCACTCCATCCCAATTCTTTGCCATATATTGTTGAGTACCAAAAAATATCCCAAGAATTTCAAATCCCTCTGTATTCCAAAGGCACTGCTGTGGGAGATGAGGTGGATCTTCTCCTTGCCACTTACCGGAAAGTAGTGCTTCTGTTTTATTCCAATTTACCTGTGCTGAAGATGCTTTGTGATAAAGATCCAAACACTTGCACAGTTCAAAAATATCTTCTTGAGATCTTATTATGACTGTAACATCGTCAGCATAGGCAATAAGTTTAACTGTAGTAGCCTCTGATATATCAGGATTGAGAACGGAAACACCTTGTAGTTTTTCCCTTAGAACTCTTAATAGAGGTTCGATAGATATTGCATATAAAAGTCCAGAGGCTGCATCCTTGTCTCACACCTCTACGCACAGGAAAAGTTCTTGTTAAGGTTCCATTTATCTTCAGCATACTACAAACATCCGTATAAAGTATCTGAATCCATGAAATGAACTGCTCTCCAAATCCAAAGGCTGAAAAAGTATTAAAAAGATATTTATAATCGTCTCTGTCAAATGCCTTTTGCTGGTCAAGAGACAAAAGGCCTATATCGAGTCCATATATCTCAGTAAGATGTAATAAGTCACGCACCAGAAAAAGGTTATCAAAGATGGAACGTCCTGGAATGCATTATGATTGGTCTTCATCAATTATAGAAGCCATAACTTTCTTCAAACGATTTGTTAATGTTTTTGAAAGGATCTTATTCTCTACTACTAATAAGGAGATAGGACGCCATTTAAAAAAAAATCCTAAATCTCCTTTCTTCAGCAATAACGTTGTGGCGAGGGGGGCGTGGTTCAGCGAAGTCTGCAGCGGGAGAAAGACTCAGGAGACAGCGGTAAGTAAGTGGGTCAAGTGCAAAATGAGGAACACCTGTCTCTGATTGCAGTAATTGGCGTGGAGAGACCGGAAAAAGCCACCGTGGAACGGGAGTTCGATGAGAGACGGAGTGGAGACTGGGGCGCATGGTCTGTGAGCGGGAGACAGCCAGAACGAACGTAGAGAGTGATCACTGAGACAACCGAGAGAGTTGATGTACCGAGTACGCGCAGAGTGCGCACCTGTTTAAGTTTATACTGTATCAATAAATTCACCCGAGTCTCCACGAGCCAACCCTGTCCGCTTCCTTCCTTCCTACGAACCTTGTTACACTGGTGCCGAAACCCGGGAAGGAAGCCGGAACGCCGCTGCCATCATGTCGTCTCCGACCGTTCGAGGTTACACGGCGGGTAGGGGATCTCAATTATGAGGTGATTCGAACGGACCGGAGCGGGACACGTCAAGTCTACCACCTCAATCTCCTTAAAAAATGGACCGAGGTGGAGCCGGTGATGCTGGTGACGGTGGTAAGTGGCGAGGACGATCTCGGGCCAGAAGTGAACACCAAAGTCCAATCACTCACTCTGGCCCCAGGGGGGGATCACCTCTCACCCTCCCAGCTCACCGATGTAGCCAGGTTGCAGCAAGATTTTGCAGACGTGTTCTCACCCCTGCCCGGTCGAACCAATCTCATCCAGCACCATATTGAGACCGAGTCGGGTGTCGTAGTGCGCAGCCGGCCGTATCGTTTACCGGAACACAAAAAAAAGTGGTTCAGTCAGAATTAGAGGCCATGTTAGAGATGGGAGTGATAGAAGAATCCCACAGTGACTGGGCGAGCCCGATCGTTTTGGTACCTAAAACAGACGGCTCAGTTCGGTTCTGTGTCGATTATCGCAAGGTGAATGCGGTGTCGAAATTTGACGCCTATCCAATGCCCCGGGTTGACGAATTGCTTGATCGGCTGGGTACCGCTCGTATTTATTCGACGCTGGATTTAACCAAAGGATATTGGCAGATCCCCTTATCGCCCTTATCCAAAGAAAAGTCAGCCTTCACAACGCCGTTCGGATTACACCAATTTGTCACACTTCCGTTTGGGTTGTTCGGGGCGCCCGCTACCTTTCAGCGCCTCATGGACAAAATCCTCCGACCGCACACTGCATATGCCGCTGCCTATCTAGATGACATTATCATCTACAGCCAGGACTGGCAGCAGCATATGGTGCACCTGCGGGAGGTATGGGGAGCGCTGAGAGGGGCGGGGCTAACGGCCAACCCAAAGAAGTGTGCAATTGGGCGGGTGGAAGTTCGATATCTGGGGTTCCACTTGGGTCACGGACAGGTGCGTCCCCAAATTGATAAGACGGCAGCTATTGCGGCCTGCCCGAGACCCAAGACCAAAAAGGAGGTGAGACAGTTCCTGGGGCTGGCGGGATATTACAGAAGGTTTATTCCTGATTATTCGGAGCTCACCAGCCCGCTGACTGATCTCACTAAAAAGGAGGTCCCAGATACGGTCCAGTGGACGGAGCGGTGTCAGCAGGCTTTTACCCAAGTAAAGGCTGCCCTGTGTGGCGGACCGCTATTACACTCTCCTGACTTTTCTCTCCCCTTCTTGCTGCAGACAGACGCATCGGACCGGGGGCTGGGAGCCGTCCTGACCCAGGAGATAAGGGGTGAGGAGCGCCCGGTGCTGTACATCAGTCGGAAGCTCTCTAAGAGAGAGACGATGTACAGCACCATTGAAAAGGAATGTTTAGCGATCCGGTGGGCGGTCCTCACCCTTCGTTATTATCTCCTGGGACGGGAATTCACCCTCTGCTCGGACCACGCACCCCTGCAGTGGCTCCACCGCATGAAGGATACCAACGCGCGGATCATCCGTTGGTATCTGGCATTACAGCCCTTTAAATTCAAGGTGATCCACAGGCCGGGGACGCAGATGGCTGTAGCCGACTTCCTCTCCAGGAATGGGGGGGGGGGCGGGGCTGCAGGCCGGAGGGCTTCCCGGCCTGAGTCGGGCGGTGGGGGTATGTGGCGAGGGGGGCGTGGTTCAGCGAAGTCTGCAGCGGGAGAAAGACTCAGGAGACAGCGGTAAGTAAGTGGGTCAAGTGCAAAATGAGGAACACCTGTCTCTGATTGCAGTAATTGCGTGGAGAGACCGGATAAAGCCACCGTGGAACCACCGTGGAACGATGAGAGACGGAGTGGAGAGACGGAGTCGGGCGCATGGTCTGTGATGGTCAGCCAGAACGAACGTAGAGAGTGATCAGCCAGAACGAACGTAGAGAGTGATCAACCGAGAGAGTTGAGACAACCGAGAGAGTTACCGATGTACCGCGCAGAGTGCGCAGAGTGCGCACCTGTTTAAGTTTATACTGTATCAATAAATTCACCCGAGTCTCCACGAGCCAACCCTGTCCGCATCCTTCCTTCCTACGAACCTTGTTACAAACGTTATTACAGCTCTTCCGCAACTGAGAGGAAGAGTTTTAGATTTTTCACATTCAAGAAAAACAGCAAAAAAAAATCTGGTCCGATCAATGACCAAAACGTTTTATAGAAATCTGAGGTCAGTCCATCTAGCCCAGGAGATCGTCCAGAAGATTGTTGTTTAGCAGCTGCACTCAGTTCTTCAAATGAAATTACTTATTCCAGTCGTATATTCTCATCTCCACTCAATTTTGGAATTCGACTGAGAAAAAAATCCATTGCCTCAGAATCTCAAGGTTCAGCACTATAAAGTTCTTCGTAAAAAGACAAAACTTGTGAAACAATTTCGCTCTTTTCTGTTGTTTCTCTTCCATCAGATAGTTTAAGATGAGTAATCAACTTTTCTCAAACTTTTCTTTCAAATGCAAAAAAGAAAGATGTTAAAGAATCCATATTGTTAAGTTGAGTAAATCTTGTTTGTACTTTTGTTCCTCGATCTCTTTCTTCATGCACATTTTTTAAAAGAAAATTATAATGTTCAGGCAAATCTCCACTTGTTCCATCTCTCTCACGTATGGAGCTATTCCATCTCATTATTATTTTTCCAGCTGTTCAGTTTTATTCTGGATTTCTTTTGCATTATTGTTTACATACTGTTGACAAAATGACTGAATTTGAATTTTCCCAAATGTCCCACCTGTCACGGTCACCAGTTGAACTGCACTGCATTTCCCAGCATCCCTCTGGCCACTCACCTGCACTCCATCATAATCACTCACACCTGACCTCCATCAGGAATCCTCCTCACATGTTGCCACCAATCAAGCTTTCTATAAAACCGCACTCATTCCAAACACTCATTGTCTGGTCTCGAGGTTACAAGCTCTTCATCTGTCTAGTCACCAATATGCTGGCTCTCTGTGGATGTCTTCCTCCAATTGACTCTACTATTGGGAGAGATAAGGATTTCTAACCCTGCAGTTTATTGAGCTTCTTTGAATTCTGATGTATTGCACTTACCTGTTGAGGTTGCTTTCTGTTGGTTTAATAATGGAGCTTACTTTACTCATCCTCGTTTGCCTCTCCATCCAGTATGTGACACCACCATTGACTTAGTGATTTAAACTTGATCTGTCTCTCTCTCTCCAAGCTCTCCAAATGAAAGGAAATAAATGTACAAATATACGATCTTGCAGCAAGCTGTTATTAAAATGCAGATAAGATTTGTAACTAGTGCTTGATATTTTAACCATAACAGAAACATAATAATGATCAGAAATTGGTGTAGGATTAATTTTTATATCAAAAAATCTTCCTCTTCTACCCTTCTGAACATATATTCTGTTTAATCTGGCTGCCGATATTATATTACAATTCATTTTCAGCCATGAATATTGCCTACTTTTAGGAAACGATTCTCTCCACACATCTACGAGTGAATGGAAAAGTATTACTTTCTTAAGCTGCTGAATTAAGATGAGGTTCATCATGATTCCGATCGACTGTATGATCAAGAGTACAATTAAAATCTCCAGCCACGATAATAACATTTTCACGAGGAATGTTATTCATAGCTTCCTGTAACTTAAAAAAAAAAAAAACTCGTTCACATCCAATGTTGGGAGCATATACATTAATAAAGGAAAAGGACACATTTTGTAAAATAGTATCTACTCACTGCATTCTTCCAGGAATAATTTCTATCATATCTGCTTTTAAGTTGGGAGAGTGTTTCTTGCACTTCTGTTCTTACATTTTGCATCTCTGCAGCATTATCACTCGGACATTTAGCGCCATCTGCTGGCTGATCAACATCAACATTTGAGTTATTTGTTTCACTTCTACTCTCATTTTCCCCTATACTATTTTCAGTCTCTTCAGCAAGTACTTCACGAACGACAGTAGTGTTCTCTTCAACAGTGTTTTTTTTTATAGTTTGCGAGCCCATTATATCCGTAATAGGCCTATCATTTTGTTTACTAGGACATGCCTGTTTAATGTGTCCATGTTCACCACACAAAAAGCACCGCATTTGACCTGAACTGACAAAGATCATATAATCTTTACCCCCCACTGATACTTTTAGCACCAGATTCAACGGGTCGTGTTGTGAATTCAGTATCATGTAGGTAAAACGTCAGAAAGACATGATGTGTTTCACGTTCGGGTTTTTAAGTCCTAGTGGAATCATCTCAATCGGAGCAGTCAATTTTCCATATTGTTCAAGAATTTCTTTCAAGGTTTCTTCTTTTATAAACGGGGGTACGTTTGAAAGTACAACTTTCTTAGGATTCGACAAGGGCAGTACCGGTAAAAAGATGTTGTTTACAACTAGACCTTTCTCTAGCAGTTCATCAACCATTGAAACCTCTTTAAGAAATATAAAAAGCGCTTTGTTCATTCTTGAGGCTGATTTAATGTTTAAACCACCACCAACCTGTTCGCTGATCACAACCAATACGTCCTCAATTGACACACACAGAATCCTCCGGCATTCACTTACAACCATGTCCAAGAGTCAAACGTGAAAAATCACCACCTAACTCCATACTAGCGCAGATTGACCTCAGTCAGCGCTCAAAAAGTTACAATTATTAATGTTTCTGTTATTAAAAAGAAAGGAGAACCTTTTAAAAGGAAGAAACTACAAAATGTGCTCCAAACCAAGCACTCTCGCTACTACTACCCACAATCCTCAGAGAAAAAGAAAGATAGAAAGAAAGAGAAAAAGAGAAAGAAAGAAAAAGAGAGAGAAAAGAGAAAGAAAGATAGATAGATAGAAAAAGTTTAACACACTTTATTCAATCATTACAGAGTCATTAAAACAACAAAACACATTTTACAAAACTCACAAAGGTGTGCAAAAGTCCAAAGCTTATTGTAACATAGTAGTAAAGGTCAACATTTTGTCTACAACTGTACAAATAGCTTTTTTAAAAGACCATTTATACAAAAAACTTTCTACATCATTCGTCATTTTATAGAACTTAAAATCAAGCATAACCCTTGATTTTAGCAGGTTTTTAAAAACTATTACCAAATGTTGTCCTTCTCTGCCTTCTATTTTGTTTTTCCTGCTTATATAATCAGCAAGTTTAGCTTGTCCAATTAAAAAAATCAACAATTTACTTTTTATTCTTTGCACCACACTGTACTTAGAAATACAAATTTCAGAAGAAGACTCCCCAATCTTCACGAAAAGAACATCAAGAAAACAAAACAAATCACATAAACTTGAGCATTCTAAAAAACAATGAAAAATGGTCTCCCTCATTTTACAAAAAGGACAATCACTTGATATATTGGGACTTATAACACTCACAAAAGCATTTACAGCAACTGCACCGTGTAAAATCACCTGTGCGTATTTCAATTGGTGGTTTATATAAAACCATCCAAACAGGTTTAACTTCATCATCTAGTCCCAATTTCTCTCTCCACACTGTATCACTTCGTTCTTTTAAAGTTGCCTTTTTTAAAACGTTTACAATGCATTTATATAAAACTTTACTTTGAACATCCTGCAAACTTAATTATTCTAGCCCCCTCAGGTCCAGAAAAGGTCCAGACAGTCCTTTAAGATTGGGACTAAAAAAATACTTGGAAAGGGAGCATACAACATTCCAGATAGAGCACAACCTTGTCTAATACCTCTAAGGATTTTAAAAGGAGCACTCAGACCACCATTTATTTTCAGTATGCTCTCAATATCCTGGTACAAAACCCTAATCATGGCAATAAAACAAGAGCTGAGACCAAACTCCTCCAGCGTACGCCAGAGATAGCTGTGCTCAACCCGGTCAAAAGCCTTTTCCTGGTCCAAAGAAATGAGACCAGTATCTATATCCAATAGCCTAGAGACCTCCAGGATATCCTGAATTAGATAAACATTATCAAAAATGGACCTGTTAGGCACACAGTAAGTTTGATCCCGATGAATAACCTGCCCAACCACCTCCCTCAACCTAATGGCCAAAGCTTTAGAGAAGAGCTTTAAATCTGAGCCCAAAAGTGAGACAGGGCGCCAGTTCTTTATTTATTTTCACCTTTTTTGGGTAACAGGGTAATAACTGCCCTCCTGCAGCTCAAATGTAACAGCCCTCTGGCCAGACTATCATTGAGCACAGACAGCAGATCTCCACCCAGCACTGACCAAAACATTTATAAAACTCAATTGGCAGACCATCGATTCAAGGAGCCTTACTCCATGCTCCGCAGAGCAACATGCAGCTCCGATGCTGAAAGCAGCTTCTCGAGCCAAGAGTTGCTCTCATCTGATACTTTGGGCAAACACACATAAAAAGAGTTGACCAGCTCACCCGCCTCTGTATTTTCACTCCTGTAAAGCTCTGAATAAATGAGTACAGCTCTTTTTCTAATTTCTTTAGGCTCCCCAATTTCTGTGCCGTCCGATGAGTATAAAGAATGTATAAGTCTGCTTTGACCATTCTTTTTTTCCAAACCGAAAAATAATTTAGTTGGGCCATCCATCTCTACTGCACTCTGAAAACGTGAGCGTATCAAAGCTCCCTGTACTCTGATGCCTAACAAGTTATCCAGTTCCCTTCTTTTAGATTTGAGGAGTTCAATAAATCCCCCATTTCCTGTGGACTCTACCAAATTCTGGAGTTCCACTATCTCAATCTCTAGGGTTCTCATTGACTGGGAGATGTCCTTGGATACGTTAAGATTGTACTGACGGCACAATTGCTGTATCTCTTTTTTCCCCATGATCCCACCTTTGCTGTAAGGAACTAAAATCTTTTTTCCTAGAACTAAACTACTTCCAAAAAAAATAAAAACGTTTTTAAAAAGAAAGAAAGAAAAAATAGTCAAAACTGTAATGTAAATCATGGCCATGCTATTGAGAATAAAACAGAATTCTGGTTAGACAAGGAATGTGAGGACCAGACAGTCCTCTTGTGGCTTGATGGTGAACTGCTCTTTCTACTCTGCTCAGACCCTCAGGGCCTGATACATGCAAAGGCATTCTAGGCACATGCTTACGCTAATACGTCCACAGTGGCCATGTATTATTCATGCAGTAGCATTATACATTTGGTCATGTTCACAACAAATACAGAATCATTAGTGATGACACATAATTAGGCTAACAGATGCACGTGTGTTATTTCAAAGATTTTGACTTTGTACTCCATTTAATCAACATTGTACTTGCTTTATTTGATTAAAGATAAACAATGTGTTATCTTGCTGTGGATTTTATTGCATTCTAAAAAGAGATTCAGGAGACCTGTTAACACAACTCATATAAGAGCATGGTTGAAAGTTAGGGTGAATCCCAATTCTGTCTTACCCATTCCCCTTACCCCTTACCCTTAGTTTTGCGCGTTCACATGAGAGTAAGGGCTAATTCTGGTTTTGGTCGAGGGGTAGGGCTAAGGGGAAGGGGTAGATACCCATTAAAACCAAGAATTTTTGCAAGCTTACTTGAAACCAAGGGGTACCCAGAACACACTGCGGCCAGATCATCCAGAGAGTCCCATAAATGTAAGTATTTTCAGCTTAAATAATTTATTTAAAAATTACGATAGTCTTGTTTAGTGCTCTACACAGACCTGTACATATATATTTGCAACCATGCTCTTAATTGAAACGTTTTAAAAAATCACTATTTTTCCACGCTAACGTTACATTGCTGATTTGCACAACAGTCCCACATTTCTCTGACTAGAGAAAACATCACTAAAACCCACGCAATCGAGACACACACACTTGCAGACGTTTGTGATCAACACTTATCAACTCTGGTGACGTAGCAGCCAGCTAGCGACGATGTATGATGACGTAACAGTAACCAAGTGTCGTCTCATTTCATAGGGGTATGTTTTTACCCCTACCGCTTAGCACTCGGTTTCGAGGGACAAGGGCTAGGGGTAAGACAGAGAAATGGGATTCACTCTTAAAACGTATTTTTTAAAAATATTGATTTGATGAGTTTTATTGAAATATTAATTTGTGATAATAGTCTTGAGACATTTTCAAACTTCCCAGCGTATTTCTAGTTCCCAGCAAAGGCTAGTAAATGAGTTGAATCAGGACAATGATTGTGCTAATGTCAATGACATGCAATATATTGTAGTTATAATGTGAATAAAGTTGGATATAAATTAAATTAATTTATAGTAGTGGACATATGGATAATTATATATTAAGGAATGCACCAAATAATGTAGAATCCTGCTGCATGGTGTGTGTAGTTCCACCTTAAAAAGCTAAAAACCTTCAGCCTCATAAAAGATCTATAAAACACAAAAATACTCCTCTTAGAAGGCCATGACTCTGCAACAGATGTTATATAACAACACATGTATCAGATTTTTTACTTTATTGGATTTGACAGACTACACATACAGTAATTGCCTTTTCACATCTATGCATTCCTTGATTGTTCCAGCTCTAGCAAAAAAGGGTCAGTGTATATTGATTATCCCTAATTTCAGTACATTGCCTTAAGGAAAAAATCAGTTCATTAACCTTTTCTCACTAGTGGGTTGTTGTAACGGAGCCGATGAGACGAGAGGCTGACGGATCCATATGCAAAGCTTTATTCTTAAACATGCTCAAACAACAGGCAAGGTTCTGACATACCAAAAAGGCATGGCACAGGCGAGACAATAGAGAAATCCAAAAATGGGCGTGGTCGCCTGACGGCTAACAATATCCAGTGGGGTAATCCGACAACAAGAGTAGTCCAGGCAAGGTGCAAACATAGTCCAGACGAGATAAATCCAAGACAGGCAGATAATCAGGTAACGGGCAAGCACAAGACGAGATTAGACTAAACTATGAACTAGACAGAACTTCAGATAGGAAACTGGCATCCGTGGCTCACTCGAGCCCACCGTCTGCCGTTGACTCGAGCCAGCCGGAGACAAATACATTTTAAATAATTGATACATGCATGTAACGTGTGCATCAAAAAATACAAATAAATATAACATTTTCTTTCTTTGTCACAAACAATAAAGTATCAATATTAACCATTTAATTGCTTGTTATTCCAACTTCACTCCTCGTTGTAGCTGCCCTTGCTCTGGTCACGCGAACCATGTGGGAAGCAGGTTCAATTACTCTCTAAAAGGCCATTAAATGGTTCTACATCTCAAATCTAGATTGGATGATACAAGTTTTCAGAAAATACACACCACACAATGCAATAACAACCGAACAAGAACAATGTTGTTTAATGTTGATGTTACATCAATACAGAGAAAACAGTTCAGTCATTTTCCTATGCAAAAAGATGTGTATTATACCAACACCCAGAATGTATACATCTCACTCATCACCCACATGAACAAAGTCCACCATTTCACATTTAAGAATAATCCTCATAATATCTGCACAAACAGCTGAATCGCGTATCTCTTACCGCGAATTTGGTTAGTCCCAAACAAATGTCCCCAGCCTTGGTGCAATGTTGTAATGAAAGGTCCAAACAGTCACGAAACGCTCCAAAAAAACACAGGTAAATCCTGCCAGCGAGGCATTAGCTGCAAACAAGGATATCCACCTGGTGAGCTAGAGGTCCGTCGATTGGAACAGTTCCCGGGAAACCCAATGCTCCATACATTGGTTCCTACCCCCTTATATACATACAACATCATCATTCATAAAGAAAAACAGGAAATAATACACGAGTCCAGCACAGCATTATAGAGCCTGGGGTCAAAAGAACATCATAGTATTAGTAATCAAGATA
Organism: Ptychobarbus kaznakovi; assembly: GCA_027422405.1. Lineage (NCBI taxonomy): Eukaryota > Metazoa > Chordata > Actinopteri > Cypriniformes > Cyprinidae > Ptychobarbus > Ptychobarbus kaznakovi. Next base: position 189,841 of record JAPDDN010000623.1, read on the forward strand.
TACAACTTGATAGTCTTAATACAATTTCCATTCTTACATAACACACTGACATAAATTCAATATTAATATGTAGCGGTGCTACAATGTGAGTACATAAAGCACAATGACATAAAGGTGAGTATATGATGATAGCTTTATTTTTATTTTTGGTTAAATCATCTATTAGCTCGTTAACACGTATTGCTCAGACCCACAGAAGAGGTTTTTAAACAAACAGTCAGCCACAGCGACACGCCTACATTGTGTTCGGTAATATAGTAATATGCATAAGCGTTTAGATCTTAACTGGTGTAGAACCGTATGTTGTCATTCTTGAAGTGGCGACTGCAGACTGTATCAGAAGTGATGTTAAAATCCTTACATCTAATACTCTGAATCCACTTATTTCAAGTTTCTTCATCCTGGAGAGATGTGTGAAAAAACCTTTGAGAAGCAACACAAAACGGGACAGTATTAGGGGGTCAACCACCCTCACGGATGTTTAAACTTTATGGAACTCTTCGTTAAATAATTATATTACTGTGGTATACTTAGTTTGTTATATTATAGCAATAAAATATATGAATGTTATTTTATATTAATCGTTCATTGACAAAAGATTGTGGCTGGTAATGCACTCACGCTATGGCTGAATACAATCCGGAAGCTTTTATGCACCTTGAGATTTTACCAGAAATACGTAGCTTTTAGACAATCCCCTGACCGTATTATGTATAATATACATTTATAAGATATTGCACTAAATATTGGGAGTATCTGTCATGGTTCGGCTGCTGCTACGGTGTCGGGAAACAAGGACGCGAGGAGACATCGGAGAAGTTCACAAAGCCCAACTTTATTCATCTAAATGAAGAGACATATAGGTAGGACTCACACGTAGAAGGGGGAATAGACCTATAACAGCCGACACCAGACACAGGGCTTATAAACAGGGGAGTAAACTAGATAATGAGGGGCACACACCTGGAACTAATGAACTAATGATGAGAACAAAACGAGAACAGGAAACTGACCAAAAGTTGGCACGAGAGGAGGGGAACCACAAGACACAGGAATACAGGACTGACATTTGCTCCAGTGCTCTGGAGGCCTCCTGGGACCAGGAGACACGACAGACGGCCTCCAGGGCGGCACCAGTTCCGGTACCCAAGGCGGGTCAGGAGACTCGGCAGGACTTGGCGGATCCGCGGACTCGGGCGGCCATGGCGGAGCAGGGAGCTTGGGCGGCCATGGTGGATCCGGGCACAATGGCGGAGCAGGGAGCTTGGGCGGCCCTGGTGGGTCCGCCTCCGAAACCGCGGCCCCAGCCTCGGCCTCTATGGCAGGAGCCCTACTACCCCCCCCAAAAAAAATTCCTTGGGGGAAGTAGGGGCTTGATCAGGCTGGTGTTCTAGAGAAGTGGGCCCTTGGGGGCGCTCGGGAGTAGCAAACTCTTAGGGGCGCTCGCGAGGAGCGGACTCTTTGGGACGCTCTGGAAGCGTGAACTTCTGGGGGTGCTCTGGAAGCACAGACCCTTGGGGGCGCTCTTGGAGTGCAGGCTCTGGTGGGCGCTCGTGGGGAGCGGGCTCTGGAGGACACTGTCGAGGAGCGGGCTCTGGAGGGCGCTCTGGGGGCGCAGGCACGACATAGTGCTTTTGGGGTGCCGGCACTGGAGGACGCTATGGGCGTGCAGGCACGGCATAGCGCTTTCGAGGAGCTGGCACTTGAGGGCGCTCTGGGAGCGCAGGCACGGCACAGCGCTTTCGAGGGGCTGGCACTGGAGGGCGCTGTTGAGGATCAGGCTCTGGAGCTGGGCTCCAACTCATACCCTCATATGCCACCAGCAAGCCCAGGGGCACATGAGCATCTGTGGGCTTGCTTGCGGTTGCCGGTGGGCTTGTGTTGGCCACGGACGGCGGCATCGATCCCCCCACGAACGTGGGCATCGATCTCCCGCAAACTGCGGGCTGGGTGAGCCGCGGACGGCGGCGACGATCTCCCGCAAGCAGTGGACTATGGTAAGCCACGGGCGGCAGCGTCAATCTTTTGCGAATGGTGGGCTTGGTGAAAAAAAGGAGAAAACAAAAAACTTTCAAAATGAAAAACAAAAACGGGAAGGAGGGACGCCACTTACTATTGTTAGGTCAGCTGTTCTGTCACGGTTCGGCTGCTGCTACGGAGTCGGGAAACGAGGAAGCGAGGAGACATCGGAGAAGTTCACAAAGACCATCTTTATTCATCCAAATGAACAGGTAGGACTAACACGTAGCAGGGGGAATAGACGAATAACAGCCGACACCTGACACAGGGAACACAGGGCTTATAAACAGCCCTGTGTTCCTGTGGCTCAGTGGTAGAGCATTGCGTTAGCACCGCAAAGGTTGTGGGTTTAATTCCCAGGGAATGCACATACTGACCAAAAATATATAACCTGAATGCACTGTAAGTCGCTTTGGATAAAAGTGTCTGCTAAATGCATAAATGTAAATGTAAACAATGGAGTAAACTAGATAATGAAGGACACACACCTGGAACTAATGAACTAATGATGAGAACGAAACGAGAACAGGAAACTGACCAAAAATGGGCACGAGAGGAGGGGAACCACAAGACACAGGAAGATAGGACTGACAGTATCACACTAAAAGGGGACTTGTGGGCATTTAACTGAGAAGAAGCAGGAAGAAGCATCAGCTCACTGGCATGTGGTGTTGGTGATGATAATCGAAGGTGGAATTCTGGGAACTCTCACCCTGTCTGACAATGAGAACACAAAACAATGGATACAATAGAAGTGTTTCAAAGTAGGCTACTTCAAAATCTGAATGTATGGACATGTAAATGAGACTCACAAACTGAACTTAGTAAAGCAGAGTGAGATGCATCTGTATCCAGTTAGTTTGTCACATGAACCAGCTGTTATCTTTTGGGAGCTTTTACATTCCATTCCTTTCTTTATAACATCTGTCTCACCAGATGTTATAAAGCATGTCTCTAGCATGTTTCTTTCTAGCCAAAACATACTGCATTTTTAAATTGAGTTGAACAATGCCTTACAGCACTGAGACATGCTTCACAGTTCTGCTCTGCTCTTTCTTTCTCTTCATGAAGATGGCCATTGTTTCTGTTTTCTGAGCATTTGGCTCAGATTTGACCTCTTTTCCCAAACATCCTGTAGTGGCCGCACAGTCCTTCCCTCCCACTGTTTTCTTCCCATGTTTCTCTTTTCTGTGCTGTTGCACAACTGCGTTGTTTTCATCTTGGTGGTTCTGTTACAGACACACAGAGGTATTTGACAAGCTTTCATTCTGATCTTTTAGCACTGTTTGATTATTAGCATGCCCATTAATTGTATGACAGTTACGGTTTGCTGGGGTGTAGACTTATTTTTGAATTAATGTGGAGAATGGCTTGGAATTGACTGGAAGGCAGGATAAAGGCTTTGAGATTGGATGCAGTATACAGTCTTGAGGTTTGAATGGTTTTAAGCATTACAATACTTTAGTGCTTTTGCAGCATTAATGACAGACCGATGAGGTGTTCTATTTGGTTGGTAATGTGTTGTTTGATAGTGTGTTCAGGGTGGGTGTTAAAGCATTGGTAGGCAGGCAGACAGTTGCTATGGTGTTTTAGTGGGTTACTAGGGCACTAAGAGCAAGAGGTAGAGTATAGCAAACTAAAGCAGGAGAATAGTTTGTCAGGGCATTTTTACACAGAGTCAAAACTGAGACTTACAATTTCAGGACTCCACATTTGTATAGCCACATTTTCAGTAACCTTGTCCTGTGAACAGAAAGACGTTGGAGAAGTAGTTGTTTGTGATGCTATGCAATCACTCCGCTTGTGTTTCAAGTGTGTGCCGTGAGACTCACAGGATTCACAGAGCTGTGTTTCATTTGATGGTTTTAGATACAGTCTATAGATACAGTCTGTGTAACTGTATCATGTAACATGAAAACTAAAAGACTTTCAAATCACAGGAGCCAATATTTTATTTACAGTAGAACATAGATAACATAACAAATGTTTAAACTGAGAAATTTTACACTTTTATCCACTAAATGATCTCATTTAAAATGTGATGCCTGCTACAGGTCTCAAAAAAGTTGGCATGGGGGCAACAAAGGGCTGAAAAAAGCAAGACATTTTGAAAGGATTCAGCTGGTAGAACATCTAGTAACTAATTAAGTTAATTGACATTCGGTCTGTAACATAAAAGGGATGTCTTAGAGAGGCAGAATCCATCAGAAATAAATATGGGCAGAGGCTCCAATCTGTGAAAGAGTGTGTAAAAATATTGTGGAATACTTTAAAAACAACTTTCCTCAACGTCAAATCGCAAAGGCTTTGCAAATCTCATCATCTACAGTGCATAACATCATCAAAAGATTCAGAGAAACTGGGGAAATCTTTGTGCGTAAGGAACAATGCCGAAGACCTTTATTGGATGCCCGTGATTTTCAGGCCCTCAGACAACACTGCATCACTCATCAGCATGATTCTGTTATTGACATTACTAAATGGGCCCAGGAATACTTCCAGAAACCACTGTCGGTAAAATCCGCCATTCCATCTACAGATGCCAACTAAAGCTCTATCATGCAAAAAAGAAGCCATATGTGAACATGGTCCAGAAGCGCCATCGTGTCCTGTGGGCCAAGTCTCATTTAAAATGGACTGTTTCAAAGTGGAAAAGTGTTCTATGGTCAGACGAGTCCAAATTTGACATTCATGTTGGAAATCGCGTACGCCATGTCCTCAAGGCTATAGAGGAGGGCCGTGTCATCAGTTCAAAAGCCAGCATATCGGATGGTATGGGGGTGCATAAGTGCATACGTATGGGCAGCTTGCATGTTTTGGAAGACATTATAAGTGCTGAAATGTATATAAAATGTTTTAGAGCAACATATGCTCCCCTCAAGAGGACGTGTATTTCAGCAGGACAATGCAAAACCACATACTGCAGCTATTACAACAGCATGGCTTCGTAGTAAAAGAGTCCAGTGCTGAATTGACCTGCCTGCAGTCCAGATATTTCCCCTATACAGAACATTTGGCACATCATTAAACGAAAAATACGCCAAAGATGACCACGAACTCTTCAGCAGCTGGAAACCTATATCAGGCAAGAATGGGACCTAATTCCAAAACCAAAAGTCAAGAAACTCATAACCTCGATGCCCAGATGTCTTCAAACTGTTTTGAAAAGAAGAAGAGATGCTACACCACGATAAACATGCCCCCGTCCCAACTATTTTGAGACCTGTAGCAGGCATCAAATTAGAAATGAGCTAAATTTTTTAAATTTATCATTTTAAACATTGATGTTATCTATGTTCTATTGTGAATAAAATATTGGCTCATGTGATTTGAAAGTCTTTTAGTTTTCATTTTATTCAGATGTAAAAAAAATGTCCCAACATTTCCGAAATTCGGTTTGTAGCTTTGACTGTGATTTGTGCTGTAGAGATGGTGGAGGATCGACCAGCGGGAAGCGTCTCAGAGGCCATCACCAACGTGACGGGAGGCAGTAAACCTGTGCACCGCTTCCTCAGAGGACAACCCAAGAGTATTGGAGTGAGAACATGCTTCAATTCAATCACAGAAACCAAATTCAGCACAGAAAACACCAGCTTATTCTTTGCAGTACTACACTCTTCTATAATAGGCATGTAGTTCGATGCTGATGCGATGCAGGGGAATACAAAGCTAGTTTTCACAGTTTTACTCGAGTGAATGTGTCTCAGAGAACATTTAATTTTCACTTTTTGAATAGGCATGGGTATCCCCACACACATGGTTTTAACACACTTATACAGGGAGAATAAAGGTAGAGATTCTCATTCTGGTAATTCGAAGACAAGAAAGAGTAAGAAAAGCCAGTATTTGTGTATTTGTACTTTTGACTCAAATCCTCATAATGTGTTTCACTAGGTTTCTGTATTTGTCCATTGCTGTTTCCCTTCCATCATTAAGATTACATAAGCCATATCATTGATTGTATGTTTGTCCATTTTTATATATCTTGTGTAAGGTTGTGCTGGTGATGATGGGTATAGGTCTATATTTGCATGTTTTGCCTTGAAAGGTATTTAAGATATTTAATAATCAGAATCCATTTTATCTACAACTCTATACTTGTATTTGTCGACAATGAGATTACTGATAATTCAAAGAATGCATTAAAAATGCATTGTGTCAATAGCCAAATAATTTTAATTAATCAACAGTAATAATTATGACATTGATGCAAAAAAAACACTCCAAGACGATACATGGCAATAAAAAGCTGTAAACGGAAATAGAATGGTCAAGCCTCATCTGATGAAATTACATTTTCATTATTTTACTAAATGTATCCTAAACGTCTTGTTTTTGCAGTTCTTTATCTGTGGCCTTCTGTATATACTGTCTGAACGCAACCCCTCCAAAAAGATGGTAAGTGTCATTGTGTTTCTTGAGAATTCTTGTGTCCTAACAACATAATTGTATCTATAGTATTTGATGTTTAGTTTACATGTTTGTGTCTTGATTTGATTGCTCACAGATCACAGCCAGCCTTGCTCTGAGTATCATCTCAGTCATTGGAGTGCTGTCTGCGTTGGTGGAATTCTCCAGAGCAATTGTTGGAATCCATCATGCAATCAAAATTCTTATATATGACAATCTCACAAAGGAGGAGGAGCTTTATGCTGAACAACATTATGTGAGGAATATAATTTGAGATATGAGGGTGATAGAGAGGTGTATTTATTTATTTAGCCATTTAACAGACACTTTTATCCAAAGCGACTTACAAATGAGGACATTATAGAAGCAATCAAAACCAACAAAAGAGCAATAACTTGCAAGTGCCATTACAAGTCCTGGTTAGCCTAACGCAGTACACGTAGGAAGGATTTTTTTTTTTAGAAAACTAGTATGTAAAATATAGAAAAATTAAACAGTGTTAGTTTTACCAGAAAATCTAGCAGTTAGAGAATAAATATGCAATTGATAGAGGGTCAAATGTTTGTGTATTTGAGAGATTATGCATGCGACAGATTAAAAATATGCGCCTATACGAACAAAGTCTAATTTTGTTTTCACAGACGCCCTTGATAAACATGGAGCTAGTGTTCATCTGTCACAGCCTGATAGGGGATGTTCTGCTTGTAATCATGACATTCTTCACCAGGGCAGCGCTGCAATCCAGCAGGACTCAGGTAATCTCACCGCACACAGACTTCCACCTGCGCAAGCACCAGAAACTCTCGGCTGGGCTGCGGGTCTTTTCTGATTGGGTTATTATAGCTGGAGAAAAGGGAAATCACGCTAAATTCAAATAACAAAAAATGAAAGAAATTTAAAATAGTGTGCATTTAACATTTAAAAGTTCATTCAAAGATTATGTTTACGTCAAATGTAGTGTATACCAACTTTTCTTTAATTTGAACTCTGGACCACAAAACCAGTCATAGGTGTCCATTTTTCAAAATTGAGATGTATAAATCAACTGAAAGCGGAATAAATAAAATTTCCATTGATGTATGGTTTGGACAATATTTTAAAATCTGGAATCTGATGGTGCAAGAAAATCTAAATATTGAGAAAATCATCTTTAAACTTGTTCATATTAAGTCCTTAGCAATGCATATTACTAATCAAACATTTAGTTTTGATATTTTTAACGGTAAGATATTTACTAAAAATATTCATGGAACATGATTTTTATTTAATATCTTAATGATTTTTGTCATAAAATAAAAATTTATAATTTTGGCCCATACAATGCATTTTTGGTTTTGGCTACAAATATACCTGCGCTGCTTATGGCTGCTCCAGTGTCACTTATGACTCTAGAATGCTTCAATCATTCATGACTTAAATATGTCTGGGGAGAACCTTTGCTACATACATGTTCCGTCTCTCCTTGGTTTCTACAAGTAAGCAAACAAAATCAATATTATTTGTTAATTTAGTAAGAAGTCATGTAACAAGTAAGATAATGCAATCGCCCTGTTGGGTTTATTTTGTGATCATGATAGGCTGACTGTAGATTTTCCTCATTTGTACGAGTGAAGGTCGAATGTTTATGGATGATTTCCTCGTCTCCGCAGGCTGTTGTTGTAATGCGGAACCTGCCATCAACAGAGTGAATGAACTCAAATCATCCTCCTTTGTGGACGTGAAGAGGAGCTGATGGCACATTACAACATTTCACTAATAATTTTATATATGCAGTATATGATATGGTAAGCGGTAGAACTGTAAAGTCTGTTTTCTGTTACCAATAATACCAGTGTTTTGTACCGAAACCTAAAATAAAAACAGCTTTCAGAACGTATAGACATTTATTACTTATAAACGTATCTTTGAGCTTCATCGATTATAACTGTGCATTAATACTTTTGATGGTTATCTCGGAGACGTCTATTTGATGTCTGCATTTACATCTGAAAAATGTTTATGTTTGCTCATCTGTAATATGTCAAGTTTCCTTTCGCATGTCAAATAGACGTCTATATGTCTTTAAGATGTTTATGATTTAGATTGCATGTAAAACTGACATCTGAAAGACGTTTGTAGACAGCTTTCCAGATCACGAGATCTTCAACAGACATCTTGCAGACTATATAATATTTTATGACAGTCCTTTTGTAATAAATATTCTTTGCAATGAAGGAATGAGCACATCTCCAAAATTTATGCTAAAGAGTGGAAAGCATCTGTCAAAATCTGATAAACATCTTCATTAATAAACACTTTCAAAACTTTGGACATGAAATGTTTTAGATGGATTTCAAATACTGTAAATAATCTACACACAGAAAAATAAGGGTTTCACATTTTACATTTTTGGGAACAACACCTTGTTCCTGGATAAGTACCCTTAATTGGTCTAAATGAATCTACTCCACCAAGCTACTGTTATAAGCATGAGCCTCGTCAGTCTGGTCGTGGCGGCGGTGTCGCAACAATATATAGTGATATTCTCAATGTTACTCAGAAAACAGGATACAGTTTAACTCATTCAAAATACTTATGCTCAATGTTAAACTGTTAGATAAGCAAAATAAATCTGTCCTATCTCTTGCTCTGGCTACTGTGTATAGACCGCCAGGGCCATATACAGATTTTCTAAAAGAATTTGCAGATTTCCTCTCAGACCTATTGGTTAATGTTGATAAAGCACTAATTGTTGGAGATTTTAACATTCACGTTGATAATACAAATGATGCGTTAGGACTTGCGTTTACTGACCTAATAAACTCTTTTGGTGTCAAGCAAATGTCACCGGGCCGCCGGGCGACACATCGTTTTAATCATACGCTAGATTTAATAATATCGCATGGAATTGATATTACTGATATAGATATCGTACCTCAAAGTGGTGATGTTACTGACCATTTCCTTGTATCGTGCATGCTGCATATTACTGATATTAACTATATGGCTCCGCGTTATCGTCCAGGCAGAATTATTGTTCCAGCCACTAAAGACAGATTCACCAATAACCTGCCGGATTTATCTCAACTGCTCTGTGTACCCATAAATACAGATGAACTAGACACAATTACTAGCAACATGGGAACTATCTTCTCTAATACGCTAGAAACTGTTGCCCCCATCAAATTAAAAAAGGTTAGAGAAAAACGTGCTGCGCCATGGTACAGCAGTTATACCCATTCTCTCAAGAAAGAAACTCGTATTGTTGAGCGCAAATGGAGAAAAACTAACTTGGAAGTCTTTAGAATTGCGTGGAAAAACAGTATGTTCAGCTATAGACAGGCTCTAAAAACTGCAAGAACCGAGTATATCCGCAAACTTATAGATAATCACCAAAACAATCCAAGGTTTTTATTTAGCACAGTGGCTAGATTAACAAATAAACAGATGTCACCCGATCTAAATATTCCCTCACAGTTTAATAGTAATGACTTTATGAATTTCTTTACTGATAAAATAGATAATATCAGAAATACAATAACAAATGTAGATTCTTGTCATGGATCTGTCTGTCCTGCTCCCTTTCCAATCACAGTGCACGCCCTCACCTGGTTTCACTGATCATTGATCACGCTCACCTGCACCCCATCACCACCGTCATCACAGCCAGTACTTAAGCACACACTTCACTCCAGTCATCGTCCGATCTCGTACACACAACGTGGACTCTACTCCTGCTTATTCTAAGCTGAGTATCTACCTTGCCTACTTACCGGTATCTCCTTACCTCCTGTGTCACTCCTTGTGTTCTCCTCTCCCACCAGATCGTCTGTCTCCGTGATCAGTGTGCTTCTGTTGTGTTTTCCCCATCGCAGCTGTCCGTCATATCTGTGGATGAGAAGACATTCAGTTACTCGCCAACCCAGCGTCAGGACGATCTCTGACGACATCCACTCACCTGTAGTCTCCATAGCTCATCCTGTTTAATAAACACCATTGTGTTTTTACTTACCTCTGTGTCCAGTAGCATATGTTACAGAAGATCGGACCTACTACCGAACAAAATATGGACAGCATCTCCTCGCCCCCAGAGAAGGACCTCCTCATGATAACCCAAGATGGCTGCTCCATAGAGAGCTATGTTGAAGAATTCCTCCAGCTCGCCCACCAAGGAGATTGGAATGATGATTCATTGAAGATTGTCTTCTGGAGCGGTCTAAGTAATCACCTGTTTCTCCAAGCACCCCCTGCTGCAACCCCTGGCTCTCTGGCGCAATATATCGACCATGTGCTCATACTGGCGGGTTCATCTTTTACTGTGGAGGAAGTTCCCACAAGCCAGATGCCGCCGCCGCACACTGAAAAACCGAGCCCGCCTGCAGAGAAGAAGACAATCTCGCCTTTGCCTCCGCTGGTTCCATCCAGCTCACCTTTGCCTCCGCTGGTCCCATCCAGCTCACCGTTGCCTCCGCTGGTTCCATCCAGCTCGCCTTCACCTCCGCTGGTCCCGTCCAGCTCACCGATGCCTCCGCTGGTCCCGTCCAGCTCACCGATACCTTCGCTGGTCCCATCCAGCCCACCTTTGTCTCCGTTGGCACTGTCCAGCTCAGCGCTTCCCGAGCGCCCTCCAGTGCCTGCTCCTCACCAGCGCCCTCTAGTGCCTGCTCCTCACGAGCGCCCTCCAGTGCCTGCTCCTCGCCAGCGCCCTCTAGTGCCTGCTCCTTGCCAGCGCCCTCCAGTGCCGACTCCTTGCAAGTGCTCACAATTTCCTCCGCTGATCCTGCTCAGCGCATCCTCGTCTCCGCTGGTTCCGTCCAGCTCTCCCGAGCACCCACGTGAGTCAGAGCCGCCCGAGCGCCCAAGTGAGTCAGAGCCGCCCGAGCGCCCCAGAGAATTAGCGGCACCCGAGCGTCCACGTGAGTCAGCGGCACCCGAACGCCCCCAGGAGTTGATCCCGTCCTGCTCTCCAGAGCCCCTGCTGGTTCCGTCCAGCTCTCCAGAGCCCCTGCTGGCTCCGTCCGGCTCTCCAGAGCCCCTGCTGGCTCCGTCCGGCTCTCCAGAGCCCCTGCTGGCTCCGTCTGGCTCTCCAGAGCCCCTGCTGGTTCCGTCCGGCTCCCCAGAGCCCCTGCTGGTTCCGTCCGGCTCCCCAGAACCCTGAGCCAATTCCGCGCTACCTGAGCGCCCCCTGGAGTCCGCTCCTCCAGATCATCCTCAAGAGCCCGCTCCTCCAGAGGCCCCTCATGCGCCCGCTCCTCCAGAGCGAAAACAAGAGCTCTTCCAGAGGAGGAAGGTCCAGAAGTTTCCCAAATAATTTTTTTTGGGGCTATATACCCGTGATCCTCGTAGTCATAGTGGCCATGCTCGGGACAGTGGTCAGGGCCACTATGGCTCAACCGCCATGGCCATCCAAGCTCCATGCTCCACCGTGGCCGTCGTGGCTCCCCGAGCCTACAGTCCTGCCCTGGCCTCCCGAGTCTCCAGTTCCGCCATGGCCTCCAAAACTCCCTGATCCGCCATGGCCTCCCGAGTCTCCAGTTCCGCCATGGCCTCCAGAGCTCCCTCATCCGCCGTGGCCGCCGGAGTCCCCGGACCCGCCCTGGAGGCCGCCCCGGAGTATCTGCCCATCACCAGCCTCCAGGGCGCCCACCCCCCCCTCCCCAGTGTTATTTTTTACGGCGCGGGACGTGCCTTCCGGGAGGGGGAGGTAATGTCACAGATCTGTCTGTCCTGCTCCCTTTCCAATCACAGCGCACGCCCTCACCTGCTTTTCATTGATCACGCTCACCTGCACCCCATCACCACCGTCATCACAGCCAGTACTTAAGCACACACTTCACTCCAGTCATCGTCCGATCTCGTACACACAACGTATCACACTACGTGGACTCTACTCCTGCTTATTCTAAGCTGAGTATCTACCTTGCCTACTTACCGGTATCTCCTTACCTCCTGTGTCACTCCTTGTGTTCTCCTCTCCCACCAGATCGTCTGTCTCCGTGATCAGTGTGCTCCTGTTGTGTTTTCCCCATCGCAGCTGTCCGTAATATCTGTGGATGAGAAGACATTCAGTTACTCGTCAACCCAGCGTCAGGACGATCTCTGATGACATCCACTCACCTGTAGTCTCCATAGCTCATCCGGTTTAATAAACACCATTGTGTTTTTACTTACCTCTGTGTCCAGTAACATATGTTACAATTCTACAGCGTCTAGTATTTCAGCTTCATTCATCGCATCCAAAGAAAAACTTCATTGCTTTACAACTATAGGACAGGATGAGCTAAATAAACTTATCACTGCATCTAAACCAACAACATGTTTATTAGATCCTGTACCCACTAAACTATTGAAAGAGTTGTTACCTGTAGCAGAAGAACCGCTTCTCAATATTATTAACTCCTCGTTATCTTTAGGCCATGTCCCAAAACCATTTAAGCTGGCAGTTAAGCCTCTTATTAAGAAACCAAAACTAGATCCTTGTGAACTGGCAAATTACAGGCCCATCTCAAATCTTCCGTTTATGTCGAAAATATTAGAAAAAGTAGTGTCTGCTCAATTGTGCTCCTTTTTGCAAAAAAAAATATATCTATGAAGAATTTCAGTCAGGTTTCAGGCCCCGCCATAGCACAGAAACTGCACTTGCTAAAATTACAAATGACTTGCTTCTTGCGTCAGACCAAGGCTGCATCTCGTTGCTAGTTTTACTTGATCTTAGTGCTGCGTTCGACACTATAGATCATGACATACTGATAGATCGATTACAAAACTATACAGGTATTCAAGGGCAGGCCCTAAGATGGTTTAGATCCTACCTGTCCGATCGCTACCACTTTGTTTATTTAAACGGGGAGTCATCTCAATTATCACCAGTAAAGTATGGAGTACCACAAGGATCTGTCCTAGGTCCTCTGTTATTTTCATTATATATGTTGCCCTTGGTAATATTATTAGAAAATACGGGATTAGTTTCCATTGTTATGCTGATGACACTCAACTATATATCTCAACAAAACCAGATGAAACCTCTAAACTATCTAAGCTAACGGAGTGTGTTAAAAATATAAAAGATTGGATGACCAGTAATTTTCTCCTATTAAATTCAGATAAGACAGAGATATTACTTATTGGACCTAAAAACAGTACACAGAATCTCTTGGATTACAATTTGCAACTAGACGGATGTACTGTTACTTCCTCTACTGTCAAAAATCTGGGTGTTATATTAGACAGCAACCTATCTTTTAAAAATCATATTTCCAATGTTACAAAAACAGCATTCTTCCATCTTAGAAACATTGCCAAGCTACGGAACATGTTAAGAGTTTCAGATGCTGAAAAGCTAGTTCATCTAGCATCTTCAATAAACAAGCTACAGATAGTACAAAATGCTGCGGCTAGAGTCCTTACCAGGTCAAGAAAATATGATCATATTACTCCAATTTTACAGTCTCTGCACTGGCTACCTATTAAGTTTCGTATCAGTTACAAAATATTATTACTTGCCTATAAGGCCCTAAATGATTTAGCTCCTGCGTACCTAACTAATCTTCTATCACGCTACAATCCAACCCGTTCCCTAAGGTCGCAAAACTCTGGACTCTTGGTAGTACCTAGGATAGCAAAGTCCACTAAAGGAGGTAGAACTTTTTCATATCTGGCTCCTAAACTCTGGAATAGCCTTCCTGATAACGTTCGGGGTTCAGACACACTCTCTCTGTTTAAATCTAGATTAAAGACACATCTCTTTAGCCAAGCATTCATATAATGCATCTCACAATCTTGTACTGCCAGTCTATCTGAACAAATGCACATTATTATGCTTTAGCTTGGGTTATACTGATAATTTCATCCAGGGTTATTCCTGGATGGAACAACTGCTACGCTAATTGTCTTATTGTTTCTATGTTTCTGCCACGGATTAACATCCCGTGGTAGCTAGGAATTACACAAGCTTCAGTCTGGATCCAACCCTTAAACGATCTGAGATGACCGAACACCTGAGAAGAGACAATGACAACCCTTCGGAGGACCTCAGAGAAAGCCAACCATCAGCGATTATACCGACTTGACCAAAGTCTGCCATAAATGGAGGATCAGCACCTAGAGACAACCTCTACAGCCCGGAACGTCAGCGGAGTCTAGGACACATAGATGAGCCCCAGAGACAGATCTCCAGTGAGGAACTCGTCACCTAGACATCCTTCGGGGAAAGACCCCTGCAACCAGTGGACCACTTACACTCTGACTTTGCTGCAGTTGGAACAAACTACTGGTTTGTCTGGCCGGAGGGGAACTGGCCCCCCGACTGAGCCTGGTTTCTCCCAAGGTTTTTTCTCCATTCTGTCACCGATGGAGTTTTGGTTCCTTGCCGCTGTCGCCTCTGGCTTGCTTAGTTGGGGAATCTTCATTTCCAGTGATATCATCGACTTGATTGCACAGATATTATTTAAACTGAACTGAGCTGGACAATGCCATCACTAAATTCAATAATGAAATGCATTAATCTGAAAATTGAGTGTTAAATCCTGTCATTTTACATTTCTTACACAATTTGTCTATGTTGATATTGTGCAGTGCTTTGTTACAATTTGTATTGTTAAAAGCTCTATATAAATAAAGGTGACTTGACTTGACTTATATTTTCTGTGTGCATCGTCTAGATGAAAACCCTCACATAGAAGAAGACATCTGTGAGATTAATTTCCAAACCGATTATCAAACCGGAAGTCTTTATTATTTCAGAAATCCCTAAACTTAAACTCTGCTAATTAATAATGCTGTAACAAAAACAATTAAATCTAAAGATCTACTAATATTACTGAAATAAAGCTAGAACAAAGCACAAAGGTCCTGTGGTGGTAGACATAAAGGAAGGTTAATCTGCAGGAGCGGGACCGAAGACAAGGGAACTAAACCGATATGAGACGACTGGGTTTTTATCGGTTCTTGGTTATGAGATTGTTGCATGTAGAATTAATCACTTGTGAAATATGGATTTTAATACCAGCTGTAAACAGGACTATTTTCTATGTGAGACATGTTTGACTGTAATTGTATTTTTTTACAGCAGAAAGAATCCTTGTACATATATTTTAAAGGTTTATAATATAATTATAATATTTTATATATAATTAAATAAACAGATTTTTCTCAATTTCTGAAATAAAGATTAAAATGTTTGCTAACATGTACGTTACATCATAGAAAATTTAGTTTTCAACAATAATAGCTAGACCTGCTAAAAAATATATATATATATAAAAACATGGGTATGTATATTCTAAATGTAAAAATTATTATTCTATGGATCTCCCAGTTTTGAGAATTTCATTGGGGGGGGGTTGGCGATATGGCAAAAAAAATTTTTTTTATATCACGATTCTCTGTCATGTTGGATTTTTCTATTTTCAAGTTGTTTGAACATTACAGCCAAAATAATTTCCCCTATTATAAAGACAAAGCCTTTCAAGGTAACAACATATAAAAAGTATGATGGACATTTATGTCAAAGTGGGAGAAGATTAAAATCTGTGTCATTATTTTATCTTTGTTATTAAAAAATGAGAGCAAAGATACACATTACAAATACACATAATATACAAATAACACAAACTGTGTTTTATTTTCAGGTACAATGGGTGTATTTAGCAGAGCATTCAAGAAACTGAATGAACAAATATAAAAATAAAACACTATATGGATTGATTCATATTAAAGAAAATGTATTAAAGATGTTCAGTCAAGAGTATCGAGTGATTTTTCTCTTTGTGTTTGGTGTTTTATGAACATTAAAGGAGTAAATCACTAAAATAAAAAGTTTTATTTTTATACCATCATTTACTCACTCAAGTTTAGTTTTAAACCTAAATGTGTTCCTTTCTTTTGCTGAATATAAACGCTATTTTGAGGAACTTGGAAAACCAAACCGTTGCTGGTCCTCAGTGACTTACATAGTGTATTTTTCTCCTACTGTTAAAGTCAATGTGGACCAGAAACTACTTGGTTACCCAGATTCTTCAAAATATATGATTTTGTGTTCAGCACATGAAATACATTAATACAGGTTTGGGAGTATTTAATGACAGAAATTAGATTTTAGGGTGAACTATCTCTTTAATGACAGTCGGCTGCATGTTTAGTACTGTCCCTTTAAGAGCTGCACGCATCTAATATACAGATGCGCATCTGTTTCTCTCTCGGCTGTTTACTTTCATTTTAGACATAACCGACCGAGTCTATACATAAACCTTGTGTGCTTTTACAGTATTAGCTCAAAAGATAACAGTTAAAGTGCACGTCAGACCAGCGAGTGAATTAAACATTTAACCAGTAAAGGTCGTAGCACGCTTAGCCCGAAATTTTCATATGCGTTTTTTGTATTCATAATCCTAAAACATTGTCACGCACAGAAGCCTTGCACACTGCGTCCGATGCATATTAATTCATCCGTTGCAAAAATAAATCACAAAACAATAGCTAAATGGAGTCTTCAAGCATTGAGGATGATTTTGTTGTCCTCTCGCTTCTTTAAAGAAAAAGAAAAAGAAAGGAAATATTGGGTCCATCCAATCCTGAGATATAGAGAGGACAGAGAGTTCAGCGGGATTATCCCGGACAATTAAAAGTTTACTTCAGGATGTCTGTGGCTCAGTTTAAAACTTTGCTAACGATACTAGAGCCACATATTAAAAACAAGACCACCCGTTTCTGTGAACTCAGTGTGCAAGGATCTATATACAGTGCTTTGTGCTGAGAGACGAAGTGGATGAACTTGACAATCGTCATTCTGGATTTTGGCGTTCACTTGTACGGTGGCTCTGAAGTGTCAAAACACCTCTCAAAGTGCTTTCTACGCATCCCAAAAACGGAAAAATTCGAACCCGATCTGAATTTTTTATGACGGATGAAAATTTCAGGGGCAGCGTGTAAACGTGATTGACATACCGTGAAGTCGTATTTATTTTTCAACGTGCGAAAATTTCGGACTCAGTGTGCAATGGCTTTAAGGCTTTAAAGCACATGCAAATAATGTACTTTTCTGACTGCAAATAAGTGCAGTGTCCTCAGTGTCCCGTGAGAGTAACTCTACCACGCAGTTAACACTGATGTGAATGCATGTAGCGTTCTACAGTATCTTGATACGGGGGTGCCAGAACTGCAGCTGATAGAAACAGCTGTCGCACAATACTACGATATTTCTTCAAAAGCAGATCGTGCTTTTAGCAGACATTTTTAACATCCATGATCAAAAATCATCTTATAGAACACCCCTACCCTCAGTAGAAATAGTGGACCGGGCACTTTAGCATCTGATCTCAAAGGGGCAGGGGCTCGTTGTCAGGCCACAGTCTTCAGCCATCACGGATGCCAATCCAGTGTTCCAGAGCATCGTGAATGTTGCATCTGAAGACACTCCCAAGGCATTCGAGGCTGGCATCCAGCGTGGAGGACCCTCAGTTGGTGTCGGTGCAAGCTGCTGGCAATCCAAGGGTTTCTACATTCCCGAGCAACGCAAACCCTACGCTCACTATCACCGCTGTCTCAATACAATCAAGCGACATGCTTTCAGCGTTCTAAAGTGACACGGTTTCAACGCTAACGAGAACTCTGTTCCCCAGGCTCAGTGCTATCAGTCTCGGACATAGACCATGTACTCTCTGTCCTGCCAGTTATGGCCACGGCCATTCTCTGTGTTTAGGCTGCACACACCACCGTAGTTTCCCCAGAGGGGGCAACAGTGGCAGCTGGTCAATAGGGGCGCTGGGGAGCCGCCCCATCAAGTTAACCAGGGAAGATGCTGACTTCAACATGTTTGGAAAAAAGTTACATATATATTGCAAATTAATCACGAAATTGCTTTGTTTAGTCGTACTATTCGACTGATAAACATGTTAGCACCTATTAAAAAATAAATAAAAACTGCATTTCTTTTGTGTGTGTGCGGGGCACCTGACTAATGGGTGTGTATTAGGTCTGTAAACTTTTGAAAGACATGTGACTTGAAGCTGAGCTCTAATTGGCTTGTTTCAGATTGTCCTTGGGGCGCAGATCACTCCCAAGACCCTCCCACTTTAGATCTTAGCGAATCAATATTGTTTTTATATATTTTGGCCTCATGTGATTGGACCGTTCTCGACTGTTAAATAGGTGCAATCTCTCTTCCGAGATGAAAGCAAATTCGACAAAAAATCCTTTCACAAATCATTTAAATTATGAAAAACGTAAAAAACAAATGTAGATCATGGATGTAGTACCCTGGTTTAACGTTTAACTCGTTGTTGTATTACAAGTATTATGTTCTTACCTGTAAGTTAGTTGAAGAATGCATCCCATGCAGAAGCCATCCCATATGGGGGGGTAATATCTGTGTCTGTAACTGAGGTAAACAGAAAGTAAAGGTTAACTTAAACTCAATACATGTAGTAGACTGATCTTTATTGAAGATACTACATTTTTGGCGATGAGGATGAAGCAGAAAGCTTGTGATGACAACAGATTGAGGAAATAAAAAAGGGGAAGAAACGTGCAGATAACTGGCTGTGAAGGGAAACTGAAGATTTTAAAAGATAGAGAGACGAGGTACCATGGCTACAGCAACTATTGGCTCACTAGGAGCATTTGATGCAAAAGCTCATACATGGGAAGAACATTCTGAAGTACTGGAGCAATTTTTCATGGCTAATGAAATTGAAGATGAGGGTAAGCAAAGAGCTATTCTCATAAGTGTTGTGGGACCAAAAACTTACAGTGTGATGCGAAATCTTCTCAGCCCTGTAAAACCAAGTGAGAGAACTTATCAGCAGCTGGTAGTGATGCTAAGAAACCATTTCAATCCCCAGCTGTTAGATTTAATTTCTGCATAGATGAATGTAACGGCACATAAAGGAAGGGTCATTTTCTTATTTGTTTGTCCTGCTGTTTCTGCTCACTGAAAGCATATGGCTCTCTGGGCTATGTGTGAAGGAAGGGTCATTTTCATTTCTTTGTCTGTCCTGCTTTACCTTATTTGGTCATTCTTTGGACCTCCTGTAATAAGAGTGTTCTGGTACCCTATATAAAGGCACGTGTGACCTAGAATAAACGAGTTCAAAAGCCATGATGCCTCTCTGTGTCTTGTCTTTGGGCTCCCAGATCTGCTGAAGATTTAGTTCACAACATCCAACATATATTTCTGATATGATTTAGAAGTGATCCAAAACACAGAAAGAAAACTTAGTTCATAAGGAAACTGAAGTCTTACAATTGGAGGCTCGCCCTATGTTTGTTCGCAGGTAACCTGAGACCTATTACTCGTGTTTTGATGCCGGGCTAGATTCACTTCTATAGGATGCAAGAGTATCTCACAGGTAAGAGTTTTTTATATAACCTTCCTGTGATATACTGTTGATGGCAGACCGCACGTTTGTGTTGGGTTTCTGCATTTGCGTGTGCATTCCGTGGCATTGAACTGAGGGCCAGGTTACGCCCTGGTAGGCGAGAATCACACGGCGCGCGTATTTTGAATATTGTTTTTATCATTTAAACATGATAAGTATCAAATAAGAGAAAAATATATATCAAACAGTTGGATTTTGTGAGTGAAGTTTTCGTCTTTTGTTTTCCTTTTCTATAACTCTTGCTTTCTTCATTCGTTGAGTATGGGACAAAACATTTCTAAACTGCTACAGGGTGAAAATCCGGTAGATTTTATGATCAGAAATAATAAGGGTTATTGGACACAACCTTTTATTGATAATTTGGCCAGATGGTCTGAAAGCGTCGGACCGCAAATTGACAAATATCCGAGATTCAGATCTTTTAAAGAAAATGATATGGAGTTAATGAAATCCATGGTTAAAGGTGGTTGGGGTGATCCTCAATGGGATAGTAAATATATGGGTGAATCGTATGTAATGTGGAAAAAAATTAAAACAATATGGAACCAAGGTCCCGAGTGTTTTAATAAAGCGAGCAAAATATCGAACTACGCGCCGTCCACTGTAAAGACACCGCCACCTTATGATACAGCTACGGTTCAAATTAATGCTCAAACTAGTTCAAATTTGTACCCTTCCTTACATTCCTTTGTGTCTTGCACACATCCCCTTCCCCCTCAAGAGATGAACAAAGAAACTGTACGCATGCAAAGTGCGGCTCAGCCGTCAATGGCGTGGGTTCAAGAAGGTCCTAGAATTATCCTTAAACCAGCTACAATGACAGACATTGATACTATTTGTAAAACTCTCCCGAACGCAAATAATTCTAACACATTTGTAGATGTTTTGCGCTCGCACACACGTTATGCGCAATTAAGCGGCTCTGATTACAGATCAATCTTATTACGAGTTTTGGTGGATGATGTAACTGAATCGTCTCTTATTGCGGAAATCCCTGCTTTAGATCTTGATCATGACGAATTAGATGGAAATGGTATACAATGTGATCCTCACGAATTTTGGTGAGCAGATCCTGAAAATGTCACTGAATTCTTTAAACAGGTTAAGAATTTTTTAGACACTCGTGCTCATGTATGTAGAGATCTGACTCATGCCACAAATACCAAACAAAATAAGGACGAGACCGCATCTGCTTTTGTTTCTCGTTTCAAACGTGTGTGGGAAGAAGACGCTCGTATTCCAATAAACGGGGAAATGTCCTCACTGTTTATTAATACATGCTTAAATAATATGAATCCAGATTTGGCACGTTTGATTCGTGTAACAACTACAAACTTAATGCAACAAACTGTTGAAGATTTTTGCAAACGAATTCGTGAGTTAGACGCTTCTGGTGGTTTCACTTCGTTTCTGGTTAAGCCAAAACAGGAAGTTATGTTTTCAGGTCCACAGCAACGAATGACTGCCGTGTCTTCGCGTACCAAAGCGACCAAAAGGGGCGGCGCTCAGTATCATCGGGGCCCACCTCTGGGAGGTCCTAAAAGGTCCGGAGTGTGTCATTATTGCGGAATGGTAGGGCACTGGATCAGGGAGTGTCAGCTAAAGAAGGAACACGAGTTCACACGTATGCCTCAACAGACAAACCATTCTCAAGCGCCACTTAATGATAGGAATTATGCTGATCAATATCAGGTGTCTTGGATAAACAAGAAGGATGAATGAAATAAACCAAAAAATGCATAGGGATGCCCACAGAGCAATGTTGGTCCAAATGTACAATCAATGATTTGTTTTTCTTTTAGCAATCGCACGAATTAATTACCCATTGTTAATTTAGAGGTGAATGGCGTATATTACTCATTTTTAATCGACACGGGAGCTACGTGTTCATCTATTTCTGCTAAATTTTATGAAGGGCCGATCACAAATCGTACTATGCGCTCTGTTGGGGTTTCAGGGACTGACATTATTTGTTACATGACACCTGCCATTGAGGTAAAGGTACTTAATGACATACCTTTATTTCACAAATTTATAATCACTCCAAATTCACCATTGAATCTTTTAGGCAGAGATCTTATGCATAAACTTGGTATTGAGATTGTATTTTCAGACAGCTTTGTTAACTTCTCTTTGCTTTCAGATGTCCCATATGCAACTGTGGACATAATGCCATACTTCATGAGCAATGACGAACCACAACGATTTATATACAACATTACAGAGGTAAACCCATCGTTGTGGTCACAGTTTAAAGATGAATCAGGCCTCGTTAACATACCCCCTTACAAAGCGAAATTGATCACACAGAAACCTGTGTACATGAAGCAATACCCATTGTCACCTGAAAAGGTTGAAGGTATTCAACCGGTAATTTATAATTTTTTAAAACAAGGGGTTATTGTCCCCATTCACTCACCTTACAATACACCAATCAATCCCATCAGGAAAGCTGATGGAACGAGTTGGCGTTTAACACAAGACTTGAGGGCTATTAATTCTTTAATAATTCCTCTGGCCCCGATTGTGCCTGATGTGCCAACTATTCTAAATTCTATACCACACAATCACACCCGTTTCTCTGTGGTGGATTTGTGTTCAGCCTTTGTCTCCATCCCCGTCCATGCAGAGACTCAGCCGTTGTTTGCTTTTACATTTAAAGGTGTGCAGCTGACCTGGACACGCCTTGCTCAGGGATTTGTTGATAGCCCTGCAGTCTTTTCCGCTGCAGTGAAACGTGTTTTGAACACTGTCACAAACCTGCCATCCACGATTTGTGTGCTGAATTATACAGATGATATTTTAATATCCGCTGAAACTGAGGCTGACTGTTTGCAAGCATCAATTATTGTCTGCAATGTGCTTACAAGTGCTGGATTTAAGGCCTCGAATGAAAAGCTACAGTGGATGCAACCCAAAGTCCATTACCTGGGTCACATCATTTCACCAGGACTGAAGGCCATTTCAGCTGAGAGGGTGCAGCTGATAAAGACTATGCGTACTCCTGACACTGTGACACAACTACAAAGTTTTTTTGTGTTGGTGAACTACTGCCGTGCATGGATACCTGACTGTGCGTACCATGACAAAGGCCTACGATGTCTCATTCAACATGGAATGGGTCCAAGGAACACTTTGAACTGGACTTCTGAAGCAAAAGAACATTTCGATGCATTGAAAATTGCTATCACATGCGCTCCTGCCTTGGGGCTACCAGACTATTCCAGGCCGTTTCACTTGCATGCAGGGGAAGCTGTGGGTGTTGCAATGGGTGTTTTGACCCAAGAGCATGGTGGTAAACCACGCCCTGTTTCTTATTTGTCCAAACAATTAGACCCGATAGTCCTGGGTATGCCTGCATGCCTTCGTGCTGTGGCTGCAGCGGCGGAGATGGTTAAAATGGCTGAGAAAACTGTTTTATCATATCCTTTGATTTTGTACACCACTCATCAGGTGGGTGTTGTGTTGCACAATTTGAAGACACAGCACATGATGGCCCAGAGAAGGTCTGGCTATGAAGCAACACTCCTAGCCACAGAAAATGTAACCATTAAGCCCACTTCAGTTTCTAATCCTGCAGTTCAATCGCTGTATGGCTTATCCACATTGATCACTGAAGCTATACCTCATGATTGCATGAATACTATTGATTAATCGCCTGTATTGTATACAGGATACAGCGAAAATGGTCAAACTAATTCTAGACTCGTGTTGGATATGCGCCAAAACAAACCCTCACCGGAAAACGCCACACGATGCGTTACCGTTTCCAGAAGCGCCTTTTCAGTGCCTTCAAATAGATTTTTCTCATATGCCAGCAGTCGGAAATCTAAAATACATGTTAACTATCGTCGATAGGTTTTCAAAATGGCCTGAAGTTTTTGCGTGTGCCAAAGAGGATGCGAAAACGGTAGTGAAAATACTGTTGAAAGAAGTAATTCCGCGTTTCGGCATTCCTATGACCATTGAAAGTGACAACGGCACACCGTTCACATCAAAAGTAACTAAACTATTGGCTAAAACATTGTCCATAGATTGGCACTATAATATACCATGCCACCCACAATCATTGGGCGTGGTGGAACGAACTCATCAAACAATTAAAGATAAGATCACGAAAGCCTGTATGGAAACAAGCAGGAAATGGCCAGATGTGTTACCAGCCGTATTGGCAGAAATTAGAATGACCCCATCCTCAACAACAAAATACTCACCATTTGAGATTTTAATGGGTAGACCTTTCCCGACCCCTTGGGTCAAAGGTCGCGCAGGCGTTTCTTCCCTAGGAGACATGGAGGTGATCCTGGCACATGGAAAGAACCTATATGAGGATATATGCACATATATGAAACCTATATGCAGTATATATGCACATATATGATAATATATATGCTGCATATATGCATATATATGCACATATATGATAATATATATGCTGCATATATGCGTATATATGCCACATATAGTCAAAATTGAGGTGCATATATGTGCATATACAGGCCATATAGGTCTCCTATATTGCTTCTTTATATCCACATATAAGCCCTATATATACATACAAGATATGTCTCCTATATAGCTCATGGCAGGATCTGGTCATTTTGTAGCTCATATCTCACTTTGGCAACTATCATACATTAAGCCTAGCTCATATTTTCTATTATCAAGACAATAACTAAGAACTAACTAAAAACAAAAAAAATGCAAAAAACTTATGTATGTGCAAACACGTGAAATTGGTATCACATGTAATTGGCATGTTATGGAATTTAACTATGGCAAATAAGTGAGAGGAGATGGAAAGCTATGATGTCTACACGTTTTCCTGAAACATTTACAAGGTCAATTCTTTCTTGTATGAAGATAGTGGAAAAGAAGGAAATGTATAACAAAATGGTTTGTCGTTTTTTTTATTTTGTCAATCAAGCCTTTTTTTCAATTTCAAGTCACTTCCAGATTCACATTACAGCTCATACACATCCACACATTCACCGTTACATCCACCAAATGCAATGCAAAATGCAATGTTTTCTGTATTGTCTTAATGCAGTTTCTAGATGAATATGGCTGAAAGGTCATTACAGTCTAAACGTAGCAAAAAAAAAAAAAAAAAAATACAATTCCATAGAACATACATTCAAGTAATCATCCTCATCATCATCCCACATTTATCTGAGCATTTCACTGTGGTTAATGAATTTGAAGACAATGTCAACATTTCGGTTCACAGTGTTAATGAACAGACACTTTTCTTTTATCTGAGATGCTTGTATAGCAACTAAAGGCCCCAGACTTTTCCCTACAGGGATGAAATAACAAGGATTCTTAAATTGACCGCAGATGTCCTGTTTCACTTTTTGGTAGTACTTCCCCACTGCATAACATGTCTCACCCTGCCCCAGATCACAGACAATGAATGTCTTCACAGAGAAAAAACTTTCCTCTCGATCAGAAAGAATGACAGTGTACGAGTTTCTCCGAAAAGTACGCGAGTAGTTTTGTGAATGAACTATTTCATCATTAACCACTACTCTGCAAAAATACTTCACAGTGACTCTATTTCCTATGT
This sequence comes from Ptychobarbus kaznakovi, assembly GCA_027422405.1. Taxonomy (NCBI): domain Eukaryota; kingdom Metazoa; phylum Chordata; class Actinopteri; order Cypriniformes; family Cyprinidae; genus Ptychobarbus; species Ptychobarbus kaznakovi. The sequence continues at coordinate 215,194 of JAPDDN010000623.1, forward strand.
TGCTGATGCTGTTCAAGGCCAGAAAATCATCATTTCTGATCATACAAATTTTAGGCCTACCCAGAGATGTAACACCATGAGATCGACTTACTTCCTGCACCATTTTTTTCTCAACTGAAAAAGACTCTAAGAGAGCTAAGTAATCATCGGAAGCTGCCACCATGGTTTTTTTGGGAAAATGATGGAAATGCAACCTGTAGCCAAACTGTTTTCATTATCTGCAGAGAAACTCCCTGGCTGCTCTTTATCATATCTAAAATGATCCCATTGTATGACTCAAACACAAATGCAGACTGTGCCCAGAGGGGACCCCAGTTCCTCACAGTATTGGGCAGATGAAGGCACAAATGTACATTGAAAGTGACATTATTGATCCCATAAAGGGTCTCCATTTCCTGAACAAACTCTGTTAGCAACCCCTCAGATTCTGATATGTGCAGTGGTGATATATTCTCACCGAGTAGAAGAGAAACCCCCTTTACCAACTTAAACCAGTGCTTCAGATATTTTTCAGGTAAGACCCCTTTCAATGTTGGTATGCTGTAATAAAACAACCACATGTTCCACTCGTGTGCCTTCCAGAACTTTTTCTCTTTCACTGAGCGGGGGACACGGGAAACATTACAGGGGGGTTTAATAGAAGTTAAAATGTCATCAATCTGTTCTGTTGAGCGTCCGATATACCATGGCGATTGGTTGTTTTCAGAATGAAACCACAGCGTGGTGATGCTTCTTGCTACACCCAGCAGCACACTGTGCATATAATCTGGAACACAGCCATCAATGATATTAAAATCAGGTAGACAAGACAAAATACTAGGCCCTTTCACTCCCTTAGTGGGGTTTCCAGCAAGAGCCTCTTCTACCAGATCATCAGTCTGGGAGGGATTCCTCAACTCTGCTTTTTCATAGGGATAAGCCCTTACACGCCCCCTGCGTTTTAACACACTTGTACCTTTCTGCATACAAAAAGAACACCCAAACTCTCCATTAAACTGTTTAAAGTTCTGAATCAGTGGCCGAGCAACTGAATCTGCCACCATGGTAGTAAGCAGTACTTTACTTGTGACAACTTCCCCACTTTCACTTTGCCATATAAGACCATTAGAGTACAACTCTATGCATTCATCAACAAATGGTTTCATGTAAGTGTTCATATTTGGTTTGTTTTGACCAAACCACAGGCCACAAAGCATAACATGTTTTGCACGTAGTTGTATTGGCAGTTCATTAACAGTACACAAAATAGGCCACAAACTTTTTGTGTTTGATTTGTGCACTGGCACTCCATCACAGTTGAAAGTCAGTGATATGTTTTCTGGTGATGCAAGGGGTGATAGTTTTTTGTATAAATATCCATCGTATATATCATTAAAGGAGACATCCTTCTTCTCAAAACGGTGTTTCAGGTGTTTCCCTAATTGGTGGTCCTCAAGCAGTTTTTTAATTTGGTATTTTAGTGGCAAGTACAAAAAACACTGGTCTTTTTGTGCATGCGCTTTTGATGTGTCCTGGTCACAGACTGGGCACTTGACATTAAAGGGACCTTCCTGCATGCTTACGTTGCAACTCTTGCACACATATTGTACTTCTAATATGTCTTTCACTGAATCAAATGCTTTGTAGAAAAGGTACTTTGAGCCACTAACCAATTCCCCACCAGGACCAGCACTAAAGTTGATAAGATGCATGATGTCCTCCAAGGCACTATTTGTTAATCCGTGTTTGAGTTTTAATGCCAGCAGCAGGAGTTCCACCTGTTCTTTTGTTGGTTTCTGGTCTAAAGTTGGACTTGTGGGGTCTTCTAGATGTTCCTCTACTGGCTCCCCAGGTGAAGAGCTAGGGCCAGGTATGGGTTGGTTCATCTGTGAATTTAAAACATTGGATTAGCAATCCCAAATTTGCACAGACTAATACAAATGTACCATTTCATGTGGTTGGTAACCACCTGCATTTGAAGTCAGGCTCAAATGTATTTGTTTATTTTTTTAACAGTCCTTTCCATTGATTTTTTTGTCATTATATCATAAATTAATTAAAAAAAAAAATAACTGTGCACTCTTTTGTCCACATGTATATTTTTCTGACACTATCCTGTGTTGACGTCAGAGTGACATCAGGCCCTGACCACCATTTTCATCTGGCCAAACACAGTGAGAGACAGGTTCTGTCATTTTGTATGTGGCCAGCTGAGAGAGATGTTGCATTTGCACCTGAATCAAAACTTAAATGTTTTTTTTTTAACAAGATAAAAACATGGGTATCGCTGCAATATGGAAAGGACAAAGTAATATGGTATTTCCAATTTGTGCTCCACTTTAAGCAATATCAGGTGGAAGTTTGGGTTGTGGAATTATCTTATGATGATTTACAGTAACTAGTGTGCATGCACATGCACGAACAAAACCAAAAACACCTAACTTGAATATTTTAGACATTTTTAGCAACTTACTGTGTCATCAGAAGCAATAGACACCGGGTCATCTTGATTGTCCTCTTGGGTGAGATACCTAAAATAAAAATCCTTGATCAAGAAATATGTAGGCCTAATGCATGTGCATGTGCGTGTTGTCTACTTACTGAGTTGTAGAAGAAGAGGCCACAGCTTCTTCATCATCAACCATATCTTCAGAAATTTCCCTAATAAAAATGTTGTGGTAATGTTAAAACACTTCATGCATCACTCAATATAATATGATTGATATGACTGATTGATTAAGTCCAAGTAGGTAAATTCCATTCATGAGGTGAAGCCTTTAAGACTGTAGATTCAAAACACACATGCGGACTCCTGTCCAGAATTCCAACTTTAACTGTTTTCTTTGTTTCTTTATTTTTGAATAAATACAGTAACATAAAACATTTCTTTATTTTTGGGGTATACAGTGGACATGGAAAGATAAATTTTACCTTTATACAAACATACTTAACATACATTAAGGGAAATTATGCCACATACGTTTACAGGGTATAGTAAACGCTGGTAGCTTTGTTAGCTGGCTAACTTAGCAAGCTAGCTTCTAGCACGTTTTGTTACAATACTTACTTTCGTTTACGTCTTCTCTTTGTTCTTTCTGGAACGGGTGCTTCGTCGTCAACGAGGTACCTTTTGTAACGTACTGGATCCATATCTATTGCTTTTCTTTAATTGCGTCTTATTTCCTTAACGTTATTTATACTGGCAAGCATTTCTCCACTCCGATCGGCCGCTATACAGCGTCGCGTAGTTTGTGACGTCATCCGCATGCGGCGTAGTTGATGACGTCATCCGCATGCGGCATTCGCGCCGAAAGATAGCGGCTGGGAGTAAAAATGGCGATATCAGCATTGGAGATCCGCTTTGTCCTACTTGAATGGACTGAGGGTGAGGATAGAGGGGCCCATAGTATTTTGGCCCTCGACTGTGTCCGGAATTTTTCAGTTAAAGATTTTCTTGAAAGGACTGATAAAACCGAGAAGCTGGTGGAATGGCGAAAAGGCCGCAAACCCTGGCCGGTGCACCGAGCCAGAATTATTGACGTGGCAAGTATGTTACACGCTAACTTTAGCTGACGTTATGTAGTTACATACCACATTAAATGGTTTTGCTCGCACTTAAAGAAGTGTAAAATGGATTTTGCTAGGTACCTGGCTAGCAATAGCTTAGCTTTCTGGCTCATGTTAGCTACCTAATTTGCTAATGTTAGCGAAGTCCAATTGGGACTAATGTTAGTTTTGGTAACGTTAAACATGATTAGACAAACGTTTGCAGTTCATGATAACATTTCAATTGTATTGCACCAGAATTTGAAAAAACTCTCCAAATTAAACTGCGTGCGATCGAGATGGAGAAAGAGGACACACAAGGGCAAACAAAACGTCCTCACATCCCAAACTCAAAGTACAGTGAGCAGCAGGGGCAGACTGGGAAGGCTTCAAAGAAAAAGGTAACTGACTGCACCAATTGGTGCTTTACTTAAAGTTATCTCCCCCTCTCTCTCTTGTTTCTTAATGTGTAGGCATGTTGTTATTTGTAATTGTGTCATCTATGATGATTTCATGTGCTTTGTTGACAAGATGTATGTGCAAGGTGGTGTAACTTAAGTTAATAAGAGTTGGGCTAAAAGTCAGTCTGTCTCTCAAGGTTGACAATAAAAAGGGAGGGGCTTCCAAATATAAGCACCAGGAGGGTGAGAAGCAGGAGGAGGGTCATGACAGACTTTCAAAGAACAAGGTACACTACCAGTCTGCATCCTGTGTGTGTTGTTACATTACATTCATGATGAGTACGATTTTTATGGGGGATAAGGGAATCTTATTTGTATAGCGCTTTTCATAAGACACACAAGTCACACCCAAAGCGCTTCACACATGAAAGGGAGGGGGGTTCATTCACTCCATGCTGATGGTGGTAAGCTACATTTGTAGCCACAGTTTCCCATGGGTTAGACTGACAGAAGCGAGGCTGCTCACATCTGCGCCAACGGTCCCTCTGACCACCACCAACCATTCACACATAGGGATTGGGTGAAGTGTCTTGCCCAAGTGTCTTGTCACACAACGACAGTCTGCACCTGCAGGAGGCCGGGATTCAAACCCCCGACCTTCCGATCATGGGACGATCCGCTCTCCCATCTGTGCCACTGTCGCCGTTAAATTGCTTTTTCTTTTTCCTCTGTTTCTCCCTCTCCTCCGAAGGTTGGCGTGAAAAAGAGATGTTCTTCTAAATACAACCAGGAGGAGGAGGAGGAGGAGGAGGAGGCAACGAACAAGGTACACTACCAGTCTGCACCCAGTATGTGTTATTACATTGCAATACAGTAAAGATAAGTAAGACTTTTATAATAAAGGCATTACAGGAAAAAAAACCCTGGGTCCTCTCTCTTTCTCTCTCCCTCCCAGCGGGCCAACGAAGAGGAGGAGCGTTTGAATTTACCACCCTCTAAGAGAGAAATTGGATTACATACATACATTACATGAAAGAAAATTGCGTTCACAAGTGGAGGGATTTCCAGGTTTCCTCTGCAGAATCAACCATTTACAAAAGAAGTTATATAACAATTAGCTGTTGTTCTTCTCTCTGTCTCTCTCTGTCTCTTTCTCGTATCAATGGGCTTGGGAGAGAAGGAAACTGGAGAAATTTGGGGGTTCCATTCTCTTAAAAATGTAGCTTGCCTAATTTTATATTTATTAACAGTTCAGATGGATATTGCAGCTGAAATGTTATGGGCAGGAAATGTTTTTCGAAGTGTGGGTGCTCAGTAAGGAATTATATTTATTTGCACTGAGTTGCTGGGTGCTATTTTGATCTAGTGATTGTAATTATTGTTTTTTCTTTATATAACCTCTTTCTAGAAATCCCTCAAATGAAAAGTGACCTCGCCATTATTGCTCAAAAGGTAACTTCCTCTGATTTTCATTGCTTTTTAAATTGTTTCTCAAGCAGAGCTGTAGAGACTTGTGATGTTGGGCTGATTGATAGTGTTAATTATTTGATGTATTTGCACTTTAATTTATTGAAGAGAATAACTATATTTTTCTTCTATGAACAAGACTGGAAGGACTCCTGTGGAGGATCTAGATTCCTCCTCGACTTTTGGAGAAATGCATCTGGTGAGTATTTTTCTCCCTTGCATTTTTATTTATTTATTTAGTTTACTTGTTACTCAAACAGAGCTATATGGATTTTTATGATGTTTGGCTGATTGCTTTTGCATGCAACTTTAATTTAATGACATGTTTAATGTTTTACAAGCCCCCCTGTAAATAAGAATCTATAGTGGCTTGCTTGGATGAATAAAAATTGTTGAAGAGTTTTACTATGTTTCTTTCTTCTCTAAGACTCCAGAGAGGAGACCGAGCCCCGAGGAGGCCGAGCCCTTTAAAGAGAGTACCATGGTGACTGAGCGCTTTCGAGAGACACCACAGGTGTGTAACCCTTTTATACCTCAGATTTTTTTGTACTTATTTTACTTAAGGCTCCAGCTGAGCTATATGGATTTATATGTTGGGATAGTTAGTGGTAATATGTAATTTACTTGCCCCATATGCATAAAATTGTTGAAGAGTTTAACTATGTTTTTCTTCTCTAACAAGACTGCAGCAACAGCTGAGACCTCAGCGAAAACACAGGTGTGCTTAAACTGTGTGCTTTTTAGGAGCCAATTAGTTTTATAAGTGACAATCATCCTTTCCTCCTGCCCCCCTTCGCTCCTCTCCACCCACTGTCTTTTCTCCTTCCCTACTCTCCATCCAACCTCCTCCTTTCCCCCCACCCTGTCCTCCTCCTTCTCTCCTTTAATAACGTTTAGGGCAATGATTAATTTGTTTCATATCTTTATCATTAATCTGCATTTATACCTAAAAACCTATTAACTATTGGGAAGCTAAGCATAAGAATCAATATGAAACATGAAAAAGTTTCTAAAAGTTGCCAATAAATTAATATTGTGATGTGAAATTATTTTTCAGATTGAAGTTATAAAGGGCTCTGGGGTGTTTTGCCAGGCAGAAGCGTGGAGAGCAGCCCGCCTTGCCACCTCTGCTACTGCCATGGTGCGGAATCTGCTGCTGGGCACCTTCGACTTGGAGACTTTGCTGAAAAGCAACCTGAATGGTACAAAACATGTTCCTAATCTCTTCTGTCCTTGAAAAAAAAACAAGTCAGTCATATTCTGTGGAATAAATTATGTTTGTGTGCGGGCATACCATCGCTTTTTTACTTGGCATTTTTGTATTTCCTTGCACCTCAAGAAAACGTGATGTGTATATAAAAAAACTCTTGCTTTCTCCACCTTCATTTTACCCCCCTTTCATAATAATTTTGAAATATTACTTTAAGGTGGGAAGCCAACCAGAGGGGATGGGGAGCAGCTGGTCGCCCTTGACCAAATTAAAAAGGCAGCCATTATTGGTGAGTAAATGCATAATGCGTTGAGAAGGGCAAAACAAAACTTTTAAACTTTATAAGTTCACTTTAACCATAGCCTACTTGTATCAATGTTTATTAGGCATCAATGGAGACTGCATAAGGTAGGGCACCCATTATTGTTACTGTATCTGCTTGGGACCTATAATACTAATTCATCGCTTGCTCACTTCTTAATCCTACCTTTCCTCTTCTAAAGCCACATTTCTGGGGTATTGCGCTGTAAGGTGTGTAGTCCTCTATTTTGTAGAACATATAGTGTTGCAAATAACCTCATGGCACTAATTGTTGTCGTCTGAAGTTTTAATAAATAATCATATTCACCCCTCCTTCACCCATAATCACTTCTGTCCTGTGTTTGTGCCTTATTTTGTCTATACCGGTAATTGATTTGCTTGATTTTAATGCATATCTTATTGCTCTTCGAGTAAACCTAGCATGGCAGCTCGCCGGTGGAATGTGTGTGTGAATGGGTCAATGGGAGGCCATTGTAAAGTATTTTGGGTACTGTTGGGTGCAGAAAAATGCTATAAAACCGCAGAGCGGTCTTAATTTCCCTAAAACAACTGCAGAAGTTGTACTTCACTTGTGTTTTAAGCAAACCAAAAAACGCGGGAGTGGCAAAATTTTTCTTATCCATGAATTTTCTCTGCTTTGGATGCACATGATTGACCGTGTGACTGTTAACAATGCAGTCCCCATGACGGACATGTGCATATGAAAGAACGATGCCGCTAAAAAAAAGGGGGGGGGTGATGTTTCCAATTAGAATTTCTTTCAGATTTAGCATAATCCAATCAGAATCTTCCAATTGACGTGTTTACATGACGCATAATTTGATTATTATGATCAGCCCTTTATCCAAAATATGTGTCCAATCGCAGCTGTACTGTAAGCACTTTGGGTTCCTGATGAAGCACTATATTATTATTATTATATTATTATACTGTCTTATTATTTTTGTCTTCTCTAGATGCTACATTGAAGAAGTGGCCAGCAGCCACCCGAGGGCAGATAGGCACGTCTATCAATTCGAAGCTCACGGAGCTGAGAAGATCATCAAGATAATTTTTTGTCTTATTTTTGTTCTTGTACTATTTGATTGTTCTTAAGTAAATAAAAAATGTAAATTTCTACATTTTGGGCTTTTATTTATGTTGTCTAGCAGCTATGGATTTTAATAATTTTACTAATATATAGGTAAACATATAGGTGGACATATACGTGCATATATGCACACATATATACGTGCATACATGTACCTATATAGGTACATGTATGCACTTATATATGTACACATATATGTACACATATATGTGCATATATGTACATATAATATAGGAAAACGGCCAATTTTATATATGTCACATATATTAAAAACCTATATCAAAACCTATATTAAAACATATATGTTTATATAGGTTTTTTCCGTGTGGGCGTGATTTCCCTTATTGATTAACTGAATTCTGTGTGTGCTGATGTTTCTCTTTCTCTCCCTATTCCATCAGAAAAGCCCACCCATAATTTCGTTCCAGGCCAACAGGTGCTGATTCGGAGCCTGAAACCAGTCGCAGTGGGGGAACCGAGATATTTGGGGCCAGCTGTAGTCATCGCAGTGACCAGGACTGGAGTGCTAACTGATCATCAACCGCAGTGGATTCACGCATCCAGGCTAAAACATCTATCAAACATACACAGTACCAATTGACACAGTAGGGCCTAAGAAGCCTGCCCAAAGTGTGTGACAGGGCACTGGTGTGAGGGCTTGCGCCAGTCAGAAGATCCTTGCTCTGTTAGTGGGCGAGGGGGTCACCTGTGGGCTGAAAATAGAAACTGGGCAAACTTTTGCCCCATTAATATTATTCCCGATCCACCTCTGAAGGTTTCCCTGTTACAAATTTGGGTCAAATTTATTGTTCAAATTGTAATATAGATGTTGAATTAATCTGGGGCAATTCAAGATGAGTATACTAGATGAATAATAATAGAACGGTACAATGATGTGATTCACTTGTAGCATGATCATGGTGTTTAGAACATATGCTATAAATTCAGGTGTGGAGAAGTGGATGTGACGGGTTAAGTCAAGTGAGGTAATTGTTATGTTGGTATGTACTTTGTTACCTCACAGTTTGGGGGTACTGGGGGTGTATTGGACTGGAGGTGGTAATAGGTGCCTGTATTGGAATATATCACGTAGAATAAGTGTATTGGGTCTTGCAATTTGTCTGAGGTAGTCTTGAAATGGAGAAATGTTGACTGATTTGTAATTTTTTAACCAAAATAATTGAATAGTTGTGCAAAGTTTATTGATTTGATCATAAGTATGGATACTGTCCCACAAGTTGTATCTCCTATGGGGACAGTAATAGCCGTGCCAAAGGGTGTATGGTGTGTAGAAAGAAAAATGAGGGGAGAAAGTAAATTAGGACAGATCCCATTGTCACACTGTCAGGAAGTGTGGAATACCTCAACGGCAGGAGGATGCTGTTTAAATTGCCTATTAACCAACATGGATGGCTACCAAATGAATGAAACTCAATGTAAAGCCCGAGAGGGATTAGGATTGGGGATGATGATCACACAGTTAACTTGGAAACGAGCTAATTCTACAGCAAGAAATTATTGATTGAAATATTGTAGGCCAAATAGTTACAGCCACCCGCTAGTGCCATCAGACAAAGGCACAAGAATATCAGCTGATTGGTGGTGGTTGTGTGGGCATAGAGTGTACACAGCACTGCCAAGAAATTGGACAGGAAGATGTGCTTTGGTAGAACCAGTGAACACAATAATAATAGTTGGAGGTCAACCAAAATTGAGCAGAATGAAGAGAGAGTTGGCTGATAGAAGTAAAACACCAGCCATCTCTAGATCAAACCCAGTGCCTAAAGAACATAGACTAGGGACAGGATGGGAAAAAATTTGGAAATCAGTTATTCCAAATATTGGGGTATCTGATTTACAAATTGAGGTTGAAGTTACCAGATATGAGTTAATTAAGTTTATGAATGACACCACAAGAATATTTGATGGTATAAAACAAGAAATGAGAGGTTTGAGATTAATGACATTACAAAATAGGCTGGTACTAGATCAGCTAACAGCTTCTCAAGGGGGTGTATGTGTTATTGTTGGCGATACTTGTTTTACTTATGTTCCAGATAATGATGCGGATGGACATTTGATTGACCAAGGGATTAGGAACATCACCAAAGCAGTTATCGAGATGACAATCCGAGAGAGGAATAGAGATGATTGGGACTGGAGTTTGAGTTTTTCCAGCCTATTCCAGAAAATCGAACATTGGTTGATTTTAATCGTTATAATTATTTCATGTATTTTGGTTTTGCTTTGCTTATGGCCCTGTATTATGGCCATGATTCATCTGGCATTGAAATCATCTTTAAGTGTAATTATGAAAAGTTACCATGTAGCCCAGGCAAGACCAGGAGATAATCCACGAATCCAGATGTAATGTAAGAACAGAGATAAAAATGTCTGCTCAGAACGGACGTGGTCTTTAGATTAGGACTTTGTCATTTTACTTTTACTGTTTATCATGGGTGCGGAAATTTACTGCTAAGTCATAAATGACTTAAAGAGGGCAACTGTTAGATTTAATTTCCGCATAGATGAATGTAACGGCACATAAAGGAAGGGTCATTTTCTTATTTGTTTGTCCTGCTGTTTCTGCTCACTGAAAGCATATGGCTCTCTGGGCTATGTGTGAAGGAAGGGTCATTTTCATGTCTTTGTCTGTCCTGCTTTACCTTATTTGGTCATTCTTTGGACCTTCTGTAATAAGAGTGTTCTGGTACCTATATAAAGACACGTGTGACCTAGAATAAACGAGTTCAAAAGCCATGATGCCTCTCTGTGTCTTGTCTTTGGGCTCCCAGATCTGCTGAAGATTTTGTTCACAACATCCAACATATATTTCTGATTTGATTTAGAAGTGATCCAAAACACAGAAAGAAAACTTAGTTCATAAGGAAAATGAAGTTTTACACCAGCCAAGTGAGATTGTTCAGAGATTTAAATTTGACTCGAGAACATAGAAACCGACAGAGAGCGTGACAGAGTATGTTGCAGAGTTGCGTCGCTTGGCACAAGACTGTAATTACGGAGCAACTTTAGATCAAATGCTGAGAGATTGGCTTGTTTGTGGTATAGATGAGGATCGGATGTTTGCTTTCAGAAACAAATCTGACATTTGAGACTGCTTTTAAAATCGCAGTAGCCACTGAAGCAGCAAGCATATTTTTGCAAAATAAATCCAGTGTCAAGACATGTAACAGCGTCAGGTTCAAAGAGAGGAAACCTGATCACGGGAAAAAGGGAGAGAAAGGTGAACAGCGGAGACTGCTACAGATGCAGAGGAAAAAACCACAGAGCCAGTGAATGCAGATTTAAAAAGGATAAATGTTATGTGTGCGGGAAAATAGGCCAAAATAGGCCAGGGTCTGTCGCAACAAAAATGAACAGAGCGGACACACTATAACTGGAAGAAGAGGAAAAGGAGTGTGTCCGCATCGAGCATTTAATGTAAGTGAAAATAATGATAGTGATGAATCTGAAGAAACATTCATGTTGGCATGTGTAAAAACTGATGCATTGAGGAAAGTGAAACCCCTCACTGTTGAGTTACATATTGATGACAAACTCGTAAACTTGGAAATTGATACAGGATGGTGTCAGTCTAATGAATGAGGGAATGTTCAATGACATCTGGAAAGACTCAAAAGCTCCCAAACTAAAACCCTCAAAAATCAAGTTGAGAGCTTATACAGGAGAGTCATTAAATATAGTGGGGGTGGCAGATGTTCACGTAAAATACCAGCAGCAGGAAAAGGAAATGCCACTTGTCATAGTCAAAGGAACAGGACCATGCTTACTAGGCAGAGCCTGGCTGGAAGAAATTCAACTGCAATGGAGTGAGATAAAGCTGGTACAGTCGGAGATTATAACATTGCAACAGGTACTATCCAAGCATGAGGAAGTGTTCAAAGAGGAGCTTGGGACATTAAGGGGCACTACTGCTGCTCTTTATGTGCCGACTGATGCCTCACTAAAATTGTACAGACCTAGATCAGGCTCACCCTGGGAAAGACTTCATGTTGACTATGTAGGGCCCTTCTTAGGAAGGATATTTCTATTTCTGGTAGAAAAAAAACGAATCAACCAACAAACCCGAGATTGTCTGCCAGAGAGATTCGGTCTCCAGCTCACTTAAACGACTATGTTGCATAGGACAAGTTAGTAAGAGAATCAGATCCTAATCAATAAGATATGTATAAGGGTTGTTGAGATGCAGTGTTAGATATCTTAAGCAGTTTCATTGGTATTTAGTTTTGTGATTTTATTGAATAACAACAATCTATAAATATCAAAGTAAAACAATTTCTAAGTAAAGAAAAAGACTATCCAATTGATAGCTTAAGAAGGAGGGGATGTAGTATCCTTGTGTAACCACAAGGTGTCGTTGTTGTATTACAAGTGTTGTGTTCTTACCTGTAAGTTAGTTGAAAAAGGCATCCCATGCACAAGGCATATGGGGCTAATGTCTGTGTCTGTAACTGAGGTAAACAGAAAGTATAGGTTAACTTCAACTCAATACATGTAGTAGACTGATCTTTATTGAATATACTACAATGGAGATTAGATGGCGTTGGCGAGCTGGATGCGATGGCATGCTTTTATTTTTTTTCTGGATTGTTATTTCAAAGCCCTGTCTCCAAAGCTTTGGCGATGACACGGAAGGTAATTAGAACAACGTTTAACTCGAGCCCATCATCCAGATCCAAGCACTTGTGTAGATAAGGTAGTTATACAACTTGTCTCTTTTTGTTTTAAGTGTTATATTTTTCCTACACAACTATATTATATCATATCTGATGGACTCTACGTGCAACGCATCTTTATTCCTCCGTGGCATTGCCAATGCTTTTGATTCATTCATAAACAAATATCACAATCAGAAAAAAAATTAAAGCAATGCCATCACATCACTGCTCGCCAAAAACATCTATCTGCCATTGATTGGATATTCAATAAGCTGCCAACATACTGATTTTGAAGTTATTAAAAACGATAGTTTTGGGAATATGGTTGAGATCGTGAATGTGAGGCAGATGCTGGATGTACAGTGGAAAGTGGATGACAGCGATGGTAAAATCATCTGCTCAAATTGAACACTTCTACATGTCATGTAACGTGCTTTATTTTATTATTCTGTAATTGTTACTAAAATATCAAGAGAGGTTTTTGCTATAGCAGCAGTTAGAGATCCATCCGTGCTGGATATATTGGTGTGGGTCGCTAAAGACCCGAATATGTAATAATGATTGAAACATGCATGCATTTAACGGTTAAATCAATTGGTGCCACATTTCGGTACCTGGGAACGCATATGGGTGCATACATGAGAGAGAGGGAGAGGGGACGGGGGGGAGAGAGAGAGAGTGAGAGAGGGGGGGAAAGAGAGAGGTTTAACAAGCACTTTATTACTTCATAGAACTTACATCACTTCTCAATAAAGGTACATTTAACAACCTTAAAATTTCTCTACAAGTTGATCATCATGAATTATACAAAGAACCTCGTTAACACCCCAAACATCACAGAAAACTACAACATTATTTATAAGCCTATAATAGGCAAACTCAATTTTCAATCTTCCTTTTACCAAGCATTGAAACATCATTGCAGGATCCACTGTAGCACCTGCAAACCTTTATTCTTTCTTGTTTTTCAAATTGCCAGTTTAGCCGTTCCAATTAAATAATTTAGTAGACACGTTTTCCTCCTCACTATAAAAATTATATTTCATTCCCCTAATAAACACTTTATCAGAAAATTCTTTATCAAAATGTCTAAACAAAACCCTTAGAAAACAAAAAAGACCTTGCAATCTACTACACCTCAAAAACAAATGTTCTATATCTTCTTGCTCCCCACAAAATCAACATTTCCCTTCTACTGCTGGATTCAGGTGTGCCACATGTCCGTCTGTAGCTATGGCCCCATGAATAATCCTCCACTGTAGGTCAGCAGTTCGCTTCTCTACAGGGGGTTTGTACAGGGTCCTCCACCTGTCCCTAACGAGAAAATCTGGGCTCAGCAATCCTGGCCATCTAGAGGTTCTTTGTCTCTTTAACAAGTCCCGATGTATGACTTTAACTGCAGTATAATATATAGCCTTCTTAGATGCATCTTTAAAAAGGTGTAACTGAGGAGTCTTAAAGGATAAAATTGAGTCCACATCTTCACCTTCATCTTCCTCATTTATGACAGGTGAAACTCTAATTTCGGGAAAACTTTGCACATCGCCATGTCCTGTGTTGAGCTCAGTCCAATCCAGTTCCTGCAGCTTCTAGGTAATGCATTACAGATTTCTTCCTTCAAATTTGAGACAAGGCGTACAGATTTCAAACCTGTCATTTCTTGAAGTGCCTCAGTTGATTTCCATCCCCTCTCATCTAGAAGATGTCCAAGCTTCAGAACACCATTCCTCAGTAAGCATGTCCTCACACTTACAGAAGACAACAGCCTTGTCTGAATTATTGGATTAAAAAACAGCGGTTCCTCTGGAGTCCAGAATCCTTGATCATCCACATCTCGTTCCACTCTAAAAACAGTTATCCATGCCAATAACATAGACTTATAAAAAATTGGAAGCTCGGACAGGCTTACCTCTTCTAACATCATTAAAAACAGATGTCTATCAAGACCAAGTCCACCTGCCTTCTTCAAAAAAACACTTGCAGTTTTGGCCCATGCCACATCTTTATTATAAAGGAGTCTCTGTACAGCTTGTATCCTAAATGCCCGGATCCGACTCCTCACGTCCACCAAGCCTTGACCACCCTCTTGAACTGGTAAATAGAGTGCTGCTGCACGGATCCAATGCTGTCCACTCCAAAATAAATTAACAAATATCCTTTGTATATTAGAAATAAGTTCTTCAGGTGGCTCCAAAACAATAGTCCTATGCCACAACATTGATGCAGCCAGGTTGTTAATAACCAGAACTCTCCCTCTATAGGACAATTGTGGTAATAGCCAGTTCCATTTTGACAATTTAGCAGACACCTTCTCCAGCAGACCCTCCCAATTATTCTTTTGAATATTGTCATTTCCCAAAAGAACACCCAATACTTTCAAAGCATCCTGTCTCCAATGTAACCCACCCGGAAGTTTAGGAAACCCAGTTTCTTCCCACCTACCAATAATAAATCCTTCACTTTTAGCCCAGTTAACTCTTGAAGAGGAGGCTTTTTCATATATTTCAATAGTTTGAGTTAAAGCTCTAATATCATCCTGACTTGTAATAAAAACAGTAATATCATCAGCATACGCTGAAAAAAATAATTTAAAATTATCATTTACATTAGGAATTACAATTCCTTTAAGAACCCTCCTCAATCTACACAACAATGGCTCAATCATCACACTATATGGCAGTCGTGGCCTAGTGGATAGAGCGCTGGACTTGTAATCCAAGGTTGTGGGTTCGAATCTCGGCTTGGCTGGAATTGTCCACGACTGAGGTGAGTCCCTTGAGCAAGGCACCGAACCCCCGGGTGCCACATTGTCGGCTGTCCACTGCTCCAAGTGTGTGTGCACTTGGATGGGTTAAATGCAGAGAACACATTTCACTGCTGGTTATACTCTGTATAATTGTGTATGTGACAAATAAAGCTCATCTGAGCCAAATTTTTATTTTTTTTTTTATATCACGGTCCAGAGAGCAGACACCCTTGCCTTATCCTTCTCGTGACAGGTGTCGGTGCACTTAATCCACCACCTGCTTTGACCATAACAGAAACATTACTATACAATAACCGAATATAAGATATAAAATCATCACCAAAGCCAAAATTCTTCAAAACATTAAAAAGATACTCATTATCGACTTTTTTGATTGCCTTTTCCTGATCCAATGACAGAATTCCAATGTTAACATAGTTAGACTGATTAAAACCAATTACATCCCGCAATAAAAAAAGATTGTCCATCATAGATCTTTCAGGTATACACTAAGTTTGATCATTGTGAACCAATAAGTCTAAACAATGTTTAATTCTATTGGCTAAACATTTTGAAATGATTTTATAATCGGAACATAAAGAGACTGGCCTCCAATTCTTGAGAAATCCTAAGTCCCCTTTCTTTGGGAGCAAGGACAAAACTGCTCGGCGACAAATTGTAGGCAGGATTTTACTTCTTATACAGTCTAACAATACTTCATAAAAATCTTGTCCTATTGTATCCCAGAAATTTTTATAAAAGTCCACAGGTAACCATCAATTCCAGGACTACGTCCAACATGTAGCTGATGCATTGCTTCCATAAGTTCTTTAAAAGTGATTAACGTGTCCAGTATCTCTTTCTGTTCATTTCCAAGCTGAGGTAAATCTTTGAACAAATCGTTAGCACTTCCAGCATCACAGTTCTCAGCACTATATAACTGTTTATAAAAATCCCTTGCCATCTTTCTCATTTCGACTGGATTTGATGTTACTGATCCATCCTGACGATGAAGGTGACACATCTGTTTTTGACGCACACAGTTTCTTTCAAGATTAAAAAAGAAAGTACTCGGGGCATCCATATCTTTGATAGAGCAGAACTTAGCCCATATCAATGCTCCCTTTGCTTGCTCCTTTAAAAGGGAACTTAGCTCTTGTTTTTTATTGTTTAATACATTACCATGTACCCTCTCATTATTACCTTCAAGATGTTTCTCTAACAACTAAATGTCCTTCTATAAAGTTGTTACTGTTGTTTTAACCATAGTTGATGAATGACAAGTGTAATTCTGACAAAATAGTCTTATATTTACTTTACCCACATCCCTCCATTGACACAAATTTTCAAATGACGACTTCTTCAACTTCCAATTATTCCAAAAAACTTTAAAATTTTCACAAAAACAACTGACATGTAATAATTTTACATTCAAATGCCAATAGTAATTTGATTTTAATGTTTTCTTAACATTTAAAACCAAATAACCATATGGTGGTCTGAAAACCCATTTGGAGAGATACAAACATCCATTACTTTGTTGTTCCACATTTTCTTCAAATAAAATCTCTCTAGTCTTGCACCACAAATTCTATCATCACACACTCTCAACCAGGTATACTGTCTAACTCCTATATTTCCTTGTTCTCCAAACATCTGTTAATTGAAATTCATGCATCATTTTTGACAATGTAACACTTGATTGACTATAAGGCTCCTCCCCATTCCGGTCAACTGTAAAATCTGTTGTGCAATTCCAGTCTTCCCCAATTACAAGACACACACCATCATCATACTTCTTAATAGCATTTCTTAAAGTCATAAAAAAATTATGCCGCTCTGGGCCACTATTGGGGGCATAGAAATTCACACACAAACATAATTCCTTCATATTCAACTTGTGTTAATAATAATCTTCCTTCAACAACTTCTTCAACATTTAAAATATTGACATTCATGTTTGCAGAAAATAAAGTAGCTACCCCAGCACTATTGTGTGTTCCATGGCTCAAAGCAAATTTGCCCTCCCACCACAAACCCCATTAAATTTCACTATCCTTATTAGTGTGCATTTCTTGTAAAAAGGAAACATTGATCTTTTTAATACTTAGAAATTCTGAAATCAATGATAATTTACCCATATCCCCTATCCCCTATCTTCCCCCATTAATATTTAGAAAACCCACCCTTAAAGTATCCATATAAAAAGAGGTATAGAGTGGAAAAAAGACAAAAAAGATAGCAAAGAGCAAAAGACACCATGTGAGATTTAGTCATTTTGATGTTTCTAAAAAACAAATTTATCTTTCCGTAATTTTGTTACCATCTTCTTCAGATGAAATCTCTTTTTCTTATCCAAATTATCATAGCTTACTATTCTCTGAAACAACAAAACTGAACTAACGAATTTCTCTGTATCAGGAAAAAAATCTCTCACATCAACAGTCTTGCCAAATGTGGTATCCAGAAAGTCATTTATTTATTGTAAAGTATACAGCTCTCCAGCTATCTGTGACCCCATATCAGACATCTCAGAAAGCGTATCATCATCCTTTGCATCGCAATTTTCTTCATCATTTAGAATGTCAACGTTAGCTTGCTGCCTCACCATAGTATACACCTGGCCACTCATATCGTCATTCGGTACACCCTTTTCATTTAATTCTGTTTCAGCAACAACTTCCTCATCATGACCATTATCAGTAACGCTTTCAGACTGTTTAACAATTTGAGCATCACGCTTCTCCACAACTGAAGGCAGCGCGTCCTCTGTTCCGTTCACTTCTGCAGTACTAGGCCTGGCGGTCTCCCCGCTAGTCCCAGCTTTATGTGGGCATGTTAGTCTCTTATGGCCGACACCCCCGCATTCGTAACATTTCAAACTCCCGGTGTTAGCATAAATCATGTAAGCCTTTCCTTCATACAACACTCGAAAAGACACATCAAGATCCGGTTCATTCAAAAACATAAATACCTGTCTTCTGAAAGACATTACATGTCTTAACGCTTCATTTTTGCAACCAAGCGGAAGCACTTTAATCGTGCTAGCAAACTTTCCATAGCGCGAGAGTCCTCTTTCTATTTCATCATTTGACACAAACGGGGGCACATTCGATATAGTTACCTTAGTGGTTGGCGCAGCAAGTGGTGAAACAACAACAAACTCTTCACTTACCACAATTCCGTTGCTTATCAAACAACTCACCCACCACAGCCTTGTTCATACGTAAAGCTGGCAAAATATTATCGTATCCAATCTCCTCTCCAACAGCCATCAACACATCTTCCACAGTCACACCGTCTGCTGGAACACACCTGACGCCATGACGAAGGGAAACAGGTGGCGTCACCCCCGCCGAGGAGGACGCCATCCTATTCCCACACAAACTCCACTACCAGTTCACACAAAACGACAATTCAAAAAAATTATAATAATTAAATTAGTTTTGCATTCAAAATATTTGTTATTACTGAGAAAGGAAATGAAGTATAAGGCAGAAAACCCCAAACAATCGCCCTCTCCACGTGAAAGCTCTCAGACGCTCAGACACCCTCAGAGAGAGAGAGAGAGAGAAAGAGAGAGAGAGAGAATTGAATTTTGAAAAAACTTTATTTACAATTTAATCAAGTGACAATACAAACAATGATTAGAATATTAAAAAGACATTATAAGGAGAACACCAGATTTCCTTCAAAAACAGTGCACAATGCACCTTGACTGCACCAAATCATTTCAAAAGTTAACAGATCTTCCATAGCTTTATAAAACTTGAAATCAATCAACACTCTTGATTTTACTAAAGTTAAAAAACAGTCAACAACACTTTGACAAGACTTCTTCCCAATTTTGCTTTTCCTACTGATATAAATTGCAAACTTAGCTTCCCCCAAGATGAAATTCAGTAATTGAGATGTGAACCTCATGTCA
The DNA here is from genome assembly GCA_027422405.1 of Ptychobarbus kaznakovi. Classification (NCBI taxonomy): domain Eukaryota; kingdom Metazoa; phylum Chordata; class Actinopteri; order Cypriniformes; family Cyprinidae; genus Ptychobarbus; species Ptychobarbus kaznakovi. The sequence goes on from JAPDDN010000623.1 coordinate 234,561, forward strand.
CCTCTGTATTTAAACCACAAAATAAATGTCTCTGCAGAAAATAGCTCATCAAAACAATTGAAAAGACCATTTAAAACCACAAATAAAGGTTCCAACCTAAAACACTGCACAAAAACATGAAACACTGTTTCTTTTTTGGAGCAAAAAGGGCATGTAGAGCAAACTTCTGGGTTTAAAATAGAAATAAAAGAGTTCACAGCAATAATACCATGAAGCACTCGCCACTGTAAGTCCCCTAACATTTTAGATAAAGGCGGCTTGTACAAGGATCTCCACTCAGGTTTTACAGTTTCATCTAAGCCAAAAAAAGATCTCCATGGTGTATCAACTTTGTTTTCAAGGTTTTTCTTATTAAAAGCTATGACACAAGCACTATACAAAGTTTTACTCTTAGCTGACAATAAATCAAACCATGAAGATTCCCAAGGTTTTAAGAAAAGACCTGTACACCCCTCTAATTTAGGTATCATCTTTAAACAAGGAAATAAGTCCTGTGCATTGGGGATACTTTCCCCAGAATGATAGCCCTCCAACATTTGATCCTCTTCAGCTGTAAGTGCTGTTTTTAATTTACACAAAAAGATGGAAACAATACGAACAGATTTAATGCCCAAGTGCTGGGATGTTACCTCAGCATTCTCCAAATTTGGCCCAGCCAAAGTTAACATTTGTCCCAAAGTTGTAATTCCAGATTTTTGAAGTGCAGAACTGAGTCCATGTAAGTTGCAACTATCAGATACATCCAGACGGGCTCCAAGTATCAAAGGCTCCTCCAGCAGCCAATAGAGAGAATATGAACTTTCAACCTTTTGAAAACGAAACAAACTCCACAGTTTAAAAAGATTCCTGTAGAAAGATGACATCTTAGACAAGTCCATTTTTAAAGGGTCCAGCAGAAAAAGATGTTTATCCAACCCAGAGCCCCCATAATTCTGCAGCAGAGTGCAGGCAACAGCTCTCCAACTAAAATCCGAAGCACCATCAAAAAGTCTTTGTAAAAACTGTAACCGAAAGGCAGCAGTTCTACTTTGTAAGTGTATTAGTCCTTGTCCTCCTTCATCCTTAGGCAGATATAAAACGCTCTGTTGCACCCAGTGCAAATTGTCCCAGAAAAAATCCACAAGAATAGCTTGAATTTGAGCCAGCAGATGAATTGGAGGGTCCACACAGGCCAGCCTATGCCATAAGGAGGATGCCACCAAATTATTAACAACAAGAGTACGTCCCCTATATGACATATTGGGAATCAACCATCTCCATTTTTCAAGACGAGCCTTTATTTTTTCAAGAACCCCTTCCCAGTTTTTCTGCTGGGTCAGACCATCACCTAAATACACTCCTAAATATTTTATACCACTTTTCCCCAAAACAACCCATTAGGAAGATTTGGTTTACCACCGGCCCACTGACCAACTAGTAATGTTTCACATTTTGTCCAGTTAATTCTGGCAGAAGACACAGACGTAAACTCTTCAATCAGTTTAAGCAAAACCTGCATATCATTTTGCCCACTGATAACAACCATGATATCATCAGCATAAGCTGACAGACGAATATTGCTTTTACAAATAGGTAAAGATAAACCATGTATATTTAATCTTAATTGATGCAACAAAGGTTCAATGGCCAAGGAATATAACATTCCGGACAAGGAACACCCCTGTCTTATACCCCTATGAACCTGAAAGGGAGCACATAAGCCGCCATTTATCTTCAGCACACTCTCAACGCTACTATAGAGCACTTTTGTCATATCTATAAATTTTTGATAAAAACCAAAAGCTGATAGAGTTCGCCACAAGTATGTGTGTTCAACTCGATCAAATGCCTTTTCCTGGTCTAGTGAGATCAGACCAAAATCCAAATTTGACACTTCCAAAATATCCCGAATTAAAGAGATGTTATCAAAAATAGATCTACCCGGAACACAGTATGTCTGGTCCGGATGGATGACAAGGTCCATTACTCCTGCCAATCTGTTGGCCAATGTTTTAGAAAACAACTTATAATCACTCCAGAGAAGTGAGACAGGACGCCAACATTTAATATCAGTGAGATCCCCCTTTTTTGGAATGAGAGTGATTATCGCTCTACGGCAACTCAACGGGAGCCTGCCCTCCGACAGACTGCCATTCAGTACCTGAAGCAAATCTTCTCCCAAATCAGCCCAAAAAGATTTTAAAGGTCCCATGGCATGAAAATTTCACTTTATGAGTTTTTTTAACATTAATATGAGTTCCCCTAGCCTGCCTATGGTCCCCCACTGGCTAGAAATGGCGATAGGTGTAAACCGAGTTCTGGGTATCCTGCTTTGCCTTTGAGAAAATGAAAGCTAAAATGGCCCGATCTGGAATCTTCCCCGTATGTCGTCATACGGGGAAAGGGTTACCGCCCCTTTCACTGCTTTGCCCGCCATGAGAAAATTATATCACAACCGTGCGAGGACCGCAGTATTTTTTTCCTCGTGAGACATCATGGCTTGCAAACAAGCGAAGCATGGCAGTTGCTCAGTGTTTGGATGTACAAATGAACACCGAAGTATTTTTTTAGTTCCTTCATCCGAGCCTATGAAGAAACCGTGGGTTAATTTTATTTTCTCTGGTAATGCGCCGACACAACTTCCCAAAGTTTTGTATGTCTGCGCCGAGCATTTTACAGACGACTGTTTCCTAAACTTGGGCTAATACAGAACTGGCCTTGCTGAACGTCTGAAAATAAAGTCTGGATCAGTACCAATTCTCCTTGGCTCAGTTACAAATCTCGGACAAGTAAGTCAACTAACACTATATCATTTTTTTGTAACATTAGCTTTGCAGCTAACGGCCCAGTTACTGTCGCTAAAGTAAAGGTAGATAGCATCAAGTATGTGTGTAAATGCACACACTGTAACCTAGTGTTTTACTTTCCTTTGTTGTTTGGATAACCGTTATGCTGTTTCTGTAATGGCGCACGCGATATCCACATGTCCAGATTGCAGAGCTTGATGTAATTGTAATAATAAAGATAGTAAAAAACTAATATAAAATGTAAACAAAAAAATTATGTAATATAAGTTACTGAGTGTGCAGATATATGCGTGGCTCGTGAGACTGTTGTTGTTTATAGCATTACTTTTAGGATTGTTTATGTGCATAGAAGGACCTGATTTTAGATTTTTTTGAAGCTTGCATACATTTCCCATCTGTTGAAAAGACTTGCCCTTACTTTGAAATTGTTACAATATTAGTAAATGTAACAAATGCTTTGAAATTGATTATGAAATGCTACAATTGAGTAATCACTCAGTTTATGAGTATCTTAACTAAGTGGAATGTATTTTGCTTTCATTGTAAGGAATTTCAAAGAAACTGGAAGCAATCAGTAAGCTGAAAGACTGTGAGAAACTCAAGAAGTGGATGAAAAGCATCAACAACCACATATACTGGACTGCAGCTGGCTCAACCTCCGTACCAGAGAGAATTGCAAAGTGGGCTGCTATCCTGAACCATGTTCGATATGTCCATACACATGAGGCGAGCATGTGATATGCAAGACAACTGACAAGAGTAAATGGCTCCAAGCAGGTATTTAATCAATATACAGCCTAAATGTCAAAACTGCAAACAGACAACGACAACAGTTATTTAGTCACTTTCAGAAATTGACCAGAGATCATCGTTGTAATATTGTGTACTTTATTGTTTTCAAATATGATATTTTCTTATTGGCTGCAGATACTCTAGCTTTCAACAAGTTGGAGAAGTTGCTGTCAAATAAAAGAACGCTGAAGGATGTTTCAAAACTGAGCCCCCACCAACAAACTTCATCGCTGGAGGCTTTCCATGCCGTCATCCTTCGTTTTGCCCCAAATAATGTTGTCTTTCCCTTTATTGGAATGCTGTGCAGGTAAAATAAAGTTTGTTTACTCAATACTTTTGCGTTTTGTAGTCTAAAATTAATGTCAATATTAAACACGTTTTGTCTTGTACTTACAGACTCTACCTGGCTGCTATGCATTATAATGAAAATGGGGGCCGACCACAGGCCGAAACGGGAGGAAGGTGTACCTCTCTTCAAAATATAATTTCCAAAGGCTAGGAAGGGAGAGTGCAGGTTAAACCTCAAAAGACACAGCAGACTTTGGTAAGGGTTCAAATCAAACAACACATATTTTGGATTTTTATAAAATTATTTATCTTGATGAAGAATCAAATAAAATAAAAAAACACAGTAAAAAAAAATCCAACAAATAAAAAAATGGTTTGTGCTTGTGTTTTATAATACAGGTTATGTTGCTGACATGATGGACCTACTTTTTGAGAAAGTCTTTGTCAACCCTACGCCATACACAGATGCGCTGTTGGCCATCCCTGTTCCAGAGTACCTATCAGCTCAGTATGAGAAGCCGGACAAGGAGGAGGTCATTGCCAGCTTTGTGTCAAGGTTCAAACGGGGGGCAGTTTAAACCCTACGTAGTGGCCTTCTTCATCAGGAAACTCTGAGCGGATGCGCAGGACCACACAAGCTGGAATAATGACCCAGATTCTGCGTCCCAGGAGGCCCCAGCACCAGCTCACAAATGAGCGATAGGAGAGATACCTGTAGCGACTGAACAATTGATTCTGATATTTAGTCTTGCAGAGATTTAACATTGGTTGGTGTTATTGTGATCTAAAAAAATATTCATATGCTCCTATGGATCATGTTCAATGCTTGTTTTGTAACATTTTTCAAGTGTTTTTTTTCTCTCTTATGTAAATAAATCTTGACTCTGTCTACACTATTGAAAGAAAATTATTCACAAGGTTTTTTGGTGGAATAAACAATCAAGACTCAAGACAAGACTTTATTTATTTTATTAACTACTGTAACAAAGCACAACTTGTGTATTCCTCTCAAACGTAGAGGACCATAGTCAGCTCTGTATATTTGGCTGGCATTCTGCAGAGAGTAGACATTGAGGCAGACAGGATACAATCCAGGATGGTCAACCATACAGGTGAGCTGTTCTTCGACCTCCCGTAGTCTTCTAGTAACCTAATTAGAATTACAAATGGTAACTGTCAATTTTAGGCACAACTAGTTGTCAAATGAAGAGACAAAGTAGTTTACAATTTAGTGGTGAGAATGCTACCTGGGGTATCTCCAAGCAGCAAATATTCTCAGCTTCCGAGGGCATGGTAGCACATTTTCCACAATGGCACCTATCCAAAAAAGTAGATGTAATAATGCCAGACGTCTGCCTAATATAGTGGCGCTGGTTATTGTCTATAGCTGATAATATATATATATTTATTTATGACAGAGTGGACAAGCAGGTGTTGAGTAGAGGTAAATCTTCAGGAATAAATCATGGGTCATGTTTAACATGACTTAAATATACGTGAACATGGACAACATTGTCATAAAAAGTTTTTCCAGAGTACAGTCTTCTCCAAACTACAAAGATTACTGATATAGATGCTAATCCAGCTTTAGGACGATAGCAAATCAGAGCAACATGAAAAGCCAACAACATTGGCTAGCATTAGTACATAATAATAAATGTAACAGCATAACGTTACATAAACAAACCAACTAAAGTACCGTATACAGACATAATATTTTAAACTAACCATTCTGAGACGTTCTGCTGTAGCCGCTGAGTTGCAACTTCTTCGTCCGGATCAGATTCTGGGTCAAACTGAAAAGCTTGAACGACTGCGTGTCTACGAGCCATTGTGATACATCCACTGTCAACATTAGCGCATGGTACCATGGCCGCAAGCTGGTTAAGGCCACGCCCACCCTCCACCTTGCTCCGCCTCTCTCTCCTCATTAGCATTTAAAGCTACAGACACAGAAATGGCACATCCTAAGGAAAGCTCATTGTGGGTCTTGCTCATAGTGGCTGAAATTCTGCACCAAGGATGAATTTCGGGAAAAAGACTTCTGATACAGTACTAGGGACCACTTAGGCCTATATAAAAGCATCCAAAAAGTAGCATGTCATGGGACCTTTAAAAAGTCAACTGGGAGACCATCAACTCCGGGAGCTCTCCCAGACTCCATGCATTGGAGTGCCTTATGCAACTCTCCCAAACTCAGAGGGCTGGAGAGAGCAGCATTACCCTCCTCGGATATATGGGGTAAGGCGTCAAAGAAAGCATTTTCCTCCCTGCTCTCTAAATTAAGCTCACTTCTGTACAGGTTCTGATAAAAACAAGCAGCTCTTCTTCGTATATCTGCGGGGTCTAACAACAAACCCCCATCCTCAGAACGCAGTGCCTGAATAAGGCGTCTTTGGCCATTCTTTTTCTCAAGGCTGAAAAAATATTTAGATGGTGCATCCATTTGATCGATACTTTGAAATCTTGACCGGACCAGTGCCCCCTGTGCTTTATGTCCTAGTAGATCAGCTAACTGTGCTTTTTTCTTCAAACAGGTGTCTAGGTAATAATGGTCTCCAGTAGAATCAGCTAGCTGCTGACAGTTCTTTATATCAATTTCGAGGCTCTTCAAAGATCGTCCTAACTCTCTAGTAACGTTGTGAGTGTACTGCTGACAGAATTGTTTAATCTGAATCTTGCCAAAATCCCACCACTGTTGTATTGACCGAAAAGTAGATTTTGTTTTTCTGTAATTCTCCCAAAAAGCCTTAAAGGAATCTTTAAAAAAGTATCACTCAATAAAGAAGTGTTAAAATGCCAATATGCACTTTTAGGTTTAATAAGATTCAGAATAACATTACATTGTACCATAGCATGATCTGTGAAACTCATAGGAACAATTGAGCAACTATTAATAATATTAAGATGATGTCCAAAGGCATACAACCTATCTAGTCTGGCAAATGATATCACATTGTCTCTTGTATGAACCCAGGTATATTGTCTTTCATCACCATTTAATTGTCTCCAAATATCACACAAATCATGCTTCTTAATTATGTGAGTTAAGCGTTTTCTAGAAGGCATATGAGGTTCAATATGATTTCTGTCCAGAGCATGCTCAGTACAATTAAAATCACCAGCTAAAAATAAAAATTCCTCAGAAGAACAATTCTGCAGAGTACAACATAGTGTGTCTAAAAATAACATCCTTTCAATTGCAGATGTTGGAACATAAACACACAAAAAAACAAAAGTATAATTCTCGAACACAGCTCTCACTTTTAAGAGCCTGCCTTTAACAATTTCCTCAAAATCATAAGAAATTGGACTAAAACTTTTTGTGAACAAAATGGCAACCCCTGCACTTGTTGAAGTATTATGACTCAATATAGAGATGCCTTCAAACTCCCTTTCCCATTCAGTGGCATTTTGTCCATCACTGTGTGTTTCTTGCAAAAAAAATGACATCAATGTTTTTCTGCTTAATTATCTGCTTTAACAAGGCTCTTTTTCTAATGTCCCTGGCACCATTCACATTCAAGGTAGCCAGGCATATTTCACTCATAAGAAAAAACAAAAGAAAACACAAATCAATGGAAAAATAGCCCCTTCGCTTTTTAAGCATCATCATTTAAAACTTTGCCTAAGTTCCTTACAATTTTCTTCAAACGATACACTTCTTTGTTAGTAAAGGAACCATCGGCCATTAAGCTTCTTGTCTTTTCAACAAACTGTTTGACATCAGGGAAATAATCCCGAATATTAACACCTCTCTTATTTTTTGTCGCTCTAAGAAACAGCTTTATTTCATCACTATCATACCTACGAGCAGAAAAATCGCTCTGAGAGAGTGCCACACTAGAATCAGAATCACTGTCACTTTCTGTCTCATGATCCTCACTAAGTTGAGAGTCATTTTGTAGGGGTGATTTTATTCCATGATACCTATACTTCTTTTTCCTTTTTTGAGGCACTTTAAATGCGTTCTGTCCAGCTTCATCAACACAATCCATCTCGCAAACGCTCCGCGGTACAGTCTGAACAATGTCTGCTAAAGTACCACATACTTGTCTTTCATCATTCTTTCCTGTAAACTGCTCTTCATTAACTAAGTTCCCATTACCATTGTTAACATCGGTCTGTCTCATACATGACGGTTCTTGAACCGCCTCGGTTGAGCTAATCTCAACCAAGCCGGCAGTATTCAGTTTACTAGCGGGAGATTCATTCTCCTCAACCGGCTCCGCCTCAGCCCGGCTCTCACCTGACAGCCTCAAATCCAGCCGCTCAGGTTCAACTGCGATTGGAACAAAATTGCCATCACTTTCCGCAATACCTTCCGCTTCTTTCAATTTATCGGGACAATTCTTGATTAGATGCCCCACTTTCCCGCATCTAAAACACTTTGTTCTTGCGGTTGTGACAAAGATAACATACTCAACGCCATCAACACGGAACTTAAGCGACATGTCTAACTCAACGTCATCTTGCACTACCATGTATGCAAAGCGCCTAAAGGAGACGATGTGTTTCAAAAGAGGAGATTCAGTACTTATCGGGATTTTTTTAATAGGTGACACCAGTTTTCCGTAACGAGACAGAGCCTGAATTAGAATATCATCACTCATAAACGGGGGAACATTCGATAAAGTTACTCTCTTAGATGGTAATGAGAGGGGAAGGACAGGAATAAATTTGCCGCCAACAGTAACTCCGTGCTCAACAACAACGTTTGCTTTATCAACACTGTCAAGAAAAATAACAGCTGCGCCATTCACTCTAGATGCAGATAAAATAGACTCAAGCCCCACAACCTCACCAATAGCCAAGCAACATTGCTCAACATTCGCCGCGGACGCCACTTTAACAGCGTGACGCCGCGTAAGCGAGCTCAAATTCACACTTTGGGCCGACATACCTCCCTGAAAAAAACAGGCAGTATGCGGCCCAAAAGTAAAGCAGGAACAACAGCACCAAGAACCCACCACTAAAGAAAGCACAAGCATGAAAATCCAAAAGAAAGAAAAAGAAAAAGATCACTCACACAGAGCCGCCCGCACTCACACCACTCCGTTCACTCACCCTCAACAAACACACCGGAAGTGAGAGAGAGAGAAAGAAAGAGAGAGAGAGAGAAAGAAAGAAAGAAAGAAAGATTTAAAGAAAGATTTTAAGAAAGAAAGAAAGAGAGAAAGAAAGAAAGATTTAAAGAAAGAAAGAGAGAAAGAAAGAATGAAAAAAGAAACAAACAAAGAAAGAAAGCAAGAAAGAGAGAAAGAAATAAAGGGAGAAAGAAAGATTTAAAGAAAGAAAGAAAGAAAGAAAGAAAGAAAGAAAGAAAGAAAGAAGAAAAGAAAGAGAGAAAGAAAGAAAAGGGAGAAAGAAAGAAAGAAAGAAAGAAAGAAAGAAAGAAAAAAGAAATAGAGAAAGAAAGAACGAAAGAAAGAAAGAGAGAAAGAAACAAAGGAAAAAAAGAAAAAAAGAGAGAAGAAAGAAAGAAAGAAAGAAAGAAAGAAAGAAAGAAAGAAAGAAAGAAAGAAAAGAAAGAACGAAAGAAAGAAAGAGAGGAAGAAACAAAGGAAAAAAAAGAGAGAAATAAGAAAAGAAATAAACTGTAATGTAAATCATGGCCATGCTATTGAGAATAAAACAGAATTCTGGTTAGACAAGGAATGTGAGGACCAGACAGTCCTCTTGTGGCTTGATTGTGAACTGCTCGTTCTACTCTGCTCAGACCCTCAGGGCCTGATACATGCAAAGGCATTCTAGGCACATGCTTACGCTAATACGTCCACAGTGGCTATGTATTATTCATGCAGCAGCATTATATATTTGGTCATGTTCAAATACAGAACCATTAGTGATGCCACATAATTAGGCTAACAGATGCATGTGTGTTATTTCAAAGATTTTGACTTTGTACTTTATTTAATCAAAATTTTGCTTGCTTTATTTTATAAAAAAAAAAAAAAGTGTTATCTTGCTGTAGTTTTTTATGACATTAAATTTGCATTCTAAAAAGAGATTCAGGAGACCTGTTAACACAACTCATATAAATGCATGGTTGTAAGTTAAAAAGTATTTTACAAATATTGATTTGATGAGTTCTATTGACATATTAATTTGTAATAATTGCCTTGAGACATTTGTAAACCGTCCAGCGTATTTCTAGTTCCCAGCAAAGGATAGTAAATGAGTTGAATCAGGACAATGATTGTGCTAATGCCAATGACATGCAATATATTATAGTTATGATGTGAATAAAGTTGGAATTTAATTAATTTATAGTAGTGGAAATATGGATAATTATAAATTAAGGAATGCACCAAAGAATGTAGAATCTTCCTGCATGAATTGAACAACTGTGTGGAATTCCACCTTAAAATGTTAAAAACCTTCAGCCTCATAAAATATCTATAAAACACAAAAATACACCGCTTAGAAGGTCATAACTCTGCAACAGATTGTTATAGAACAACACATTTATCAGATATTTTACTTTATCGGATTTGACAGACTACACATAGTGTACTTTTCACATCTATGCATTCCCTGATTGTTGCATCTCTAGCACCAAAAGGGTCAGTGTATATTGATTGTCCCTAATTTCAGTACATTGCCTTAAGGAAAAAATCAGTTTATTAACATTCCCTCACTTGGGTGTTGTGGTAACGGAGCCAACGAGATGAGAGGCTGACGGATCCACACGCAAAGCTTTATTCTTAAACGTGGTCAAAAAAACAGGCAAGGTTCTGACATACCAAACAGGTATTGTACAGGCGAGACAAAAGAGGAAACCAAAAATGGCCGTGGTCGACCGACGGCTAACAATATCCAGAGGGCTTAACAAGAGGGGTAATCAGAGTACAGGCAAGGTGCAAACATAGTCCAGATGAGATAAATCCAAGACAGGCAGATAATCAGGTAACCGGCAATCACAAAACAAGACTAGCCTAATCTATGAACTGAGATTAGAACTAGACAAAACTTCAGATAGGAAACTGGCTCCGTAAAGTGCTACCACTAGGAGAGTGATAAACGCAGATAATACTCGGCAGTTTGAGCAGGATCTGAGTGGGTGTTATATGAGCTCCGTACCAATTCGTAGGCTACATCCTCCTAAGTGCGTATTTGGGTGGGTGACCTCTGGTGGCAATCGGACGGAAGGTCACGGACTGGATTCGTTACAGTTGTCATATTATTTCACTATGTAAGTGAGGGCATTTGGCCCTTACAAGTGTAGTTAAACAAGTACAAACACACACACACACATATGTTGGAGCTATCATTATGAGAACTTTCCATCTTTCCATATGCCTTTTATACTCTGCTAATGGCATTTCTATCCCCTAATCCCAACTCCAACCCTAAACATTCTCCAGTTTTATAAACGCAGCAAATAAGAAATGTCCTTCCTTCATAAGTTCCAAGATATAATAAAGACTTTGTATGGAAGAAAAACAAAACCATATGTTTTTGAAACAAAACCGCTTGTTGAATAGCGCTAACTGAAAAAAGTTTACATTGCATTAACAGTGCTTGCATTTTAATGCATTGTAATTCCAGGGCTTGCATTTATAGGTCCTGAAATTTAACATAGTTGTTTATTTAGGCTGTGAATATTTCACACACATTTTCATAATGAAAAATGTAATAATTTATATTCACCTTCCAGAATTCACGTCCAAAATATTAAATCTGTTTAAAAATATGATGTATAATCTTCGACAGGCAAATTTTGGTCATTTTATTTCACTTTGCAAATTCGCTTCCTCAAATTCAGTGGATAAAATTTGACAGAAGATTTAGCGGAGCACATACGGGAGCCACAGGAATAGCAGTAGAGTACCAATGCATGATTTCCAGCTGATGTCAGCTGCTCACCAGCAGGTGGCGCAAGCGGTTGTTGATGAAGGCCATATAATCAAGACATTAATTCACAAAAACTGATTTGCAGAAAATGCAGCAAGCGCTAAGTAGAAGTTTTGATTATCGGGGCTGGTATAAACACGTTTCAGCTCAAAACACTTCACAGATGTCTTTATATGAATGTATCTGAAGGGAACCGTCTGTCCTCAGAAACGTGTCATTGGTATTTTTATTTCATCTTGCCTATAATGTCTGGAAACCTATATTAAACCTATATTAAACCGCTCCTGAAGCGCCACCTCGTGGCAGAGAATATATTTGCATTACAATAAGCCTTTCTTGCTGTTTATGGTCAGATCAATGCAAATATCGACCCATGTTTTTAAGCAGCAAACACATAGAGTTGTAAATGAGAAAGAAGTTAATGTGATTTCTAAAAATCTAATCAATTAGACAGTAATATTTATTCGTTTTAATTTAAAATTATCATTCATATGATTTATTTATCCTTTTCTTTTCTAAAAATGGTCTTAAGTCTGAAATACTGTTGTATAAGATGTTTGTTTTTGTGAAAACCTGTATCTAAACTGTAAATCATGTAACTGTATGGCTTAATATTGTATGTAACCATGGACATTGTCCAACCTCACTCGTGCTGTGTTCATTTTACTTATGCAGCTCTTAAAATTTGTCATAAATTGCCTTTAATATTGGGACTACCAAAATCTGAAGAGTACCTGCCCGAAGGGCAACCAGGGATTTTGAAATTGTGCGAGCCCTGCCTAGACAACAGAGCATTTGGAAGACAACACATTGCTCTAGTGATGGCGAAGTGAAGCGTTCTGAACCAGTGAAGCTTTAAACCCAATTGTATCAGAAAAAGGTTCATTACTCAACGCTTTTTAAAATGGTTCACACTGTGGTCATCTAGTGGTCATAAAAAGGAACAACACCTTCCAAAGTGCTGTGATTCATTACAGCTACTGGTTTCACATCTGGTTCTACAACTGATTCCTTGTTTTAATTTATTGTATATAAATAATGGCCATTGTCAAAGTCATTCATTTGTGTCGGTGTACTGCCACTAAAATAATTCAAATAAATCAAAAATAAACTCATGAATTAAATCTGTGATCTGTTAATGTTAACTCTGCCTCAGTCCTTAGACTGTTATTTCATGGGCAAAGTTCATTTGACCTTAATATATAAATTAGGATAAAAAGAAACAATGCTAATGCATTATAGTGTAATAAAATGTAAAGGAAATGGCGCTGAGGTTCACTTTGTTTGAAGTAGATACTGAAGCAGTCACGTGGTTTTCAGGTGAATGAAGCTTCGGACTTCATAGATCACGTGCTTTTGGCAAAAGCTCCGATACAGTGCTTCGATGTGAGATGTTTCGTTTTTTTATACAAGCTTCGAAGCCTCGGTATCGAAAGTCACATCACTACAATGCTCCCTCCATTATCAACTTCTCACCATCTAGGCCTACACCCAAACAAGGTTATGGTTGCCAACCCCCCCCCCCCCCCCCCCCCCCCCCCATCCCATTGATTGCATGATACCGTTCAGTCAGTATGTCTATCTATGTCATCCATCTGTATCCACATCTCTGTTCTTTACACAAGTCAAGAATTGCAAACATTACCCTATTTTTTCCACATTATCCTAATCCACACTAGTGTTGTTTATTGCTTCAGGTTTACAGTAGATGACATTGACTCGATGGGAGAGAAAAGTGTGGGTCCCTTTTTAGCCATGTTGGGAGTACGCACTGAAAAAGGACAAATAATTTGTGAACACATTCAGCACAATTCCATGTAATGCCATGTATACTTTCTGTGACATCCATTCATATTTAATTTCTGAGACTGTCCCAGAACAATTGCGAATGAAATTGGTGATTTGTGGCGAACCCTTGAAATAGATGGAGCTAAAAGTCCAAACTGGATGTGAAAGTATTTCCATTATAGTGAAATGTTGATTCACGGTCATTGTGTGAAAGATCTGCCAAAATAACTAATGCAATGTTTTTTAAACGCAAAGGATGCTCACACCAAATGTTGAATTAATTTAGTTAATTGATGGAAGATAATCTATTTATCACATTATTTTGGACAGCATCATTGACTACACTTTACAGCATTTTTACACAAGTGCCTAAAATTGATAACTCATTACATTGTTTCTTCATGTCACTCCAGACAGACTGGATGATAATCAGATCAGATCTCTGTGTGGAGCACAAAAAGCTCACTGGATTATTACAATTAATGGCTAAATTAATGTTTGGAAACGTAAACTAATATTTCCTACTGACACACCACAGCAAAAGATAGAGATAATTGACTTAAAACCATTTTTATCTGGTGCAAATACTAGTGTTCTTATCGTTTTGTCCACCAAATTTACATTTACATTTTATATTCTAGTCTGTACAAATAACATCAAATTAATCCATCCCAAAGTGTTTTGTATAAGACCAGATCTCTCTGTGGAAGACCGACTGAAAGCAGGTTCAATAACTCTCCAAAAGGCCATTAAATGGTTGTACATCTCAAATCTAGATTGGAGACATGTTTTCAGAAAATACACACCACACTATATAATAACAATGCCTGTTAGTTTGTCTACACTGAACTTGAAGGTTACTTTAAAAATTGACTCTTATGAAAAAAAATTGAATTTAAGATCAAATACGAACAATAAATGTGTTTTGCGCTCTTTTATTTGTAGTGAGGTAACTACATTCGCCTCAGTTCAAGCTGCATTGGAATCAATGCTATTTTCCTCTTTAATATTTGTATCATGAAATAAACCTGAATAAGTATTTGAATGCATATTGAAAAGAATGAGTACATACAATTGAGTGTCTCATGAAATCGATCAATTAGAGTTTCAAAAATGTTTATAAGCCTACGTGTTATTGCTGATTTTCATGTTAAGAACAGCAGGTTGGATGCCACAGACTTTCTTGTTTTTGTTTTTTTTTGCAGAGTGTAATTTTCACATTAATTTCATGCAATATAATATGATTTTATTATCGTGATTTTGACTTTATTAAATGAGTATGACGTTAATCTTATTTAGTTATTTTTCAGTGTGACACTAAAATGCCGCTGTAGGGTATTTGTACTACATGCAAACACTATCTTGTCACAGTGGCAAAAAAAAAATACAATACTATTTTTTTTTATTATTATTTTTATTTTTTTAGTTTTACGATCCTGACTCCCCATATGTCATCATTGGACGCACCTTTAGGGAGAAATCCATATTCATGGTTTACATAGGCTAATGAAAGTGTTTTTAGTTTTGATTTGAATTATTTCCTTGTAAAGTAGTAATTTGTTGCATTCTATAAATATATGTATCATGTCAGTGAGGCAAGTATTTGCTGAGTTTCGGTTCAGTTTTTGAGAAGTGTTCCTGCTCAAGATCAAGACCACCCAGGGCTGCGTTTCCCAAAAGCATAAAATCTTCGTAGATCTACGAGTGCTCTGGAGAAATCGTAAAGCCCTGCGTGCATCATAAGAAGACCGAACTACGAGGTCACCTGCAGGACAATCGGCAGACTACACCTTTAACTTTATTCAAGTACGATGTGATTATAATTAAAGCTTTTGATTGTCTTTTATTGTACACGTTATTACTCGTTTATATTAATTTATAAATTAAATAATTAACAATGGCATAAAACAAAAAATAGAAATACACATTTAAATTAAATGACTGAACAAAAAAAAAAACGAATAAAAGAAATAACGTAGGAAATATGCTTCAAAGACTGGAAAAAACAGGGATAAACTAAATAGAATCTGTCAATGACGAAAACAAGCCCGTTCTGGAAGTCATGGCAGATTCAGGGACTCGGGCGGCCATGGCGGATCAGGGGACTCCGTGGACCATGGCGAATCAGGGGACTCAGGAAGTCATGGCGGGTCCGCCTTCGAGCCCACGGCCCCAGCCCACGTCTCGGCCTCTACGGCCGGAGTCTGGGAAAGTTGGGGCTCTATCCGGCTGGTATGTAGGAGGAGTGGGCTTTTGGGGATGCCCTGAAAGCACGGGCTCTAGGGGGCGCTTGGGCAGCGCAGCCTCTTAGGGGCGCTCTGGAAGCGTGGACTCTTGGGGGAGCTCTGGAAGCACGGACTCTTGGGGGCGCTCGGGCAGCGCGCACATCTGGAGGCGCTCGGGCACTGGAGGGCGCAGTTTTGGAGCGGGCGCTGGAGGGCGCTTGTGAGGAGTGGGCACTTGAGGGCGCTCGTGCACTGGAGGGCGCTGTCTAGGAACGGGCACTGGAGGGCGCTGTCTAGGAGCGGGCATCGGAGGGCGCTCATGAGGAGCTTACACTTGGGGGCGCTCGGGCAATGCGCACTCTTGGGGGCGCTCTGGAAGTGCGGACGCCAGGGGGCGCTCTGGAAGCGTGGATGCCAGGGGGCGCTCTGGAAACACGGATGCCAGGGGCGCTCTGTGAGCTCCTGGAACGGAGTGGGCTCTGGAGTGGACTCTGTGAGCTCCTGGAACGGAGCCGGCTCTGGAGTGGACTCTGTGAGCTCCTGGACTGGAGCGGGCTCTGGAGTGGACTCAGTGAGCTCCTGGAACGGAGCGGGCTCTGGAGTGGACTCCGTGAGCTCCTGGAACGGAGCGGGCTCTGGAGTGGACTCCGTGAGCTCCTGGAACGGAGCGGGCTCTGGAGTGGACTCCGTGAGCTTCTGGAAGGGAGCGGGCTCTGGAATGGACTCTGTGAGCTCCTGGAACGGAACGGGCTCTGGAGTGGACACTGTGAGCTCCTGGAACGGAGCGGACTCTGGAGTGGACTCTGTGAACTCCTGGAACGGAGCGGGCTCTGGAGTGGACTCCGTGAGCTCCTGGAACGGAGCGGGCTCTGTAGTGGACTCCGTGAGCTCCTGGAACGGAACGGGCTCTGGAGTGGACTCCGTGAGCTCTTGGAACGGAGCGGGCTCTGGAGTGGACTCTGTGAGCTCCTGGACCGGAGCGTGCTCTGGAGTGGACTCCGTGAGCTCCTGTAACGGAGCGTGCTCTGGAGTGGACTCTGTGTTGGCCACTGACGGCTGTGGGCTGAGGACAGAGGCGGTGCTGGGAAGAGTTGGGTGGTCGGGACATTTGGCTGGGTATGTGGAGGGTCCTGGTGAGGGGTGAGCTGGTGAGGCCTGGAGGGTTACGGGTGGGGTTTGATGATGATCGCTCTGAATCTCTTATACCTTGAGATTCACATCATTTAAAAAGAGGACAAGTTTAATCAGCTCAATCAGGGAAAAACTGCACATGGGACGATCGCAGCTGATAATGTCATCATCCAGCCCCAGCCGAAAACAGACACAGAGCGAGGCGTCAATCCAGCTCACTTGGTTGGTAAGCTCAAGAAAGTTATCTACATACCTCACCAACCCCGACCATCCTGCCGCAGACACCAAAGCCTGTCTTCAGCCGTTGTCATGTTAAAGGTCGGCTGTTCTATCACAATGTCGTTGGAGCAAGGGAATGAGGAGACAAGGAGTTCTTGTCTTTTACTGAAATCCAACAGCAAAGAAACACATAACATGGATACATCAAGTGACAATTGATAGCCGACAGGAAACAAGGGGCAGAACACACTATAAATAGACAGGACTAACTAGACACACCTGGAACAAAATCAAAGCACACGGCTGGGACTAACTGAACTAATAATGAACTGGGACAGGAAAGCCAAATATGGGCACGGAAACACAGGGAGCACGTGGAAACACAAGACACAGGGAAACAAAGTCTGACAGTATCGGACCTGAAAAGTCTCTACAGTCTCTACAGATATTATATAATATATAGTATAATATTAATCTACAAGTATAATATCAATGTACTATATATAATATATAATAATATTATTATATAGTAGATTAATATTATGCTTATTAATATTATATTATATCTGAGCTGTCTGGAACGCAGCATTAGGTTAACATTTCAATAAACAAGCGTGTACTACAAATACGAGCCCTTCTATAAATGGACATTTCAGCACTTGACCAACGGATAACGACTGCTAAGTAAGTAGCACTTAAAGCACGGCTATGTGCGATTGTGTTAAGTACATTTTTGGGAAACGCACGTGAAACAATAACGAACGTTCGTAAAATTATTTGTAGAAAATGCTCTTAAGCGTTAAGATCAATCGTTATAGGGAAATCTGGCCCTGTTTGTTTTCTTTATTTTAAAAATCAAAACGTTTTGTTGATATTGTGAGTGCACACAAATAAAACTATTTAAAGCTTCGAATGATGTATACTCTTACCTCTATGAGGAAAAATTATGGCGTATTTTAATTTTCCACTCTTATTAAGAAAAGAAAAAATGCAAGTAATCTCACTAGCACCTCCATGTCCTTCAAAGCGCGTTTGATAAATATATGCAAAATATAACCACTTTGCCATTAAGAACCCAAATTGAACTTTTTAATGGCTGCAACTGCAGCTGTGTAATGGGAAGAGAAAGAGAGAAAAAAGATACGGGCTCGGGTCAGAATTCCGATAAGCTGTCAGACAAGTGCAAGGCTCTATACTCGTTCCCTTTCAATTAAAAGTTCCCCCTCGGTTCGGCAGGCTCCCAATCTGCCCGGGCCCATACGCACCTGCATAGACGCTACGCCACTGATTATAGGAGAAAGTTTTACAAATGCCATTATAATTTGTGTTTTATTTTTAAATTATATAGAATAATAAAATAAAATGCAAATTGTAATCAGGCCTGTTTTAGGCATTTCCTTATTTTTATATTTTAGACATCCATCAATTATGGTGATGAAAAAAAAGACTCGCCATCTCTTCACTGGATGTGCATTTAGAGAGAAATGCATCTTTAGGATTACTGAATGAGTTTCTATTTTCGATTTGAATTATTTAGTTTTAAAGCTTTCTATACGCACATGAGCTTCGCTCTGCTTGAACGATTGGAGAATATGCGTCTAACAGCGCGCATTTATGTAGGTATAACATTTAAACTAACATTGCAATATGCTTGAACTGTTTTATATCTATAGATTTTATTTTAGGCAAGTCGTGATAATTTGAGAAGGCTATAAATTGATCAAACATATGCTATGATCAACTCACTAGAGTGAAAAAAAAATGGTTGAATTTACAAATTTATTGAAGGCAAGTGGTTGTAATCAATGTATTTAGCTACATTTAAACAGAGAAATTAGGTTAACTTTAAAAAAATATATATATTATTTTATTATTTAGGCTGATACCTTATATATTTATTATCTTTTTTTCAGTGTGCCTGCCGCTGGCACCCGTCATCCACCATCCCCCCCCACCCCCCAAACCCACACCTCTCCCTCACCCCCACCACATCTGTTGCTAGAAATCCTGCAGGCGCCCCTGTTATGTATATTATGAATTTATGAGATATTGCACTAAACATTGGGAGTATCACACTAAGAGAGGACTTGTGGGTATTTAACTGAGAAAAAGCTGGAAGACGCATCAGCTCACTGGCATGTGGTGTTGGTGATGATAATCGATTTCTGAGAACTCTCCCCCTGTCTGACAATGAGAACACAAAACAATGGATAAAATAAACGTGTTTCAAAGTAGGCTATTTCAAAATCTGAATTTATGAGACTCACAAACTGAACTTAGTAAAGCAGAGTGAGTTACATCTGGATCCAGTTAGTTTGACATATGAACCAGCTGTTATCTTTTTGGAGCTTTTACATTCCATTCCTTTCTTTCTAACAGTTGTCTTAACATATCTCTCACCAATCCGCATGTTTCTTTCTAGACAAAACATTCTGAATTTTTTAATTGATTTGAGCAATGCCTTACAGTTGCCTTACTGCGATATGCTTCACAGTTCTGCTCTTTCTTTCTTTCTCTTCATGAAGATGGCCATTGTTTCTGTTTTCTGAGCACTTGGCTCAGATTTGACCTCTTTTCCCAAACATCCTGTAGTGGCCGCCCAGTCCTTCCCTCCCACTGTTTTCTTCTCATGTTTCTCTTTTCTGTGCTGTTGTACAACTGCGTTGTTTCCATCTTGGTGGTTCTGTCACAGACACATGCAGGTATTTGACAAGCTTTCATACTGATCTTTTAGCACTGATTGATTATTTGCATGCCCATGAATTGTATGACACTTACTGACTGGAAGACAGAATAAAGGCTTTGAGATTGGATGCAGTATACAGTCTTGAGGTTTGAGTGGTTTTAAGCATTATAATACTTTAGTGCTTTTGCAGCATTAATGACAGACAGATGAAGTGTTCTAGTTGGTTCCCATTTGGTTGCTAATGTGTTGTTTGTTAGTGTGTTCAGGGTGGTTGTTAAAGCATTGGTAGGCAGGCAGACAATTGCTATGGTGTTGTAGGCAAGTTACCTGGGCAATAAGGGTATAGCACACTAAGGCAGAAGAATAGTTTGTCAGGGCATTTTTACACACATATACAGAGTCAAAACTGAGACCCTTAGAATTTCAGGACTCCACATTTGTATAGCTAAATTTTCAGGAACCCTGTGCTGTGAACAGAAAGACACTGGAGAAGTAGTTATAAATTATGCTTTACAATCACTACACTTGTGTGTCAAGTTTGTGCCATGTGATACTCACAGAATCAATTAATTTGAAGGTTTTAGATCCAGTCTTGTAGATCCAGTATGTCCACAGGAGAAGTTTAAGCGGGGTTAGCCTCGGGTTTAGCCTCTAACACGAGGACTGGAATTGAGAGCTGCGGCGCTAAATTATCGAGTTTCAAATTTGATGCCCGCTACAGGTCTCAAAAAAGTTGGCACGAGGGTAACAAAGGGCAGAAAAAGCAAGACATTTTGAAAAGATTAAGCTGGGAGAACATCTAGCAACTAATTAAAGGGGGGTCCTATTATGCTCTTTTACAAAGTCTTGATTTTGTTTTGGGGTTGCACTAGAACATGCTCTCATGCTTGGTGGTTCATTATTTTTCACATAATTTACATTATTACAATACCTTTCTCCCCAGCCTGGCCCAAACATTATCTGCCAGTGGGAGGCTCTGTTGGAGTGGGAGAGCTCAAGGTTTTCCACGATAACGCTGGACACAAAACAGAGCTCCACTCACAAATGCTGATTTATCAGACATTATATGCAAGATGAAATAAAAATTATATTCCAAAATGTTCTGAAACCAGTTGGTTTCCATCAGAAATACAGTGATATAAAAACACCCGCACTTGGTTTCGATTTTGAAACATGCAGTGCTCAACCAAGCATTCCCCCCACCAACCAACCATTCAAATTTCCGTAGGTGTGATTTAAAATGTGTGATGTCACAAATACAGGGAAACAACTTTGTAGTCCAAACGAGCCGTTTGTTGTAGTTCTTGAAAAGGGATTTTTTTTCGACATGATTCTGTCATTGGCATTACTAAATGGGCCCAGGAATACTTCCAGAAAACACTGTCGTAACGCAATCCGCCGTGCCATCTGCAGATGCCAACTAAAGCTCTATAATGCAAAAAGGAAGCCATATATTCTGGCCACATGGTCCAGAAGTGCCATCGTGTCCTGTGGGCCAAGGCTTATTTAAAATGGACTGTTTCAAAGGGGAAAAGTGTTCTATGGTCAGACGAGTCAAAATTTGACATTCTTGTTGGAAATCGCGAACGCTGTGTCCTCCGGGCTATAGAGGAGGGAGACTTTCCAGCATGTCATCAGCGTTCAGTTCAAAATCCAACATCTCTGATGGTATGGGGTGCATAAGTGCATATGGTATGAGCAGCTTGCATGTTTTGGAAGGCACTATGAATGCTGAAAGGTATATAAAGGTTTTAGAGCAACATATGCTCCCCTCCAGAGGACGTGTATTTTAGCAGGACAATACAAAACCACATACTGCAGCTATTACAACAGCGTGGCTTCGTAGTAGAAGAGTCCGGGTGCTGAATTGGCCTGCCTGCAGTCCAGATCTTTCACCTATAGAGAACATTTGGCACATCATTAAATGAAAAATACGTCAAAGATGACCACAAACTTTTCAGCAGCTGGAAACCTATATCAGGCAAGAATGGGACCTAATTCCAAAACCAAAAGTCAAGAAACTCATAACCTCGATGCCCAGATGTCTTCAAACTGTTTTGAAAAGAAGAGGAGATGCTACACCATAATAAACATGCCCCGTCCCAACTATTTTGAGACCTGTAGCAGGCATCAAATTAGAAATGAGCTCATTTTGTGCATAAAACTGTAACATTTCTCAGTTTAAACATTTATGTTATCTACGTTCTATTGTGAATAAAATATTGGCTCATGTGATTTGAAAGTCTTTTAATTTTCATTTTATTCAAATGTAAAAAATGTCCCAACATTTCCTAAATTCGGGTTGTAGCTTTGACTGTGATTTGTGCTGTAGTGATGGTGGAGGATCGACCCGCGGGAAGCGTCTCAGAGGCCATCACCACCATGACGGGAGGCAGTAAACCTGTGCACCGCTTCCTCAGAGGACAACCCAAGAGTATTGGAGTGAGAACACGCTTCAATTCAATCACAAAAACCAAATTCAGCACAGATCACTCCATCTTATACTGCACTCTTCTATAATAGACATGAGCAGTACTGCACTCTTCTATAATAGACATGTAGTTTGATGCTGATGCGATGCAGGGGAAACCAAACCTAGTTTTCACACTTTTACTCGAGTGAATGTGTCTCAGAGGACATTTAGTTATCACTTTCTGAATAAGCATATGCATCCCCACACACATGGCTTTAACACACTTATACAGGGAGAATAAATGTAGAGTTTCTCATTCATTTGAAGACAAGAAAGAGTAAGAAAAGCAAGCATTTGTGTATTTGTACTTTTGACTCAAATACTCATATATATCAGTGAGTGTGTTTCACTAGGTGTCTCTACCTAACTGTAATTGTCCATTGCTGTTTCCCTCCCATCATTAAGATTGCATAAGCCATATTGTTGATTATTATTGATTGTATGTTTGTCCATTTTCATATATCTCGTGTAAGGTTGTGCTGGTGATGATAGGTATAGGTCTATTCATGTTTGCAATTCCTATGAATGTGCAATCAGAAGCGCCCATCTTAGAGGAGCATTTCGCCCCATTCTGGCTTGGGATCTTGGTATGTTGATTTGCACATATCTTTTGACTATATTTGCATGTTTTGCCTTGAAATGTATTTAAGATATTTAATAATCAGAATCCATTTTATCTACACCTCTATACTTGTGTTTGTTGACAATGAGATTACTGAAAAATCAAAGAATGCATTAAAAATGCGTTGTGTTAATAGTCAAAGAATTTTAATTAATCAACAGTAATAATTGACACTGATGCAAAAAAAAAAAAACACTGCAAGACGATACATGGCCATAAAAAGCCGTAAACGGAAATAGAATGGTCAAGCCTCATCTGATGAAATTTTATTTTCATTATTTTACTAAATGTATCCTAAATTTCTTGTTTTTACAGTTCTTTATCTGTGGCCTTCTGTATATACTGTCTGAACGCAACCCCTCCAAAAAGATGGTAAGTGTCATTGTGTTTCACTGTGAGTGAGAGACATAATTTTGAGAATTCTTGTGTCCTAACTACAACATTTTATCTAGTCTTTGATGTTTAGTTTACATGTTTGTGTCTTGATTTGATTGCTCACAGATCACAGCCAGCCTTGCTCTGAGTATCATCTCAGTCATTGGAGTGCTGTCTGCGTTGGTGGACTTCTCCAGAGCAATTGTTAGAATCCATCATGCAATCGAAATTCTTATATATGAGAATCTCACAAAGGAGGAGGAGCTTTATGCTGAACAACATTTTGTGAGGGTTTTTATTCGTATAATTGTTGTGAATAATATAATTTGAGATATGAGGGTGATAGAGAGGTGTATTTGAGAGATTATGCATGCGACAGATTAAAAATATGCGCCGATACGAACAGAAAGTCTAATTTTGTTTTCACAGATGCCCTTGATAAACATGGAGCTAGTGTTCATCTGTCACAGCCTAATAGGGGGTGTTCTGCTTGTAATCATGACGTTCTTCGCCAGGGCAGCGCTGCAATCCAGCAGGACTCAGGTAATCTCACCGCATGGGTCTTTTCTGATTGGGTTATTATAGCTGGAGCAAAGGGAGTGCACGCTAAATTCAAATAGCTAAAAATGACAATTTTGTGCATTAAATATTTAATAGTTAATTCAAAGATTATGTTAACATCAAATGTAGAGTGCAGACCAACTTTCATTTAATTTGAACCCTGGACCACAAAACCAGTCATAAGTGTCCTTTTTTCAAAATTTAGATTTATGCATCATCTGAAAGATGAATAAATAAACTTTCAATTGATGTATGGTTTGGACAATATTTGAAAATCTGGAATCTGAGGGTGCAAAAAAAAAACTAAATATTGAGAAAATCACCTTTAAATTGTTCTTAGCAATGCATATTACTAATCAAAAATTAAGTTTTGATATATTTACGGTAGGAAATATCTTCATGGAACATGATTTTAATATCCTAATGATTTTGTTATAAAATTAAAATGTAGAATTTTGGCCCGTACAATGTATTGTTGGCTATTGCTACAAATATAGCTGTGCTGCTTATGACTGCTGTTGTGCTCCAGGGACACATATGAATCTAGGATGCTTTTATCATTCATGACTTAAATATGTCTTGGAGAACCATTATTAAATAGTCTCTCCTTGGTTTCTACAAGTAAGCAAACAAAATCAAATCATTATTTCATGATTTATTAGTTTATTTAGTAAGAGGTCATGTAACAAGTAAGATAATGCATCCCTGATCGCCCTGTTGGGTTTATTTTGTGATCATGACTGGTTGACTTGTAAGAGTGAAGGCTGAATGTTAATGGATGATTTCCTCGTCTCTGCAGGCTGTTGTTGTGATGCGGAACCTGCCATCAGCAGAGTGAACGAACCCAAATCAACCTCCTTACATGTACGTGACGAGGCGCTGAAGGCACATTGCAACATTTCATTAACAATTGCATGAATACAGTATACGATATGGTAACAAACTGCAGCGGTAGAACTGTAGAGTCTGTTTTCTGTTACCAATAATACCAGTGTTTTGTACCGAAACCTAAAATAAAAACAGCATTCAGAGCGTAGAGACATTTTGTTACTTGTAAACTTATATTTGAGCTAGATTGATTATAACTGTGCATTAATACTTTTGATGGTTATATCGGAGATGTCTATTTGACGTCTGCATTTACATCTGAAAAATGTTTATGTTCGCTCATCTGTAATATATCAAGTTTCCTTTCGCATGTCATATAGACGTCTTTATGTCTTTAAGATGTTTATTTACATTTATCAGACGCTTTTATCCAAAGCGATTTACAGTGCATTCAGTTTATACATTTGTATTGTTAGTATGTGTGTTCCCTGGGAATCAAACCCACAACCTTTGCGCTGCTAACGCAATGCTCTAACCACTGAGCCACAGGAACACAGCTAACACCAAGTCTTAGGCATTGTTCAAATAAATACAAGCTAGCAAATAAATAAATACAAGCTAACACAGCACAGCTAGCCACAGCTAACACCAAGTCTTAGGCATTGTTCAAATAAATACAAGCTAGCAAGGGAAGGAGAGAAAGGTAAAGATATAGAAAAAGCTTTTTTTATTTTATTTTTTATGATGAAGTCAAGTAGTGTTGAAAGAGATGAGTTTTCAGTTGTTGCTTGAAGATTGACAGGGATCCAGTATTCCGGATGGGGGTGGGAAGATCATTCCAGCAGCCAGGAACGGTGAACGAGAATGTTCTGGAGAGTGATTTTGAGACTCTCTGTGATGGTACCACGAGGCGTCGCTCACTAGCAGATCTTAGACTTCTGGAAGGGATGTAGATTCGTAATAGTGAGTGGAAGTAGGTGGGTGCTGACCCTGTGGTTGTTTTATATGCAAGCATCAGTGTGAATTGAACTGGTTGCGAGCTGAAACTAGTAGCCAGTGCAAGGAGACAAAGAGAGGTGTGACGTGCTCTTTTGGGCTCGTTGAAGACCAGTCGTGCCACTGCATTCTGAATCATTTGTAGAGGTTTGATTGTGTTTGATGGATGTCCAGCCAGAAGAGCATTGCAGTAGTCTAGCCTAGAAATGACAAGGGCCTGGGCAAGAAGTTGTGCAGCATGCTCTGTCAGAAAGGGCCTGATCTTTCTGATGTTGTGTAGTGCAAACCTGCAAGATCGAGCAGTCTTTGCAATGTGCTCTTTGAAGGTCAGCTGATCATCAAAGATTACACCAAGATTTCTGAAGCTGATGGGGTAATTGTTGATGAACCCAACTGAATCGTGAAGTCATGTTGTAGAGTTGGAGTGGCAGGGAAGACGAGAAGCTCAGTCTTTGCCAGGTTGAGCTGTAGATGGTGTTCTTTCATCCATGCCGAGATGTCCGCCAGGCAGCCTGAGATCCGTGCAGCTACCGTTGGATCATCTGGTCGAAATGAGAGATAGAGCTGTGTGTCATCAGCATAGAAATGGTAGGAGAAGCCATGTGCCTGTATGATGGGAGCCAGTGATGTAGTGTATGTGGAGAAGAGGAGGGGTCCAAGAACCGAGCCCTGGGGAACCCCAGTGACCAACTGATGAGCTTTGGATACCTCCCCTCCCCAGGCCACCTTGAAAGACCGACCAGTGAGATAGGATTCAAACCAGCGAAGTGGAATCCCAGTGATGTCCAATGATGAGAGGGGGGACAGGAGGATCTGATGATTGACAGTGTCAAAAGCGGCAGACAGATCCAGCAGAATGAGGACTGATGATTTGGAATCAGCTTTTGCAATTCGCAGGGCTTCAGTGACTGAGAGTAGCGCAGTCTCAGTTGAATGGCCACTTCTGAAACCTGACTGTTTAGCGTCCAGTTTGTTGTTCTGTGAAAGAAACAATGAGACCTGGTTGAAGACAACTCGTTTGAGTGTTTTGGCTATGAATGGAAGGAGAGAGACAGGTCTGTAGTTTTCAATAAGAGAAGTGTTTAATCTAGGTTTTTTGAGCAGTGGGGTAACCCGAGCCTGTTTGAATGCAGTGGGGAAGATGCCTGTGAGGAGAGATGTGTTGATAATGTGTGTGAGTACTGGTAAGAGTGTGGGAGAGATTGCTTGGAGAAGGTGTGAGGGGATTGGGTCAAGAGGACATGTTGTAGGATGGCTGGAGAGGAGAAGTTTGGATACTTCCACCTCAGTGAGGGGACAGAAGGAGAAGATGGGAGTTTGAGCAGTGGATCTAGTTGGTTGGAGGTCCTGTGTGAGTGGAGGTGAAAACTGTTGTTTTAGTTTTGTCTGTAAAAAAAGTTGCAAAGTCATCAGCTGTTATAGAAGTGGTGGGAGGTGTTGGAGGGGGACAGAGGAGATAATTAAAGGTTCTGAAGAGATTACGCATATCTGGAGTACTGTTGATCTTGTTATGGAAATGTGACGATTTGGCAGTGTGGACTTCTGAGGAAAAGGGTGAAAGCAACGATTGATACATACTCAGGTCCGACGGATCGTTTGATTTTTGCCATTTTCTCTCTGCCGCTCGGAGTCTGGTCCGATGTTCACGAAGAACATCAGATAACCAGGGGTTAGAAGGGGCAGTTCGTGCTGGCCTGGAGGAGAGAGGACAAATGTCGTCTAGACAGAGGTTAAGGTAGAGCATAAAGTGTCAATAGCTGCATTCACATCCAGAGATGAGAAATAGGTAGGTGAGGGAAGAGAGGATGATACTACAGAGGAAATATGGTAGGGAGAAAGGGAGCGTAGTTTTCGTCTAAAGGTAACTGATAAGGGGGTTGGTGGCACCTGGGTAGCAAAGTGTAATGTAAATTTAATGAAAAAATAGTCAGAGATATGTAGTGGTTGTCCCAGAATGTTACCAGCAGTACAATTGCGTGTGTAAATTAAATCAAGTTGTTTGCATGATTTGTGAGTGCTAGTAGTGGTAAGGCGTTTGAGATCAAATGAAGCTAGGAGTGAATGAAACTCTGTAGCATAAGGCTTTTCTAGATGAATGTTGAAATCGCCAAAAACTAAGATTGGAGTGCCATCCTCCATGAAAGAGGACAGCAACCCATCCAGCTCCTCTAGGAAGGGGGCTATAATTTGGCCAGGGGGACGGTAGATTACCACAATCTGGAGTTTTATAGGAGCCATTACAGTAATCGCATGAGATTCAAATGAGTTGTAATTGCATAGGGAGAGTAGGTTGAGTATTTCCAATTATTTGAAATGAGCAGACCAGTGCCCCCACCCCGGCCAACTTGACGTGGGGTGTGAGAGAAAGAGAAATTGTTAGAGAGAGCAGCTGGGGTTGCTGAGTCTTCTGGACGAATCCAGGTCTCAGTCAAGCCCAAGATGCTGAGTGTGGATTGTAAAAAAAAAAGCGGAAATGAAGTCTGCTTTGTTGACAGCTGACTGACAATTCCAGAGAGCCATGGAGAAAGAAAGAGGTGTAGTAGAAGATGTAGAGATAGGGTGTAGGTTAGCAGGATTACGTTGCCGTCTGTGTGTGATGTTAGAGCGTGGTCGAGAGACAACCGGAATGGTTTCGAAACACATGATAGAGGATAGCAAAGGAGAGTGTGTGAGGGAAGATAGAAATGATACTTAAGTGTGTTGCTCGGTGTCGTTGCTCGGGTAAAGTCGCGCAGGAAAAAGTCGTCGGTCTTTACCCTCGTCTGTCTTCACACGAGCAGGCTGAACGCTTCTGCGTCAGCGCTCGGACATCAAATAAATACACTGTCTAATAGGCTAGAGTGAAAACAGCTGTGACCAGCTTCTGATTTGCCCAGCCAATAAACTAACAGAGTGCTAATAGCTTGAGACGAAACTAACACCTTGCCCAAGGAGCAATGGAGGCGCAAATGATTATAATTACCAGTAAGTGCAATCAAAAATATAAACCTGAACGAAAATTCAGACTAAAAATAGGTAGGAAACGAAGTATTCCTTCCTAGCAGCAAGTATATAATTTAAAGAACAGATCTATGAACAAGTATTACGAACACTTACAATCTGCTGTCCGTTTCTTCTGGTGACTAACCGGCTTCTCCCAACTTAAAGCAGCAACCAAGCAGTTTAAATACTTTAACAGTTGCTGTGACCAGCTTCTGATTTGCCCAGCCAATAAACTAACAGAGTGCTAATAGCTTGAGACGAAACTAACACCTTGCCCAAGGAGCAATGGAGGCTTTATGATTTAGATTGTATGTAAAACTGACATCTGTCACTGACTATATAATATTTAATGACAGTCCTTTTGTAATAAATATTCTTTGCAATGAAGGAATAAGCACATCTCCAAAATGTCTGTTAAAGTGTGGAAAGCATCTGTTATGTACAAAATCTGATAAACATCTTCATTAATAAAACTCATAAACACTTTCAAAACTTTGGACACAAAATGTTTTAGATGCATTTCAAATACTATAAATAATCTACACACACAGAAAAATAAAGGTTTAAAATTGTAACTTTTTGGTTACAACATCTTGTCCCTGGAAAAGTACCCTTAAAAGGACATATCTGTACCTTTTTGTTACCCCTAATAGGTACATATTAGTACCTTAGAGTGGTAATACGTACCCTTGAGGTACTTTTATGTACCTATTAGGGAAACAAGGTACAAATATGTCCTTTTAAGGGTACTTCTCCAGGGACAAGATGTTGTAACAAAAATGTACAATTTTAAACCCTTATGTTTCTGTGGGCATCTTCTAGATGAAAACCCTCGTATAGAAGAGATGTCTGTGAGATGAATTTATAAGCCGATAATCAAACTGGAAGTCTTTATTATTTCAGAAATCCCTAATCTTAATCTCTGCTAATTAATAATGCTGTAGCAGAAACAATTAAATCTAAAGATTTACTAATATTACTGAAATAAAGCTAGAACAAAGCGCAAAGGTCCTGTGGTGGTAGACATAAAGGAAGGTTAATCTGCAGGAGCGGGACCGAAGACAAGGGAACTAAACCGATATGAGACAACTGGGTTTTTATCGGTTCTTGGTTATGAGATTGTTGCATGTAGAATTAATCACTTGTGAAATACGGATTTTAATACCAGCTGTAAGCAGGACTATTTTCTATGTGAGACATGTTTGACTGTAACTGTATTTTTTTACAGCAGGACGAATCCTTGTACATATATTTTAAAGCTGATTTTTATTTTTCCATTTGTTACTTTGTATTAATTTTTTATATATTATTAAATAAACAGATTTTTCTTAATTTCTGAAATAAAATTAAAATGTTTGCTAACATGTAAATGTTATATCATAGAAAATGTAGTTTTCAACAATAATACCTAGACCTGCTAAAAAAAAACAACAACAAAAAACATGATGGAAAAAGTATTATTCTATGGATCTCCCAGTTTTGAGACTTTCATGGGGGGTGGCGAGGCGATATGGCAAAAAAAAAATAATTAAATATCACTATTCTCTGTTATGTTGGTTTTTCTATTTTCAAGTTCTTTGAACATTACAGGCAAAATAATTTCCCCTATTATAAAAACAAAACCTTTCAAGGTAACAACATATAATGGACATTTAGGGCAAAGTGTGAGAAGATAAATATCTTTGTCATTATTTTATCTTTTTTATTAAAAAATGAGATCAAAGATGCACATTACAAATACACAAAATATACAAAAATCACAAACAGTGTTTTATTTTCAGGTACAATGGGTGTATTTAGCAGAGCATTCAAGAAACTGAATGAACAAATATAAAAATAAAACACTATATGGATTGATTCATATTAAAGAAAATGTATTAAAGATGTTCAGTCAAGAGTATCGAGTGATTTTTCTCTTTGTGTTTGGTGTTTTATGAGCATTAAAGGAGTAAATCACTCAAATAAAAAGTTGTATTTTTATACCATCATTTACTCACTCAAGTTTAGTTTTAAACCTGAATGTGTTTCTTTCTTTTGCTGAATATAAACGCTATTTTGAGGAACTTGGAAAACCAAACCGTTGCTGCTCCTCAGTGTATTACTTACATAGTGTATTTTTCTCCTACTGTTAAAGTCAATGTGGACCAGAAACTGCTTGGTTACCAGATTCTTCAAAATATATTATTTTGTGCTCAGCACATGAAATACATTAATACAGGTTTGGGAGTATATAATGACAGAAATTAGATTTTAGGGTGAACTATCTCTTTAACAATAGTCGGCTGCATGTTTAGTACTGTCCCTTTAAGAGCTGCACGTGTCTAATATACAGACACGCATCTGTTTCTCTCTCGGCAGTTTACTTTCATTTTAGATATAACCGACTGACTATACATAAACCTTTTGTGCTTTTACAGTATTAGCGCAAAAGATAACAGAAAAAGTGCACGTCAGACTAGTGCGTGAATTAAACATTTAAACAGTAAAGGTCGTAGCATGCTGAGGCCGAAATTTTCATATGCGTTTTTTTGTATTCGTAATCCTAAAAAATTGTCATGCACAGAAGCCTTGCACACTGCGTCCGATGCATATTAATTCATCCGTTGCATAAAAAACATTCACAAAACAGTAGCCTACTAAATGGAGTCTTCAAGCATTGAGGATGATTTTGTTGTCCTTTCGCTTCTTAAAAAAAAGAAAAAGAAAGGAAATATTGGGTCCATCCAATCCTGAGATATAGAAAGGACAGAGAGTAGAAAGGACAGCGGGATTATCCCGGAAAATTCAGTTTACTTCAGGATGTCTGGGCCCATTATCCCGTTTGATGCTTTAAATTCAACGTTTACGATACTAGATGTCCACATATTAAAAACAAGACCACCAGTTTCGGTGAACTCAGTTGCAAGGATGCTTATACAGTGATACTAGTGCTGAGCCAGACGAAGGGGATTAAAAACAAGACCACCAGTTTCGACAATCATCATTCTGATTTTGGCATTCGCTTGTAAGGATGGCTCTGATGCCAAAACGCCTCTCGGAGTGCTTTCTACACATGCCAAAAACGGAAAAATGAACCCGAGACGAAGGGGATGAACTTGACAATTTTTTTTATGACGGATCAAAATCTGACTCAGTGTGCATTTTGGCATGACTCGCTTGTAAGGCTTTAAAGCTCTGACATGCAAAAATGTACTTTTAATGTACTTGACTGCGAATAAGTCAGTGTCCTCAGTGTCCTGTGATGCCAAAAACGGAAAAATTTGAACCGCGGATCCAAAAAATTTTATGACACTGATGTGAATGCATTTCTGTCAGTTCTACAGTGCATCTTGATGAGGGGGGTGCCAGAACTGCAGCTTAAGAATGTGTGCTGTAAAGCACATAAATACGATATTTCTTCAAAAGCAGATCTGCTTTTAATGTACTTCTGAGACATGCGAATTTTATCAGTGTCCTCAGTGTCCTGTGAGAGTAACTCTAAAAATCGCGGAGTTAACGAACACCCCTACCCTGTGAATGCATGTAGAAATCCTGGTCCGGGGGCACAGAATGTAGACCGGGCAGGGGTGCCAGAACGTCTGACCTCAAAGGGGCAGGGGCTCGTGTGTGCCACAGTCTTCAGACATCACGAATGCCACTCCAGTGTTACAGAGCATACTGAATATTTCTTCAAAAGTTGATCTGAAGACAGTCCCAAGCGTTCGAGGCTGGCATCCAGCAGTGGAAGACCCTCAGTTTTATCATCCACGGTGTCGGTGCGAGCTACTGGCAAAATCCATAACGGGTCTCTACGTTACCACCCTACCCTCAGCCACACAAACCATTTTGCTCACTAAATCCTGCTGTCTCAATACAATCAAGGACATCCGGGGGCATTTCAGTTCTCAAGACCGACTCGGCACTTTAGCAACGCCTCTGTTCCCCAGGCTCAGTGCCAAAGTCAGGGCAGGGGCTCGGACATGTACTCTCTGTCCTGCCAGTTATGGCCACAGGCCATCTTCTGTGTTTGGGCCGCACGCCACTCCAGTAGTTTCCCCAGAGGGGGCAGCAGTGTGAATGTTGCGGCTGGTCAATAGGGGGCGCTGGGGAGCCGTCCCCATCAAGTTAGCGTTCGGAAGAAGCTGGCGACTTCAACATGTTTGGAAAAAGTTACCCTATACAGGTGCTGGTCATATAATTAGAATATCATCAAAAAGTTGATTTATTTCACAAATTCCATTCAAAAAGGAAACTCCAAGTATAATGTATACATTCATTCCACACAGTCTCTACGTACCAAGCCACACAAACCATTTAAAGTGTTTATTTCTTTTAATGTTGACTGCTGTCTCATTGTAAGTGAAAATTAGAATATTGTGAAAAGGTTCAATCATTGAAGACACCTTTGGCAGTCGTGGCCAAGTAGTGGATAGAGCTCGGTTTCACTTGAAACCCGAAGGGTTGTGGGTTCGAGGCTCCCAGCTCCGGCAGGAAGTCCACGTGCTCCCCGGCGCTGCACAGTCGGCTGCCCACTGCTCCAAGTGCACTCCTGCCAGTGGATTAAATGCAGAGAACACATTTCACTCTGTGTTTGGGCCGCATAATTGTGTATGTGACAATCGTATTTCCCCAAGGGGGCAGCAGTGGCGGCTGGTCATAGGGGGCGCTGGGGAGCTCCCCATCAATTTGCCAGGGAAGAAGCCGACTTCAACATGTTTGTTTTGAAAAAGTTACATGTATCACATGGTGCTGGTCACACTCTAATCAGCTAATTAACTCAAAAAGTTGATTTATTTCACAAATTCTTCAAAAAGCAAAGGCTTTATAATGTATACATTCATTCCACACAGACTGATATATTTAAAGTGTTTATTTCTTTTAATGTTGATGATTGTAAATTGAAAATTAGAATATTGTGAAAAAGGTTCTATTGAAGACACCTTGTGGCAGTCGTGGCCTAGTGGATGAGCGTTGGACTTGTAACCCAAGGTTGTGGGTTCGAATCCCAGCTCCGCAGGAAGTCCACGACTGCTCCCCGGCGCTGCACAGTCGGCTGCCCACTGCTTCAAGTGCACTTGGATGGGTTAAATGCAGAGAACACATTTCACCTGTATAATTGTGTATGTGACAAATAAAGCTCATCTGAGCTTAATTTGTTGTTTGTTTGATTTGTAACACCTGGTGCCACACTCTAATCAGCTAATTAACTCAAAACACCTGCAAAGGCCTTTCAGAGCTCTGTGTCCAAGCACATTAATAGAGAGGCGAAGGGAAGGAAAAGATGTGGTAGAAAAAAGTCTACAAGCAATAGGGATAACCGCACCCTGGAGAGGATTGTGAAACAAAACCCATTCAAAAATGTGGGGGAGATTCACAAAGAGTGGACTGCAGCTGGAGTCAGTGCTTCAAGAACCACTACGCACAGACGTATGCAAGACATGGGTTTCAGCTGTCGCATTCCTTGTGTCAAGCCACTCTTGAACAACAGACAGCGTCAGAAGCGTCTCGCCTGGGCTAAAGACAAAAAGGACTGGACTGCTGATGTGGTCCAAAGTTATGTTCTCTGATGAAAGTAAATTTTGCATTTCCTTTGGAAATCAGGGTCCCAGAGTCTGGAGGAAGAGAGGAGAGGCACAGAATCCACGTTGCTTGAGGTCCAGTGTAAAGTTTCCACAGTCAGTGATGGTTTGGGGTGCCATGTCATCTGCTGGTGTTGGTCCACTGTGTTTTCTGAGGTCCAAGGTCAACACAGCTATATACCAGGAAGTTTTAGAGCACTTCATGCTTCCTGCTGCTGACCAACTTTATGGAGATGCAGATTTCATTTTCCAACAGGACTTGGCACCTGCACACAGTGCCAAAGCTACCAGTACCTGGTTTAAGGACCATGGTATCCCTGTTCTTAATTGGCCAGCAAACTCGCCTGACCTTAACCCCATAGAAAATCTATGGGGTATTGTGAAGAGGAAGATGCAATATGCCAGACCCAACAATGCAGAAGAGCTGAAGGCCACTATCAGAGCAACCTGGGCTCTCATAACACCTGAGCAGTGCCACAGACTGATTGACTCCATGCCACGCCGCATTGCTGCAGTAATTCAGGCAAAAGGAGCCCCAACTAAGTATTGAGTGCTGTACATGCTCATACATGAGGGCAGTCGTGGCCTAATGGATAGAGCGTTGGACTTGAAACCTGAGGTAACCCAAGGTTGTGGGTTCAAATCCTGGCTCTGGCAGGAAGTGTCCACGACTGAGGTGAGACCCTTGGGCAAGGCACCGAACCCCCAACTGCTCCCCGGGCGCTGCAATGTCGGCTGCCCACTGCTCCACTTGGATGGGTTAAATGCAGAGAACACATTTCACTGCTCATTATACTCTGTATAATTGTGTATCTGAGCGTAATTTGTTTGTACTTTTCATGTTCATACTTTTCAGTTGGCCAAGATTTCTAAAAATCCTTTCTTTGTATTGGTCTTAAGTAATATTCAAATTTTCTGAGATACTGAATTTGGGGTTTTCATTAGTTGTCAGTTATAATCATCAAAATTAAAAGAAATAAACACTTGAAATATATCAGTCTGTGTGGAATGAATGCATACATTATACAAGTTTCACTTTTTGAATGGAATAAGTGAAATAAATCAACTTTTTGATGATATTCTAATTATATGACCAGCACCTGTATTGCAAATTAATTCACGAAATTGCTTTGTTTAGTCGTACTATTCGACTGGTAAACATGTTAGCACCTATAAAAAAAAAAACTGTATTTCGTTTGTGTGTGTGCGGGGCACCTGCCTAATGGGTGTGTATTAGGTCTGTAAACTTTTGAAAGGCTTGTGACTTGAAGTTGAGCTCTAATTGGCTTGTTTCAGATTGTCCTTGGGGTGCAAATCACTCCCAAGACCCTCCCACTTTAGATCTTAGCGAATCAATATTGTTTTGATATATTTTGGCCTTGTGTGATTGGACCGTTCTCGACTGTTAAATAAGTGCAATCTATCTTCCGAGATGAAAGTAAATTCGACAAAAAATCCTTTCACAAGGCATTTAAATGATGAAAAATGTAAAAAAAAATAAAATAAAATGCAGATCATGGATGTAGTAATCTTGTGTAACCACAAGGTGTCGTTGTTGTATTACAAGTATTGTGTTCTTACCTGTAAGTTATTTGAAGAAGGCATCCCATGCAGAAGGCATATGGGGGTAATGTCTGCATCTGTAACTGAGGTAAACAGAAAGTTAAGGTTAACTTAAATTCAATACATGTAGTAGACTGATCTTTATTGAAGATACTAAATTTTTGGTGACAAGGATGAAGCAGAAAGCTCGTGATGACAACAGATTGAGGAAATAAAAAAGGGGGAGAAATGTGCTGATAACTGGCTGTGAAGAGAAACTGAAGATTTTAAAAGATAGAGAGACGAGGAACCATGGCTACAGGAACTATTGGCTTACTAGGAGCATTTGATGCAAAAGCTCAAACATGGGAAGAATATTCTGAAGTACTGGAGCAATTTTTCGTGGCTAATGAAATCGAAGATGAGGGTAAGCAAAGAGCTATTCTCATAAGTTTTGTGGGATCAAAAACTTACAGTGTGATGCGAAATCTTCTCAGCCCTGTAAAACCAAGTGAGAGAACTTATCAGCAGCTGGTAGTGATGCTAAGAAACCATTTCAATACCCAGTCAAGTGAGATTATTCAGAGAAAAAATTTGACTCGAGAACAAAGATCGACAGAGAGCGTGACAGAGTATGATGCGGAGTTGCGTCGCTTGGCACAAAACTGTAATTATGGAGCAACTTTAGATCAAATGCTGAGAGATCGGCTTGTTTAAGGTATAGATGAGGATCAGATTCAGAGACGTTTGCTTTCAGAAACGAATCTGACATTTGAGACTGCTTTTAAAATCGCAGTAGCCACTGAAGCAGCAAGCAAAAATGTGCTCGATTTGGGCATGCGATGACAAACTCGTAAACTTTGAAATTGATACATGATGTAGTGACAGTCTAATGAATGAGGGAATGTTCAATGACATCTATTTATACAATTAAAACAAAATAAAGATAGTGGTGGTGGCAGATGTTCACGTAAAATACCAGCAGCAGGAAAAGGAAATGCCACTTGTCATACTCAAAGGAACAGGACCATGCTTACTAGGCAGAGCCTGGCTGGATGAAATTCAACTGCAAATAGAGTGAGATAAATCTGGGAGAGTCGGAGATGATAACATTGCAACCGGTGCTATCCAGGCATGAGGAAGTGTTCAAAGAGGAGCTTGGGACATTAAGAGACACTACTGCTACTTTTATGTGCCGACTGATGCCTCACCAAAATTTTACACACCTAGATCACTGCCACATGCCTTAAAAACAAAGGTGGAGGAAGAAATTAATCATCTGCAGCGGGACAAGATCATCTCACCTGTTATGTATTCAGAGTTGGCAGCTCCTGTTGTTCCTATCTTGAAAC
Source organism: Ptychobarbus kaznakovi (assembly GCA_027422405.1). Taxonomy (NCBI): domain Eukaryota; kingdom Metazoa; phylum Chordata; class Actinopteri; order Cypriniformes; family Cyprinidae; genus Ptychobarbus; species Ptychobarbus kaznakovi. Next base: position 271,622 of record JAPDDN010000623.1, read on the forward strand.
CAGATGGGAGTTAGATTATCCGGTGACTACAAACTTACAGTCAACAGAGTGTCAACACTGGAACAATATCCAATACCAAGAGTAGAAGATCTTTTTGCCCTGCTGGATGTGGGAAAGCAGTTCACAAAACTGGACATGAGTCACGCATACCAACAAATCATCATGGATGAGACCTCAAAAAATACTTGACTGTGAATACTCTCAAAGGGTTATTCACATATAATCGTCTGCCCTTCGGAGTCAGCTATCTTCCAGAGAACAATGGAGGGATTGTTGCAAGGTATCCCTGGAGTAGTTGTTTATCTGGCTGATATATTGGTGACTGGAGTAAACCAAGACAGTCACTTGAAGACACAAGATGATGTGTTATCAAGGCTGAAAGAAGCTGGTTTGCGGCTGAAGCGGGGAAAATGTGTGTTCCTGGCAGATGAGGTGGAATATTTAGGTCACAGAGTAGATGCAGAGTCTACGTCCGACAGGAACTAAAGTGAAAGCTATAGATAAAGCACCGGAACCAAGGAATGTCACAGAGTTTAAGACGTACTTGGGGTTGCTGAACTATTATAATAAGTTTCTTCCAAATCTGGCAATGCTACTAGCCCCCATACATCTGCTGCTGAGAAAAGATGTTCAGTGGATGTGGGAAAAAACACAAAAAGAAGCTTTCAAGGAATCTAAAGCTCTACTAAAATCACCAAATGTGTTAGTGCATTATTCCTCAGATTCAGAACTAGTTCTGGCTTGTGAACCCTATGGGGTTGGTGCAGTGCTCTCGCAACACAGAACAGGAGAGAGTATGCAGAAACCTCTTGGGTTCATGTCAAGAACATTAACGGCTGCAGAAAAATGTTATTCACAGTTGGATAAAGAAGGCCTAGCTGTGATTTTTGGCATCCAAAGATTTCACAAGTACTTGTATGGTTGTGCATTCACAATTTGCACTGATCATAAGCCCTTGAACAATTTGTTTAATGAAACGAAGGCAGTTCCTCAAATGGGATCAGCCAGAGTGCAAAGGTGGGCTGTGATGCTACAAGTATATCAGTACAACATTGTGTACAAGCCAGGAAAGTACCACCAATTTGCTGATGCACTGAGTAGACTCCCAATAACAGGTGAGGGAGAACTGGATGACACTAATGATCAAGTGCTGATGATGAATTTAATGGATGACTCACCTGTAAGTGCAGTACAAATTCGAAAGTGGATGTCCCATGACATAACACTCTCCAAGGTGCATGAGTAAATGTTAAAGGGTTGGCCTGAAGAAATAGAGCCACCACTATTACCATACTATTATAGGAGAGATTCGTTAAGTGTCAAAGAAGGATGTGTTATTTGGGGAGCAAGAATCATCATACATCACAAGGTCGAGCTACTATATTGAAACAGTTACATCAGAACCATTCTGGTATGGCAAGAATGAAGGGATTGGCTCATTCATACATGCCTGGTATCAGAGGCGAACCAAGATGAAGTGGGGGCCCCAGGCAAAATTAATAGATGAGGCCCTTCTAAAATATTATTTTGTTAATATATCTTTGTTACCTAGACATATATTTATACAACATATAAAAAGTAGTCAAAACACATAATATAACATAAATAGTTTTGTTTTTTTTGACAATGTGCTTATTCTTTAACAAAATTGTTATCATCTTCATGGCAGAAGATACAATACTGTACAATGCAATCTTGAAGATACTGTACAATCTTCATATTTACAGTAATGGATTGTCACCTTAAAAATGGTGCTTACGAGCCTTAGACACAACAAATGCTGTCACTATGTCCTCCATATTCAAAGACCTTCATATGGACTGGGGTATCTTCTGTCTGAGGCAGTGGTGATAGGGACTTAAGCAATACTCCTATAGAAATATATGGTTAACATCTTAATTTATTATGTATTATTAGTTTATCAACTAGCTACGTTATCTAATTTAATATAAGAGTTGGATAATGCAAGTAAATCTATTGATATAGTAAGTAACACTATATCTGACACTGAACTTACCATTTTCACTGTCAGGAGGAGGGACTGGGGAATCTGCCTGAGGTGGTGGTAATGCACCTGCATGCAGAAATATATGATTATCATTTTAATTTAATCTTTTTAATTTAATTTAAAGTTTATTAACTATTAGTTCATTGTTTGTTGACAACTAATTATGTTAACTCAACTAATTTAATGTAGAAGAGCTAAAAAAAATAATGTCAACTAAGTAAATATAACGATATTTATTTAGATTGTTTCGTGAGCTCCCCACTGGCAGCAAGACACAGTACCGAAACTTGCCAAGCGGTGATTTGCGCGTCTTTCCCGGAACCACATATTCTATTGCAGCCTACATTAATACCTGCTAATTGCTATATAATACATGCTGCTGCTAAGTGCAACCCTAGCTAACCTGTTTTACAGTAACCCTATAAGTAATTGGACTAGTATTTCATCTAGCAAATAATTAAACGAAAATAAGCTGGAATTAACAACAAACACATTTGTTTGTCATATAATTATCATTAAGTCAATCTTATCTCCATCACTTAACTTACCGCTGTCATGTTTCCTCTTTTCCTCCTCTTCTTGCTTTTTTCCGCTTTTGGCTGCCAGATGGATAAGTCCTTTTCATTTTTAAAATAGCCTAGTAAATGCGCGAGTAAGTGCTGTGCCAGTTTGAAAACGGCGGCCGACGCATCACGAGGAAAAAGAAAACACATCCAGCGTAACGCGAGAGGGAGCCCCCTAGGGGGGATGCCGATATATTGCTCCATGTTACGTGTATATTATTAATAATGACATTTCCGATTGTTCAAATGGTCAGCTGTCGGGGGCCCCCTCAAAATACGGGGCCCCAGGCAATTGCCTGCCTTGCCTGCCCCATTGCTACGCCTCTGCCTGGTATGGATCGGGATGTGGAGAAAGTGGTGCAGAATTGTGAGGTGTGTCAAAGTTTCCAAAAGGCTCAAGCTCCGTTACACCCGTGGGAGTGGCCAGGCTCACCCTGGGAAAGACTTCATGTTGACTACACAGGGCTCTTCTTAGGAAGGATGTTTCTAGTTCTGGTAGATTCTCATTCCAAGTGGATGGAAGTTTATCCTACTACGCATGCTACTTCCCAAATCACCTTTGAGAAACTGAGAATGTGTTTTAGTACAGACGGATTACCTAAAATGTTAGTGTCAGACAATGGAACATGTTTTACCAGTGAAGAGTTTGCAACTTTCATGAAAAGAAATGGCATTCAACACTTGATGTCAGCTCCTTATCATCCTTCGTCAAATGTCCTAGCGGAACATGCTGTTCAAACTTTCAAGGAGGGGATGAAAAGGATGAAAGATGACACAGTGGAGACAAGAGTAGCAAGACTCTTGTTTACTTATAGAATCACTCCCCATGCAACAACTGGGTTGTCACCTGCTCAGATGTTAATGTCACGGAAGTTGAGATCTACATTTGACTTAAGTCAAGTCAAGTCACCTTTATTTATATTAGGGATGGGCATTTTAAGCAAAAGTAATATTCGATAATCGAGGGGTATTATTCGATTACTATTCGAAAAATCGCACCCCTCCCGCGCATGCACCCACACACGCACGCACACACACGCACACACACATAAACAGAGAGAGCGCGAGAGAGAGACTATTCAGGCTTTCAATCTGTATGATAACAAACTGTTTAATTAGTTAGAGAATAGTCTTAACCCAAGCCAATTAATGGTTGTAACGTATGATTTAGGGGACGACCGATATGTGTTTTTCAGGGCCGATGCCGATACCGATTATTACAGATCAAGTAGACCGATAACCGATATTTTGAACCGATATACGTGTCTGGTGTAAAAATTAAAATGAATGCCAAAATTAATAATAACAAGAGGTCTGACAAAAAAACGTTCTTTAAATGCTTTTAAACATGTCTTTAATTCTGAAAACTGTTAATAACAACATTATTAAATAAACAGTAATATTAATAATATTAATAATAACATAAGTACAGGGATCACCCAGAAGCATTCTGTAAACATTTTGTAAAACTTAAAGTAAACAACAAGCAACAAATGAACAAATAATGGAAAATAAATGTAATAGCTCCCTGAAGTTTTATAAGCTAATAAAATGGGCAACAATTAGTAGTCCCAATCCAATCTTTTAATCAAATGAGAGTTAAACTTTATTTTTGGCAAACAAATGAGTTTACTATTAAAATTAAAACATGGAAGAAATAGCGTATTGTGTGATTATTCTCAACAAAAGTAGTAATAATTGTTGTAGTTGTATTACGTATATTCTACTGCACCACAGTAATATATATATTACTTATATTTTGACAGGTTGCCATGAGGACCTTTTAAGTTTCTGTAGCCTATGTATATATGATATGACGATCGTTTTACTCAAATGAAACGGTCAAATGCTCATGAAGTGACTCTCCGAGCAGTTCTGGGGATGTTGTTCATGTATTTATGTCCTCATTTAGTGAGACGGCAGATGCTGAAAGCACCGCGAGCATCACACGCTCTCCAGTATGTATGTGTGCAGTAAATGAAACCGCACGTCTGTGTCATTCATTAACAGAGATGCAGAACATGCAGGATTCATATTTAAATAGTGTTTTTGCGGCTTAATATTTATAGATACTAGTCCATAGCGCGAGTCGATTTAAGTGTACTGACCTACTTTTGATTAATTCATCCAAACTTCGAAATTCCATGACATTCCGCGTTATACGGTAAATTCCATTATATGACTGCATTCCGCGATTCCGCCCGCATTTTCCGCATCGCGGACATCATAGGTTATATTGAGGTGTTCCCTTTCAAGCTGTCACGAGACATCACGGAGAATTTCTCCGTTATGGGAAGCTCCTTCCCTCCAACCTTTCCTGAATACCTATTGGCTCACGCCAGTCCAATGACTGGCCAATTGTCGCGAAGCATGCAAATACGCGCTCGAGAGGAAGTATAAATGCGGCGCCCGCGACAATTACGTCAGAATCTTTTTCTTCACTTTGCTGAACCTAGGTTATGGCTTAAAACTATTACAGCTCACGGTTAAGGTTCGCTCATTCGAGGGCAGGCCTCATGGCTGCTTCTCTGCAGCGTTCAGGTGAGTATGAAATTTTCTTAAAGGTAGTCCGTCTGCCGTCTGAAAATCAGCGGTGGACCTTCGGGACTCAGGTGATGAGCTGAGGCTGACTGAATGTCCGCACTCCTCTCACCATCAACCTGCAGGACAGGACATCAGCCCGGCTTCTCACGCCCCCTTCCATGGCGGTGCGGAGAGCCGAAGGCAGATGCGGGAGCAAAGGGATCTCACGTCGCTGCGGATGCCGCACGGGAAGAGCCACTGTCTAAGCATGTAGACCCCGCCTCAGAGCGGCGTTCTGCTTTGCAAAACACAATCTCTTAGCTCCTCACTCATTAACATGATACAGCCCCTAATCAGCGGATGTCGTGTGTGTGGAGAACACTCTCCGATTCACATGATAATAGCCCCTAATTAGCGGCTGTCGTGTGTACGGGACAACCTCTCATTTACATGATAATAGCCCCTAATCAGCGGCTGTCGTGTGTGTGTGTGTGGAGAACACTCTCTGATTCACATGATAATAGCCCCTAATTAGCGGCTGTCGTGTGTACGGGACAACCTCTCATTTACATGATAATAGCCCCTAATCAGCGGCTGTCGTGTGTGTGGAGAACACTCTGATTCACATGATAATAGCCCCTAATTAGCGGCTGTCGTGTGTGAAAGAGGCACCACGACCAGTGTAAAATTTGTAAAATGTGTGTGATAGCGTATGTTCATCAAATACATACATTTGCACAAGGAGAAACTCTTCCTCCTCACTCAGTCAACACAACGCCGCTCGCCCCTCCCCTGAGCGACCGGAGCCACTGCCCACACGGGTTATAGCCGTGCAGTACTTGCCGGCGACCCCAACGACCAAGCCGCTAAAGCCGCTGTGTCAGCTCCTGAGCGCGTGAGAAACTATTCCAAGAATCTCACGCGGGTTGCTCTGCATAAGCGCGAGGGTAACGTTAACTCCCTTCAGTTCAGACGCAGACCACCCCGTTTCAATGGCGTGGCGTAGTCTCTAACACTGACTCGAAATGCCCTTATACTAAACAAGAGCTATGCAAACTGCTCGGAGGAGGAGCTATAGAACAAGTCTCAGCGAGCAGGCGGGACTGCTGTTTTGTCCAGCCGCTATTTGGGGTGCCTAAGAGATGGTGGACTCTGCCCGATTCTAGATCTCAGACCCATCAACAGAGCGCTTGGCAAGCGTCCGTTCATGATATCAACGCTAAGGCAGATCCTGGCGCAAATTCGCCCCGGGGACTGCTTTGCGTCTGTGGATTTTAAGGACGCGTACTTTCACATTCAGATAGCACCGCATCAGACGGTTTTCTGAGGTATGCTGTCAAGGAAAAGCACAGCGTACCAATAAGTTACTCTGTTCTCCTGTTAACGGGCTGGCTCTGGCCCCATGCACTTTTCAAATACAATGTGATTATAATTAAAGCTTTTGATTGTCTTTTATTGTACACGTTATTACTCGTTTATATTAATTTATAAATTAAATAATTAACAATGGCATAAAACAAAAAATAGAAATACACATTTAAATTAAATGACTGAACAAAAAAAAAACGAATAAAAGAAATAACGTAGGAAATATGCTTCAAAGACTGGAAAAAACAGGGATAAACTAAATAGAATCTGTCAATGACGAAAACAAGCCCGTTCTGGAAGTCATGGCGGATTCAGGGACTCGGGCGGCCATGGCGGATCAGGGGACTCCGTGGACCATGGCGGATCAGGGGACTCAGGAAGTCATGGCGGGTCCGCCTTCGAGCCCACGGCCCCAGCCCACGTCTCGGCCTCTACGGCCGGAGTCTGGGAAAGTTGGGGCTCTATCCGGCTGGTATGTAGGAGGAGTGGGCTTTTGGGGATGCCCTGAAAGCACGGGCTCTAGGGGGCGCTTGGGCAGCGCAGCCTCTTAGGGACGCTCTGGAAGCGTGGACTCTTGGGGGAGCTCTGGAAGCACGGACTCTTGGGGGCGCTCGGGCAGCGCGCACATCTGGAGGCGCTCGGGCACTGGAGGGCGCAGTTTTGGAGCGGGCGCTGGAGGGCGCTTGTGAGGAGTGGGCACTTGAGGGCGCTCGTGCACTGGAGGGCGCTGTCTAGGAACGGGCAATGGAGGGCGCTGTCTAGGAGCGGGCACCGGAGGGCGCTCGTGAGGAGCTTACACTTGTGGGTGCTCGGGCAATGCGCACTCTAGGGGGCGCTCTGGAAGTGCGGACGCCAGGGGGCGCTCTGGAAGCGTGGATGCCAGGGGGCGCTCTGGAAACACGGATGCCAGGGGCGCTCTGTGAGCTCCTAGAACGGAGTGGGCTCTGGAGTGGACTCTGTGAGCTCCTGGAACGGAGCCGGCTCTGGAGTGGACTCTGTGAGCTCCTGGACTGGAGCGGGCTCTGGAGTGGACTCAGTGAGCTCCTGGAACGGAGCGGGCTCTGGAGTGGACTCCGTGAGCTCCTGGAACGGAGCGGGCTCTGGAGTGGACTCCGTGAGCTCCTGGAACGGAGCGGGCTCTGGAGTGGACTCCGTGAGCTTCTGGAAGGGAGCGGGCTCTGGAATGGACTCTGTGAGCTCCTGGAACGGAACGGGCTCTGGAGTGGACACTGTGAGCTCCTGGAACGGAGCGGACTCTGGAGTGGACTCTGTGAACTCCTGGAACGGAGCGGGCTCTGGAGTGGACTCCGTGAGCTCCTGGAACGGAGCGGGCTCTGGAGTGGACTCTGTGAGCTCCTGGAACGGAGCGGGCTCTGGAGTGGACTCCGTGAGCTCATGGAACGGAGCGGGCTCTGGAGTGGACTCTGTGAGCTCCTGGACCGGAGCGGGCTCTGGAGTGGACTCTGTGAGCTCCTGGAACGGAGCGGGCTCTGGAGTGGACTGTGTTGGCCACTGACGGCTGTGGGCTGAGGACAGAGGTGGTGCTGGGAAGAGTTGGGTGGTCGGGACATTTGGCTGGGTATGTGGAGGGTCCTGGTGAGGGGTGAGCTGGTGAGGCCTGGTGGGTTACGGGTGGGGTTTGATGATGATCGCTCTGAATCTCTTATACCTTGAGATTCACATCATTTAAAAAGAGGACAAGTTTAATCAGCTCAATCAGGGAAAAACTGCACATGGGACGATCGCAGCTGATAATGTCATCATCCAGCCCCAGCCGAAAACAGACACAGAGCGAGGCGTCAATCCAGCTCACTTGGTTGGTAAGCTCAAGAAAGTTATCTACATACCTCACCAACCCCCGACCATCCTGCCGCAGACACCAAAGCCTGTCTTCAGCCGTTGTCATGTTAAAGGTCGGCTGTTCTGTCACAATGTCGTTGGAGCAAGGGAATGAGGAGACAAGGAGTTCTTCAAATGAATGTCTTTTACTGAAATCCAACAGCAAAGAAACACATAACATGGATACATCAAGTGACAATTGATAGCCGACAGGAAACAAGGGGCAGAACACACTATAAATAGACAGGACTAACTAGACACACCTGGAACAAAATCAAAGCACACGGCTGGGACTAACTGAACTAATAATGAACTGGGACAGGAAAGCCAAATATGGGCACGGAAACACAGGGAGCACGTGGAAACACAAGACACAGGGAAACAAAGTCTGACAGTATCGGACCTGAAAAGTCTCTACAGTCTCTACAGATATTATATAATATATAGTATAATATTAATCTACAAGTATAATATCAATGTACTATATATAATAATATTATTATATAGTAGATTAATATTATGCTTATTAATATTATATTATATCTGAGCTGTCTGGAACGCAGCATTAGGTTAACATTTCAATAAACAAGCGTGTACTACAAATACGAGCCCTTCTATAAATGGACATTTCAGCACTTGACCAACGGATAACGACTGCTAAGTAAGTAGCACTTAAAGCACGGCTATGTGCGATTGTGTTAAGTACATTTTTGGGAAACGCACGTGAAACAATAACGAACGTTCGTAAAATTATTTGTAGAAAATGCTCTTAAGCGCTAAGATCAATCGTTATAGGGAAATCCGGCCCTGTTTGTTTTCTTTATTTTAAAAATCAAAACGTTTTGTTGATATTGTGAGTGCACACAAATAAAACTATTTAAAGCTTCGAATGATGTATACTCTTACCTCTATGAGGAAAAATTATGGCGTATTTAAATTTTCCACTCTTATTAAGAAAAGAAAAAATGCAAGTAATCTCACTAGCACCTCCATGTCCTTCAAAGCGCGCTTGATAAATATATGCAAAATATAACCACTTTGCCATTAAGAACCCAAATTGAACTTTTTAATGGCTGCAACTGCAGCTGTGTAATGGGAAGAGAAAGAGAGAAAAAAGATACGGGCTCGGGTCAGAATTCCGATAAGCTGTCAGACAAGTGCAAGGCTCTATACTCGTTCCCTTTCAATTAAAAGTTCCCCCTCGGTTCGGCAGGCTCCCAATCTGCCCGGGCCCATACGCACCTGCATAGACGCTACGCCACTGATTATAGGAGAAAGTTTTACAAATGCCATTATAATTTGTGTTTTATTTTTAAATTATATAGAATAATAAAATAAAATGCAAATTGTAATCAGGCCTGTTTTAGGCATTTCCTTATTTTTATATTTTAGACATCCATCAATTATGGTGATGAAAAAAAAGACTCGCCATCTCTTCACTGGATGTGCATTTAGAGAGAAATGCATCTTTAGGATTACTGAATGAGTTTCTATTTTCGATTTGAATTATTTAGTTTTAAAGCTTTCTATACGCACATGAGCTTCGCTCTGCTTGAACGATTGGAGAATATGCGTCTAACAGCGCGCATTTATGTAGGTATAACATTTAAACTAACATTGCAATATGCTTGAACTGTTTTATATCTATAGATTTTATTTTAGGCAAGTCGTGATAATTTGAGAAGGCTATAAATTGATCAAACATATGCTATGATCAACTCACTAGAGTGAAAAAAAAATGGTTGAATTTACAAATTTATTGAAGGCAAGTGGTTGTAATCAATGTATTTAGCTACATTTAAAAAGAGAAATTAGGTTAACTTTAAAAAAAATATATATTATTTTATTATTTAGGCTGATACCTTATATATTTATTATCTTTTTTTCAGTGTGCCTGCCGCTGGCACCCGTCATCCACCATCCCCCCCCCCCCCACCCCCAAACCCACACCTCTCCCTCACCCCCACCACATCTGTTGCTAGAAATCCTGCAGGCGCCCCTGTTATGTATATTATGAATTTATGAGATATTGCACTAAACATTGGGAGTATCACACTAAGAGAGGACTTGTGGGTATTTAACTGAGAAAAAGCTGGAAGACGCATCAGCTCACTGGCATGTGGTGTTGGTGATGATAATCGATTTCTGAGAACTCTCCCCCTGTCTGACAATGAGAACACAAAACAATGGATAAAATAAACGTGTTTCAAAGTAGGCTATTTCAAAATCTGAATTTATGAGACTCACAAACTGAACTTAGTAAAGCAGAGTGAGTTACATCTGGATCCAGTTAGTTTGACATATGAACCAGCTGTTATCTTTTTGGAGCTTTTACATTCCATTCCTTTCTTTCTAACAGTTGTCTTAACATATCTCTCACCAATCCGCATGTTTCTTTCTAGACAAAACATTCTGAATTTTTTAATTGATTTGAGCAATGCCTTACAGTTGCCTTACTGCGATATGCTTCACAGTTCTGCTCTTTCTTTCTTTCTCTTCATGAAGATGGCCATTGTTTCTGTTTTCTGAGCACTTGGCTCAGATTTGACCTCTTTTCCCAAACATCCTGTAGTGGCCGCCCAGTCCTTCCCTCCCACTGTTTTCTTCTCATGTTTCTCTTTTCTGTGCTGTTGTACAACTGCGTTGTTTCCATCTTGGTGGTTCTGTCACAGACACATGCAGGTATTTGACAAGCTTTCATACTGATCTTTTAGCACTGATTGATTATTTGCATGCCCATGAATTGTATGACACTTACTGACTGGAAGACAGAATAAAGGCTTTGAGATTGGATGCAGTATACAGTCTTGAGGTTTGAGTGGTTTTAAGCATTATAATACTTTAGTGCTTTTGCAGCATTAATGACAGACAGATGAAGTGTTCTAGTTGGTTCCCATTTGGTTGCTAATGTGTTGTTTGTTAGTGTGTTCAGGGTGGTTGTTAAAGCATTGGTAGGCAGGCAGACAATTGCTATGGTGTTGTAGGCAAGTTACCTGGGCAATAAGGGCAAGAGGTAGAGTATAGCACACTAAGGCAGAAGAATAGTTTGTCAGGGCATTTTTACACACATATACAGAGTCAAAACTGAGACCCTTAGAATTTCAGGACTCCACATTTGTATAGCTAAATTTTCAGGAACCCTGTGCTGTGAACAGAAAGACACTGGATAAGTAGTTATAAATTATGCTTTACAATCACTACACTTGTGTGTCAAGTTTGTGCCGTGTGATACTCACAGAATCAATTAATTTGAAGGTTTTAGATCCAGTCTTGTAGATCCAGTATGTCCACAGGAGAAGTTTAAGCGGGGTTAGCCTCGGGTTTAGCCTCTAACACGAGGACTGGAATTGAGAGCCGCGGCACTAAATTATCGAGTTTAAAATTTGATGCCCGCTGCAGGTCTCAAAAAAGTTGGCACGAGGGTAACAAAGGGCAGAAAAAGCAAGACATTTTGAAAAGATTAAGCTGGGAGAACATCTAGCAACTAATTAAAGGGGGGTCCTATTATGCTCTTTTACAAAGTCTTGATTTTGTTTTGGGGGTGCACTAGAACATGCTCTCATGCTTGGTGGTTCGCATTATTTTTCACATAATTTACATTATTACAATACCTTTCTCCCCAGCCTGGCCCAAACATTATCTGCCAGTGGGAGGCTCTGTTGGAGTGGGAGAGCTCAAGGTTTTCCACGATAACGCTGGACACAAAACAGAGCTCCACTCAAAAACACTCATTTATCAGACATTAAATGCGAGATGAAATAAAAATGATATTCCAAAATGTTCTGAAACCAGTTGGTTTCCATCAGAAATACAGTGATATAAAAACAACCCCCACTTGGTTTCGATTTTGAAACACGCAGTGCTCAACCAAGCATTCCCCCCACCAACCAACCATTCAAATTTCCGTAGGTGGGATTTAAAATGTGTGATGTCACAAATACAGGGAAACAACTTTATAGTCCAAACGAGCCGTTTGTTTTAGTTCTTGAAAAGGGATTTTTTTTCGACATAATTCTGTCATTGGCATTACTAAATGGGCCCAGGAATACTTCCAGAAAACACTGTCGTAACGCAATCCGCCGTGCCATCTGCAGATGCCAACTAAAGCTCTATAATGCAAAAAGGAAGCCATATATTCTGGCCACATGGTCCAGAAGTGCCATCGTGTCCTGTGGGCCAAGGCTTATTTAAAATGGACTGTTTCAAAGGGGAAAAGTGTTCTATGGTCAGACGAGTCAAAATTTGACATTCTTGTTGGAAATCGCGAACGCTGTGTCCTCCGGGCTATAGAGGAGGGAGACTTTCCAGCATGTCATCAGCGTTCAGTTCAAAATCCAGCATCTCTGATGGTATGGGGTGCATAAGTGCATACGGTATGGGCAGCTTGCATGTTTTGGAAGGCACTATGAATGCTGAAAGGTATATAAAGGTTTTAGAGCAACATATGCTCCCCTCCAGAGGACGTGTATTTTAGCAGGACAATACAAAACCACATACTGCAGCTATTACAACAGTGTGGCTTCATAGTAGAAGATTCCGGTGCTGAATTGGCCTGCCTGCAGTCCAGATCTTTCCCCATAGAGAACATTTGGCACATCATTAAATGAAAAATATGTCAAAGATGACCACGAACTCTTCAGCAGCTGGAAACCTATACCAGGCAAGAATGGGACCTAATTCCAAAACCAAAAGTCAAGAAACTCATAACCTTGATGCAGACGTCTTCAAACTGTTTTGAAAAGAAGAGGAGATGCTACACCATAATAAACATGCCCCGTCCCAACTATTTTGAGACCTGTAGCAGGCATCAAATTAGAAATTAGCTCATTTTGTGCATAAAACTGTAACATTTCTCAGTTTAAACATTTATGTTATCTATGTTCTATTGTGAATAAAATATTGGCTCATGTGATTTGAAAGTCTTTTAATTTTCATTTTATTCAAATGTAAAAAATGTCCCAACATTTCCGAAATTCGGGTTGTAGCTTTGACTGTGATTTGTGCTGTAGTGATGGTGGAGGATCGACCCGCGGGAAGCGTCTCAGAGGCCATCACCACCGTGACGGGAGGCAGTAAACCTGTGCACCGCTTCCTCAGAGGACAACCCAAGAGTATTGGAGTGAGAACACGCTTCAATTCAATCACAAAAACCAAATTCAGCACAGATCACTCCATCTTATACTGCACTCTTCTATAATAGACATGAGCAGTACTGCACTCTTCTATAATAGACATGTAGTTTGATGCTGATGCGATGAAGGGGAAACCAAACCTAGTTTTCACACTTTTACTCGAGTGAATGTGTCTCAGAGGACATTTAGATATCACTTTCTGAATAAGCATATGCATCCCCACACACATGGCTTTAACACACTTATACAGGGAGAATAAAGGTAGAGTTTCTCATTCTGGTCATTCGAAGACAAGAAAGAGTAAGAAAAGCAAGCATTTGTGTATTTGATATCCTCATAGATATCAGTGAGTGTGTTTCACTAGGTGTCTCTACCTAACTGTAATTGTCCATTGCTGTTTCCCTCCCATCATTAAGATTGCATAAGCCATATTGTTGATTATTATTGATTGTATGTTTGTCCATTTTCATATATCTCGTGTAAGGTTGTGCTGGTGATGATAGGTATAGGTCTATTCATGTTTGCAATTCCTATGAATGTGCAATCAGAAGCGCCCATCTTAGAGGAGCATTTCGCCCCATTCTGGCTTGGGATCTTGGTATGTTGATTTGCGCATCTCTTTTGACTATATTTGCATGTTTTGCCTTGAAAGGTATTTAAGATCTTTAATAATCACAATCCATTTATCTACACCTCTATACTTGTGTTTGTCGACAATGAGATCACTGAAAAAACAAAGAATGCATTAAAATGCATTGTGTCAGTAGCCAAAGAATTTTAATTAAATTAAAAGTAATAATTATGAACAAATAATAATAACACTGCAAGATGATACACTGCAATAAAAAGTGACCGTAAACAGAAATAGAATGGTCACATAACATGCCTCATCTGATGAAATTTTATTTTCATTATTTTTACTAAATGTGTCCTAAATGTCTTGTTTTTGCAGTTCTTTATCTGTGGCCTTCTGTATATACTGTCTGAACGCAACCCCTCCAAAAAGATGGTATGTGTCTCTTTAGTCATTGTGTTTCACTGTGAGCGAAAGAGACATAATTTGGAGAATTATTGTGTCCTAACTACAACATTTTATTTATAGTGTTTGATGTTTAGTTTACATGTTTGTGTCTTGATTTGATTGCTCACAGATCACAGCCAGCCTTGCTCTGAGTATCGTCTCAGTCATTGGAGTGCTGTCTGCGTTGGTGGACTTCTCCAGAGCAATTGTTAGAATCCATCATGCAATCGAAATTCTTATATATGAGAATCTCACAAAGGAGGAGGAGCTTTATGCTGAACAACATTTTGTGAGGGTTTTTATTCGTATAATTGTTGTGAGGAATATAATTTGAGATATGAGGGTGATAGAGAGGTGTATTTGAGAGATTATGCATGCGACAGATTAAAAATATGCGCCGATACGAACAGAAAGTCTAATTTTGTTTTCACAGATGCCCTTGATAAACATGGAGCTAGTGTTCATCTGTCACAGCCTAATAGGGGGTGTTCTGCTTGTAATCATGACGTTCTTCGCCAGGGCAGCGCTGCAATCCAGCAGGACTCAGGTAATCTCACCGCATGGGTCTTTTCTGATTGGGTTATTATAGCTGGAGCAAAGGGAGTGCACGCTAAATTCAAATAGCTAAAAATGACAATTTTGTGCATTAAATATTTAATAGTTAATTCAAAGATTATGTTAACATCAAATGTAGAGTGCAGACCAACTTTCATTTAATTTGAACCCTGGACCACAAAACCAGTCATAAGTGTCCTTTTTTCAAAATTTAGATTTATGCATCATCTGAAAGATGAATAAATAAACTTTCAATTGATGTATGGTTTGGACAATATTTGAAAATCTGGAATCTGAGGGTGCAAAAAAAAACTAAATATTGAGAAAATCACCTTTAAATTGTTCTTAGCAATGCATATTACTAATCAAAAATTAAGTTTTGATATATTAACGGTAGGAAATATCTTCATGGAACATGATTTTAATATCCTAATGATTTTGTTATAAAATTAAAATGTAGAATTTTGGCCCGTACAATGTATTGTTGGCTATTGCTACAAATATAGCTGTGCTGCTTATGACTGCTGTTGTGCTCCAGGGACACATATGAATCTAGGATGCTTTTATCATTCATGACTTAAATATGTCTTGGAGAACCATTATTAAATAGTCTCTCCTTGGTTTCTACAAGTAAGCAAACAAAATCAAATCATTATTTCATGATTTATTAGTTTATTTAGTAAGAGGTCATGTAACAAGTAAGATAATGCATCCCTGATCGCCCTGTTGGGTTTATTTTGTGATCATGACTGGTTGACTTGTAAGAGTGAAGGCTGAATGTTAATGGATGATTTCCTCGTCTCTGCAGGCTGTTGTTGTGATGCGGAACCTGCCATCAGCAGAGTGAACGAACCCAAATCAACCTCCTTACATGTACGTGACGAGGCGCTGAAGGCACATTACAACATTTCATTAACAATTGCATGAATACAGTATACGATATGGTAACAAACTGCAGCGGTAGAACTGTAGAGTCTGTTTTCTGTTACCAATAATACCAGTGTTTTGTACCGAAACCTAAAATAAAAACAGCATTCAGAGCGTAGAGACATTTTGTTACTTGTAAACTTATCTTTGAGCTAGATTTATTATAACTGTGCATTAATACTTTTGATGGTTATATCGGAGATGTCTATTTGACGTCTGCATTTACATCTGAAAAATGTTTATGTTTGCTCATCTGTAATATATCAAGTTTCCTTTCGCATGTCAAATAGACGTCTATATGTCTTTAAGATGTTTATTTACATTTATCAGACGCTTTTATCCAAAGCGATTTACAGTGCATTCAGTTTATACATTTGTATTGTTAGTATGTGTGTTCCCTGGGAATCAAACCCACAACCTTTGCGCTACTAACGCAATGCTCTAACCACTGAGCCACAGGAACACAGCTAACACCAAGTCTTAGGCATTGTTCAAATAAATACAAGCTAGCAAATAAATAAATACAAGCTAACACAGCACAGCTAGCCACAGCTAACACCAAGTCTTAGGCATTGTTCAAATAAATACAAGCTAGCAAGGGAAGGAGAGAAAGGTAAAGATATAGAAAAAGCTTTTTTTATTTTATTTTTTATGATGAAGTCAAGTAGTGTTGAAAGATATGAGTTTTCAGTTGTTTCTTGAAGATTGACAGGGATCCAGTATTCCGGATGGGGGTGGGAAGATCATTCCAGCAGCCAGGAACGGTGAACGAGAATGTTCTGGAGAGTGATTTTGAGACTCTCTGTGATGGTACCACAAGGCGTCGCTCACTAGCAGATCTTAGACTTCTGGAAGGGATGTAGATTCGTAATAGTGAGTGAAAGTAGGTGGTTGTTTTATATGCAAGCATCAGTGTGAATTGAACTGGTTGCGAGCTGAAACTAGTAGCCAGTGCAAGGAGACAAAGAGAGGTGTGACGTGCTCTTTTGGGCTCGTTGAAGACCAGTCGTGCCACTGCATTCTGAATCATTTGTAGAGGTTTGATTGTGTTTGATGGATGTCCAGCCAGAAGAGCATTGCAGTAGTCTAGCCTAGAAATGACAAGGGCCTGGGCAAGAAGTTGTGCAGCATGCTCTGTCAGAAAGGGCCTGATCTTTCTGATGTTGTGTAGTGCAAACCTGCAAGATCGAGCAGTCTTTGCAATGTGCTCTTTGAAGGTCAGCTGATCATCAAAGATTACACCAAGATTTCTGAAGCTGATGGGGTAATTGTTGATGAACCCAACTGAATCGTGAAGTCATGTTGTAGAGTTGGAGTGGCAGGGAAGACGAGAAGCTCAGTCTTTGCCAGGTTGAGCTGTAGATGGTGTTCTTTCATCCATGCCGAGATGTCCGCCAGGCAGCCTGAGATCCGTGCAGCTACCGTTGGATCATCTGGTCGAAATGAGAGATAGAGCTGTGTGTCATCAGCATAGAAATGGTAGGAGAAGCCATGTGCCTGTATGATGGGAGCCAGTGATGTAGTGTATGTGGAGAAGAGGAGGGGTCCAAGAACCGAGCCCTGGGGAACCCCAGTGACCAACTGATGAGCTTTGGATACCTCCCCTCCCCAGGCCACCTTGAAAGACCGACCAGTGAGATAGGATTCAAACCAGCGAAGTGGAATCCCAGTGATGTCCAATGATGAGAGGGGGGACAGGAGGATCTGATGATTGACAGTGTCAAAAGCGGCAGACAGATCCAGCAGAATGAGGACTGATGATTTGGAATCAGCTTTTGCAATTCGCAGGGCTTCAGTGACTGAGAGTAGCGCAGTCTCAGTTGAATGGCCACTTCTGAAACCTGACTGTTTAGCGTCCAGTTTGTTGTTCTGTGAAAGAAACAATGAGACCTGGTTGAAGACAACTCGTTTGAGTGTTTTGGCTATGAATGGAAGGAGAGAGACAGGTCTGTAGTTTTCAATAAGAGAAGTGTTTAATCTAGGTTTTTTGAGCAGTGGGGTAACCCGAGCCTGTTTGAATGCAGTGGGGAAGATGCCTGTGAGGAGAGATGTGTTGATAATGTGTGTGAGTACTGGTAAGAGTGTGGGAGAGATTGCTTGGAGAAGGTGTGAGGGGATTGGGTCAAGAGGACATGTTGTAGGATGGCTGGAGAGGAGAAGTTTGGATACTTCCACCTCAGTGAGGGGACAGAAGGAGAAGATGGGAGTTTGAGCAGTGGATCTAGTTGGTTGGAGGTCCTGTGTGAGTGGAGGTGAAAACTGTTTTAGTTTTGTCTGTAAAAAAAGTTGCAAAGTCATCAGCTGTTATAGAAGTGGTGGGAGGTGTTGGAGGGGGACAGAGGAGATAATTAAAGGTTCTGAAGAGATTACGCATATCTGGAGTACTGTTGATCTTGTTATGGAAATGTGACGATTTGGCAGTGTGGACTTCTGAGGAAAAGGATGAAAGCAACGATTGATACATACTCAGGTCCGACGGATCGTTTGATTTTTGCCATTTTCTCTCTGCCGCTCGGAGTCTGGTCCGATGTTCACGAAGAACATCAGATAACCAGGGGTTAGAAGGGGCAGTTCGTGCTGGCCTGGAGGAGAGAGGACAAATGTCGTCTAGACAGGAGGTTAAGGTAGAGCATAAAGTGTCAATAGCTGCATTCACATCCAGAGATGAGAAATAGGTAGGTGAGGGAAGAGAGGAGGATACTACAGAGGAAATATGGTAGGGAGAAAGGGAGCGTAGTTTTCGTCTAAAGGTAACTGATAAGGGGGTTGGTGGCACCTGGGTAGCAAAGTGTAATGTAAATTTAATGAAAAAATAGTCAGAGATATGTAGTGGTTGTCCCAGAATGTTACCAGCAGTACAATTGCGTGTGTAAATTAAATCAAGTTGTTTGCATGATTTGTGAGTGCTAGTAGTGGTAAGGCGTTTGAGATCAAATGAAGCTAGGAGTGAATGAAACTCTGTAGCATAAGGCTTTTCTAGATGAATGTTGAAATCGCCAAAAACTAAGATTGGAGTGCCATCCTCCATGAAAGAGGACAGCAACCCATTCAGCTCCTCTAGGAAGGGGGCTATAATTTGGCCAGGGGGACGGTAAATTACCACAATCTGGAGTTTTATAGGAGCTATTACAGTAATCGCATGAGATTCAAATGAGTTGTAATTGCATAGGGGAGAGTAGGTTGAGTATTTCCAATTATTTGAAATGAGCAGACCAGTTCCCCCACCCCGGCCAACCTGACGTGGGGTGTGAGAGAAAGAGAAATTGTTAGAGAGAGCAGCTGGGGTTGCTGAGTCTTCTGGACGAATCCAGGTCTCAGTCAAGCCCAAGATGCTGAGTGTGGATTGTAAAAAAAAAAGCGGAAATGAAGTCTGCTTTGTTGACAGCTGACTGACAATTCCAGAGAGCCATGGAGAAAGAAAGAGGTGTAGTAGAAGATGTAGAGATAGGGTGTAGGTTAGCAGGATTACGTTGCCGTCAGTGTGTGATGTTAGAGCGTGGTCGAGAGACAACCGGAATGGTTTCGAAACACATGATAGAAGATAGCAAATGAGAGTGTGTGAGGGAAGATAGAAATGATACTTAAGTGTGTTGCTCGGTGTCTTTGCTCGGGTAAAGTCGCGCAGGAAAAAGTCGTCGGTCTTTACCCTCGTCAGTCTTCACACGAGCAGGCTGAACGCTTCTGCGTCAGCGCTCGGACATCAAATAAATACACTGTCTAATAGGCTAGAGTGAAAACAGCTGTGACCAGCTTCTGATTTGCCCAGCCAATAAACTAACAGAGTGCTAATAGCTTGAGACGAAACTAACACCTTGCCCAAGGAGCAATGGAGGCGCAAATGATTATAATTACCAGTAAGTGCAATCAAAAATATAAACCTCAACGAAAATTCAGACTAAAAATAGGTAGGAAACGAAAGTATTCCTTCCTAGCAGCAAGTATATAATTTAAACAACAGATCTATGAACAAGTATTACGAACACTTACAATCTGCTGTCCGTTTCTTCTGGTGACTAATCGGCTTCTCCCAACTTAAAGCAGCAACCAAGCAGTTTAAATACTTTAACAGTTGCTGTGACCAGCTTCTGATTTGCCCAGCCAATAAACTAACAGAGTGCTAATAGCTCGAGACGAAACTAACACCTTGCCCAAGGAGCAATGGAGGCTTTATGATTTAGATTGTATGTAAAACTGACATCTGTCACTGACTATATAATATTTAATGACAGTCCTTTTGTAATAAATATTCTTTGCAATGAAGGAATAAGCACATCTCCAAAATGTCTGTTAAAGTGTGGAAAGCATCTGTTATGTACAAAATCTGATAAACATCTTCATTAATAAAACTCATAAACACTTTCAAAACTTTGGACACAAAATGTTTTAGATGCATTTCAAATACTATAAATAATCTACACACACAGAAAAATAAAGGTTTAAAATTGTAACTTTTTGGTTACAACATCTTGTCCCTGGAAAAGTACCCTTAAAAGGACATATCTGTACCTTTTTGTTACCCCTAATAGGTACATATTAGTACCTTAGAGTGGTAATACGTACCCTTGAGGTACTTTTATGTACCTATTAGGGAAACAAGGTACAAATATGTCCTTTTAAGGGTACTTCTCCAGGGACAAGATGTTGTAACAAAAATGTACAATTTTAAACCCTTATGTTTCTGTGGGCATCTTCTAGATGAAAACCCTCGTATAGAAGAGATGTCTGTGAGATGAATTTATAAGCCGATAATCAAACTGGAAGTCTTTATTATTTCAGAAATCCCTAATCTTAATCTCTGCTAATTAATAATGCTGTAGCAGAAACAATTAAATCTAAAGATTTACTAATATTACTGAAATAAAGCTAGAACAAAGCGCAAAGGTCCTGTGGTGGTAGACATAAAGGAAGGTTAATCTGCAGGAGCGGGACCGAAGACAAGGGAACTAAACCGATATGAGACAACTGGGTTTTTATCGGTTCTTGGTTATGAGATTGTTGCATGTAGAATTAATCACTTGTGAAATACGGATTTTAATACCAGCTGTAAGCAGGACTATTTTCTATGTGAGACATGTTTGACTGTAACTGTATTTTTTTACAGCAGGACGAATCCTTGTACATATATTTTAAAGCTGATTTTTATTTTTCCATTTGTTACTTTGTATTAATTTGTTATATATTATTAAATAAACAGATTTTTCTTAATTTCTGAAATAAAATTAAAATGTTTGCTAACATGTAAATGTTATATCATAGAAAATGTAGTTTTCAACAATAATACCTAGACCTGCTAAAAAAAAACAACAACAAAAAACATGATGGAAAAAGTATTATTCTATGGATCTCCCAGTTTTGAGACTTTCATGGGGGGTGGCGAGGCGATATGGCAAAAAAAAAAAAAAAAATATCACTATTCTCTGTTATGTTGGTTTTTCTATTTTCAAGTTCTTTGAACATTACAGCCAAAATAATTTCCCCTATTATAAAAACAAAACCTTTCAAGGTAACAACATATAATGGACATTTAGGGCAAAGTGTGAGAAGATAAAAATCTTTGTCATTATTTTATCTTTTTTATTAAAAAATGAGATCAAAGATGCACATTACAAATACACAAAATATACAAAAATCACAAACAGTGTTTTATTTTCAGGTACAATGGGTGTATTTAGCAGAGCATTCAAGAAACTGAATGAACAAATATAAAAATAAAACACTATATGGATTGATTCATATTAAAGAAAATGTATTAAAGATGTTCAGTCAAGAGTATCGAGTGATTTTTCTCTTTGTGTTTGGTGTTTTATGAGCATTAAAGGAGTAAATCACTCAAATAAAAAGTTTATTTTTATACCATCATTTACTCACTCAAGTTTAGTTTTAAACCTGAATGTGTTTCTTTCTTTTGCTGAATATAAACGCTATTTTGAGGAACTTGGAAAACCAAACCGTTGCTGCTCCTCAGTGTATTACTTACATAGTGTATTTTTCTCCTACTGTTAAAGTCAATGTGGACCAGAAACTGCTTGGTTACCAGATTCTTCAAAATATATTATTTTGTGCTCAGCACATGAAATACATTAATACAGGTTTGGGAGTATATAATGACAGAAATTAGATTTTAGGGTGAACTATCTCTTTAACAATAGTCGGCTGCATGTTTAGTACTGTCCCTTTAAGAGCTGCACGTGTCTAATATACAGACACGCATCTGTTTCTCTCTCGGCAGTTTACTTTCATTTTAGATATAACCGACTGAGTCTATACATAAACCTTTTGTGCTTTTACAGTATTAGCGCAAAAGATAACAGAAAAAGTGCACGTCAGACTAGTGCGTGAATTAAACATTTAACCAGTAAAGGTCGTAGCATGCTGAGGCCGAAATTTTCATATGCGTTTTTTTGTATTCGTAATCCTAAAAAATTGTCATGCACAGAAGCCTTGCACACTGCGTCCGATGCATATTAATTCATCCGTTGCATAAAAAACATTCACAAAACAGTAGCCTACTAAATGGAGTCTTCAAGCATTGAGGATGATTTTGTTGTCCTTTCGCTTCTTAAAAAAAAAGAAAAAGAAAGGAAATATTGGGTCCATCCAATCCTGAGATATAGAAAGGACAGAGAGTTCAGCGGGATTATCCCGGAAAATTCAACGTTTACTTCAGGATGTCTGTGGCCCAGTTTGATGCTTTAGCGATACTAGAGCCACATATTAAAAACAAGACCACCAGTTTCGGTGAACTCAGTGTGCAAGGATCTATATACAGTGCTTTGTGCTGAGAGACGAAGGGGATGAACTTGACAATCATCATTCTGGATTTTGGCATTCGCTTGTACGGTGGCTCTGAACTGCCAAAACGCCTCTCGGAGTGCTTTCTACACATGCCAAAAACGGAAAAATTTGAACCCGATCCAATTTTTTTTATGACGGATCAAAATTTCTGACTCAGTGTGCAATGACTTTAAGGCTTTAAAGCACATGCAAATAATGTACTTTTAATGTACTTCTGACTGCGAATAAGTGCAGTGTCCTCAGTGTCCTGTGAGAGTAACTCTACCGCGGAGTTAACACTGATGTGAATGCATGTAGCGTTCTACAGTATCTTGATAGGGGGGTGCCAGAACTGCAGCTGATAGAATGTGTGCTGTAGCACGATACTACGATATTTCTTCAAAAGCAGATCGTGCTTTTAGCAGACATTTTTATCATCCACGATCAAAAATCGTCATAACGAACACCCCTACCCTCAGTAGAAATCCTGGTCCGGGGGCATGTAGACCGGGCAGTTTAGCGTCTGACCTCAAAGGGGCAGGGGCTCGTTTGTCAGGCCACAGTCTTCAGACATCACGAATGCCACTCCAGTGTTACAGAGCATCGTGAATGTTGCATCTGAAGACAGTCCCAAGGCGTTCGAGGCTGGCATCCAGCGTGGAAGACCCTCAGTTGGTGTCGGTGCGAGCTACTGGCAATCCAAGGGTCTCTACGTTACCAAGCCACACAAACCATTTTGCTCACTAGCACTGCTGTCTCAATACAATCAAGCGACATGCTTTCAGCATTCTCAAGTGACTCGGTTTCAACGCCTCTGTTCCCCAGGCTCAGTGCCGTCAGTCTCGGACATAGACCATGTACTCTCTGTCCTGCCAGTTATGGCCACGGCCATTCTCTGTGTTTGGGCCGCACGCACCATCGTAGTTTCCCCAGAGGGGGCAGCAGTGGCGGCTGGTCAATAGGGGGCGCTGGGGAGCCGTCCCCATCAAGTTAGCCAGGGAAGAAGCCGACTTCAACATGTTTGGAAAAAGTTACATATATACAGGTGCTGGTCATATAATTAGAATATCATCAAAAAGTTTATTTATTTCACAAATTCCATTCAAAAAGTGAAACTTGTATAATGTATACATTCATTCCACACAGACTGATATATTTAAAGTGTTTATTTCTTTTAATGTTGATGATTGTAAGTGAAAATTAGAATATTGTGAAAAGGTTCAATATTGAAGACACCTTGTGGCAGTCGTGGCCTAGTGGATAGAGCGTTGGACTTGAAACCCGAAGTAACCCAAGGTTGTGGGTTCGAATCCCAGCTCCGGCAGGAAGTCCTGACTGCTCCCCGGGCGCTGCACAGTCGGCTGCCCACTGCTCCAAGTGCACTTGGATGGATTAAATGCAGAGAACACATTTCACTCCTCATTATACTCTGTATAATTGTGTATGTGACAAATAAAGCTCATCTGAGCTTAATTTGTTGTTTGTTTGATTTGTAACACCTGGTGTCACACTCTAATCAGCTAATTAACTCAAAACACCTGCAACGGCCTTTAAATGGTCTCTCAGTCTAGTTCTGTAGGCTACACAATCATGGGGAAGACTGCTGACTTGACAGTTGTCCAAAAGATGACCATTGACACCTTGCACAAGGAGGGCAAGACACAAAAGGTCATTCCAAAAGAGGCTGGCTGTTCACAGAGCTCTGTGTCCAAGCACATTAATAGAGAGGCGAAGGGAAGGAAAAGATGTGGTAGAAAAAAGTCTACAAGCAATAGGGATAACCGCACCCTGGAGAGGATTGTGAAACAAAACCCATTCAAAAATGTGGGGGAGATTCACAAAGAGTGGACTGCAGCTGGAGTCAGTGCTTCAAGAACCACTACGCACAGACGTATGCAAGACATGGGTTTCAGCTGTCGCATTCCTTGTGTCAAGCCACTCTTGAACAACAGACAGCGTCAGAAGCGTCTCGCCTGGGCTAAAGACAAAAAGGACTGGAGTGTGGTCCAAAGTTATGTTCTCTGATGAAAGTAAATTTTGCATTTCCTTTGGAAATCAGGGTCCCAGAGTCTGGAGGAAGAGAGGAGAGGCACAGAATCCACGTTGCTTGAGGTCCAGTGTAAAGTTTCCACAGTCAGTGATGGTTTGGGGTGCCATGCCATCTGCTGGTGTTGGTCCACTGTGTTTTCTGAGGTCCAAGGTCAACACAGCTATATACCAGGAAGTTTTAGAGCACTTCATGCTTCCTGCTGCTGACCAACTTTATGGAGATGCAGATTTCATTTTCCAACAGGACTTGGCACCTGCACACAGTGCCAAAGCTACCAGTACCTGGTTTAAGGACCATGGTATCCCTGTTCTTAATTGGCCAGCAAACTCGCCTGACCTTAACCCCATAGAAAATCTATGGGGTATTGTGAAGAGGAAGATGCAATATGCCAGACCCAACAATGCAGAAGAGCTGAAGGCCACTATCAGAGCAACCTGGGCTCTCATAACACCTGAGCAGTGCCACAGACTGATTGACTCCATGCCACGTCGCATTGCTGCAGTAATTCAGGCAAAAGGAGCCCCAACTAAGTATTGAGTGCTGTACATGCGGGCAGTCGTGGCCTAATGGATAGAGCGTTGGACTTGAAACCTGAGGTAACCCAAGGTTGTGGGTTCAGATCCCGGCTCTGGCAGGAAGTGTCCACGACTGAGGTGAGACCCTTGGGCAAGGCACCGAACCCCCAACTGCTCCCCGGGCGCTGCAATGTCGGCTGCCCACTGCTCCACTTGGATGGGTTAAATGCAGAGAACACATTTCACTGCTCATTATACTCTGTATAATTGTGTATCTGAGCGTAATTTGTTTGTACTTTTCATGTTCATACTTTTCAGTTGGCCAAGATTTCTAAAAATCCTTTCTTTGTATTGGTCTTAAGTAATATTCAAATTTTCTGAGATACTGAATTTGGGGTTTTCATTAGTTGTCAGTTATAATCATCAAAATTAAAAGAAATAAACACTTGAAATATATCAGTCTGTGTGGAATGAATGCATACATTATACAAGTTTCACTTTTTGAATGGAATAAGTGAAATAAATCAACTTTTTGATGATATTCTAATTATATGACCAGCACCTGTATTGCAAATTAATCACGAAATTGCTTTGTTTAGTCGTACTATTCGACTGGTAAACATGTTAGCACCTATTAAAAAAAAACTGTATTTCGTTTGTGTGTGTGCGGGGCACCTGCCTAATGGGTGTGTATTAGGTCTGTAAACTTTTGAAAGGCTTGTGACTTGAAGTTGAGCTCTAATTGGCTTGTTTCAGATTGTCCTTGGGGTGCAAATCACTCCCAAGACCCTCCCACTTTAGATCTTAGCGAATCAATATTGTTTTTATATATTTTGGCCTTGTGTGATTGGACCGTTCTCGACTGTTAAATAAGTGCAATCTATCTTCCGAGATGAAAGTAAATTCGACAAAAAATCCTTTCACAAGGCATTTAAATGATGAAAAATGTAAAAAAAATAAAATAAAATGCAGATCATGGATGTAGTAATCTTGTGTAACCACAAGGTGTCGTTGTTGTATTACAAGTATTGTGTTCTTACCTGTAAGTTATTTGAAGAAGGCATCCCATGCAGAAGGCATATGGGGGTAATGTCTGCATCTGTAACTGAGGTAAACAGAAAGTTAAGGTTAACTTAAATTCAATACATGTAGTAGACTGATCTTTATTGAAGATACTAAATTTTTGGTGACAAGGATGAAGCAGAAAGCTCGTGATGACAACAGATTGAGGAAATAAAAAAGGGGGAGAAATGTGCTGATAACTGGCTGTGAAGAGAAACTGAAGATTTTAAAAGATAGAGAGACGAGGAACCATGGCTACAGGAACTATTGGCTTACTAGGAGCATTTGATGCAAAAGCTCAAACATGGGAAGAATATTCTGAAGTACTGGAGCAATTTTTCGTGGCTAATGAAATCGAAGATGAGGGTAAGCAAAGAGCTATTCTCATAAGTTTTGTGGGATCAAAAACTTACAGTGTGATGCGAAATCTTCTCAGCCCTGTAAAACCAAGTGAGAGAACTTATCAGCAGCTGGTAGTGATGCTAAGAAACCATTTCAATACCCAGTCAAGTGAGATTATTCAGAGAAAAAATTTGACTCGAGAACAAAGAAGTCGACAGAGAGCGTGACAGAGTATGATGCGGAGTTGCGTCGCTTGGCACAAAACTGTAATTATGGAGCAACTTTAGATCAAATGCTGAGAGATCGGCTTGTTTAAGGTATAGATGAGGATCAGATTCAGAGACGTTTGCTTTCAGAAACGAATCTGACATTTGAGACTGCTTTTAAAATCGCAGTAGCCACTGAAGCAGCAAGCAAAAATGTGCTCGATTTGGGCATGCGATGACAAACTCGTAAACTTTGAAATTGATACATGATGTAGTGACAGTCTAATGAATGAGGGAATGTTCAATGACATCTATTTATACAAGTAAAACAAAATAAAGATAGTGGGGGTGGCAGATGTTCACGTAAAATACCAGCAGCAGGAAAAGGAAATGCCACTTGTCATACTCAAAGGAACAGGACCATGCTTACTAGGCAGAGCCTGGCTGGATGAAATTCAACTGCAAATGGAGTGAGATAAATCTGGTAGAGTCGGAGATGATAACATTGCAACCGGTGCTATCCAGGCATGAGGAAGTGTTCAAAGAGGAGCTTGGGACATTAAGAGACACTACTGCTACTTTTATGTGCCGACTGATGCCTCACCAAAATTTTACACACCTAGATCACTGCCACATGCCTTAAAAACAAAGGTGGAGGAAGAAATTAATCATCTGCAGCGGGACAAGATCATCTCACCTGTTATGTATTCAGAGTTGGCAGCTCCTGTTGTTCCTATCTTGAAACCAGATGGGAGTTAGATTATCCGGTGACTACAAACTTACAGTCAACAGAGTGTCAACACTGGAACAATATCCAATACCAAGAGTAGAAGATCTTTTTGCCCTGCTGGATGTGGGAAAGCAGTTCACAAAACTGGACATGAGTCACGCATACCAACAAATCATCATGGATGAGACCTCAAAAAATACTTGACTGTGAATACTCTCAAAGGGTTATTCACATATAATCGTCTGCCCTTCGGAGTCAGCTATCTTCCAGAGAACAATGGAGGGATTGTTGCAAGGTATCCCTGGAGTAGTTGTTTATCTGGCTGATATATTGGTGACTGGAGTAAACCAAGACAGTCACTTGAAGACACAAGATGATGTGTTATCAAGGCTGAAAGAAGCTGGTTTGCGGCTGAAGCGGGGAAAATGTGTGTTCCTGGCAGATGAGGTGGAATATTTAGGTCACAGAGTAGATGCAGAGTCTACGTCCGACAGGAACTAAAGTGAAAGCTATAGATAAAGCACCGGAACCAAGGAATGTCACAGAGTTTAAGACGTACTTGGGGTTGCTGAACTATTATAATAAGTTTCTTCCAAATCTGGCAATGCTACTAGCCCCCATACATCTGCTGCTGAGAAAAGATGTTCAGTGGATGTGGGAAAAAACACAAAAAGAAGCTTTCAAGGAATCTAAAGCTCTACTAAAATCACCAAATGTGTTAGTGCATTATTCCTCAGATTCAGAACTAGTTCTGGCTTGTGAACCCTATGGGGTTGGTGCAGTGCTCTCGCAACACAGAACAGGAGAGAGTATGCAGAAACCTCTTGGGTTCATGTCAAGAACATTAACGGCTGCAGAAAAATGTTATTCACAGTTGGAAAAAGAAGGCCTAGCTGTGATTTTTGGCATCCAAAGATTTCACAAGTACTTGTATGGTTGTGCATTCACAATTTGCACTGATCATAAGCCCTTGAACAATTTGTTTAATGAAACGAAGGCAGTTCCTCAAATGGGATCAGCCAGAGTGCAAAGGTGGGCTGTGATGCTACAAGTATATCAGTACAACATTGTGTACAAGCCAGGAAAGTACCACCAATATGTTGATGCACTGAGTAGACTCCCAATAACAGGTGAGGGAGAACTGGATGACACTAATGATCAAGTGCTGATGATGAATTTAATGGATGACTCACCTGTAAGTGCAGTACAAATTCGAAAGTGGATGTCCCATGACATAACACTCTCCAAGGTGCATGAGTAAATGTTAAAGGGTTGGCCTGAAGAAATAGAGCCACCACTATTACCATACTATTATAGGAGAGATTCGTTAAGTGTCAAAGAAGGATGTGTTATTTGGGGAGCAAGAATCATCATACATCACAAGGTCGAGCTACTATATTGAAACAGTTACATCAGAACCATTCTGGTATGGCAAGAATGAAGGGATTGGCTCATTCATACATGCCTGGTATCAGAGGCGAACCAAGATGAAGTGGGGGCCCCAGGCAAAATTAATAGACGAGGCCCTTCTAAAATATTATTTTGTTAATATATCTTTGTTACCTAGACATATATTTATACAACATACAAAAAGTAGTCAAAACACATAATATAACATAAATAGTTTTGTTTTTTTTGACAATGTGCTTATTCTTTAACAAAATTGTTATCATCTTCATGGCAGAAGATACAATACTGTACAATGCAATCTTGAAGATACTGTACAATCTTCATATTTACAGTAATGGATTGTCACCTTAAAAATGGTGCTTACGAGCCTTAGACACAACAAATGCTGTCACTATGTCCTCCATATTCAAAGACCTTCATATGGACTGGGGTATCTTCTGTCTGAGGCAGTGGTGATAGGGACTTAAGCAATACTCCTATAGAAATATATGGTTAACATCTTAATTTATTATGTATTATTAGTTTATCAACTAGCTACGTTATCTAATTTAATATAAGAGTTGGATAATGCAAGTAAATCTATTGATATAGTAAGTAACACTATATCTGACACTGAACTTACCATTTCCACTGTCAGGAGGAGGGACTGGGGAATCTGCCTGAGGTGGTGATAGGAACTTAAGTAATGTTCCTGCATGCAGAAATATATGATTATCATTTTAATTTAATCTTTTTAATTTAATTTAAAGTTTATTAACTATTAGTTCATTGTTTGTTGACAACTAATTATGTTAACTCAACTAATTTAATGTAGAAGAGCTAAAAAAAATAATGTCAACTAAGTAAAATAACGATATTTATTTAGATTGTTTCGTGAGCTCCCCACTGGCAGCAAGACACAGTACCGAAACTTGCCAAGCGGTGATTTGGTCTTTCCCGGAACCACATATTCTCTTGCAGCCTACATTAATACCTGCTAATTGCTATATAATACATGCTGCTGCTAAGTGCAACCCTAGCTAACCTGTTTTACAGTAACCCTATAAGTAATTGGACTAGTATTTCATCTAGCAAATAATTAAACGAAAATAAGCTGGAATTAACAACAAACACATTTGTTTGTCATATAATTATCATTAAGTCAATCTTATCTCCATCACTTAACTTACCGCTGTCATGTTTCCTCTTTTCCTCCTCTTCTTGCTTTTTTCCGCTTTTGGCTGCCAGATGGATAAGTCCTTTTCATTTTTAAAATAGTCTAGTAAATACGCGAGTAAGTGCTGTGCCAGTTTGAAAACGGCGGCCGACGCATCACGAGGAAAAAGAAAACACATCCAGCGTAACGCGAGAGGGAGCCCCCTAGGGGGGATGCCGATATATTGCTCCATGTTACGTGTATATTATTAATAATGACATTTCCGATTGTTCAAATGGTCGGCTGTCGGGGGCCCCCTCAAAATACGGGGCCCCAGGCAATTGCCTGCCTTGCCTGCCCCATTGCTACGCCTCTGCCTGGTATGGATCGGGATGTGGAGAAAGTGGTGCAGAATTGTGAGGTGTGTCAAAGTTTCCAAAAGGCTCAAGCTCCGTTACACCCGTGGGAGTGGCCAGGCTCACCCTGGGAAAGACTTCATGTTGACTACACAGGGCCCTTCTTAGGAAGGATGTTTCTAGTTCTGGTAGATTCTCATTCCAAGTGGATGGAAGTTTATCCTACTACGCATGCTACTTCCCAAATCACCTTTGAGAAACTGAGAATGTGTTTTAGTACAGACGGATTACCTAAAATGTTAGTGTCAGACAATGGAACATGTTTTACCAGTGAAGAGTTTGCAACTTTCATGAAAAGAAATGGCATTCAACACTTGATGTCAGCTCCTTATCATCCTTCTTCAAATGTCCTAGCGGAAACATGCTGTTCAAACTTTCAAGGAGGGGATGAAAAGGATGAAAGATGACACAGTGGAGACAAGAGTAGCAAGACTCTTGTTTACTTATAGAATCACTCCCCATGCAACAACTGGGTTGTCACCTGCTCAGATGTTAATGTCACGGAAGTTGAGATCTACATTTGACTTAAGTCAAGTCAACTTTATTTATATTAGGGATGGGCATTTTAAGCAAAAGTAATATTCGATAATCGAGGGGTATTATTCGATTACTATTCGAAAAATCGCACCCCTCCCGCGCATGCACCCACACACGCACGCACACACACGCACACACACATAAACAGAGAGAGCGCGAGAGAGAGACTATTCAGGCTTTCAATCTGTATGATAACAAACTGTTTAATTAGTTAGAGAATAATCTTAACCCAAGCCAATTAATGGTTGTAACGTATGATTTAGGGGACGACCGATATGTGTTTTTCAGGGCCGATGCCGATACCGATTATTACAGATCAAGTAGACTGATAACCGATATTTTGAACCGATATACGTGTCTGGTGTAAAAATTAAAATGAATGCCAAAATTAATAATAACAAGAGCTCTGACAAAAAACGTTCTTTAAATGCTTTTAAACATGTCTTTAATTCTGAAAACTGTTAATAACAACATTATTAAATAAACAGTAATATTAATAATATTAATAATAACATAAGTACAGGGATCACCCAGAAGCATTCTGTAAACATTTTGTAAAACTTAAAGTAAACAACAAGCAACAAATGAACAAATAATGGAAAATAAATGTAATAGCTCCCTGAAGTTTTATAAGCTAATAAAATGGGCAACAATTAGTAGTCCCAATCCAATCTTTTAATCAAATGAGAGTTAAACTTTATTTTTGGCAAACAAATGAGTTTACTATTAAAATTAAAACATGGAAGAAATAGCGTATTGTGTGATTATTCTCAACAAAAGTAGTAATAATTGTTGTAGTTGTATTACGTATATTCTACTGCACCGCAGTAATATATTCGGCTAAACCGAACTTATATTTTGACAGGTTGCCATGAGGACCTTTTAAGTTTCTGTAGCCTATGTATATATGATATGACGATCGTTTTACTCAAATGAAACGGTCAAATGCTCATGAAGTGACTCTCCGAGCAGTTCTGGGGATGTTGTTCATGTATTTATGTCCTCATTTAGTGAGACGGCAGATGCTGAAAGCACCGCGAGCATCACACGCTCTCCAGTATGTATGTGTGCAGTAAATGAAACCGCACGTCTGTGTCATTCATTAACAGAGATGCAGAACATGCAGGATTCATATTTAAATAGTGTTTTTGCGGCTTAATATTTATAGATACTAGTCCATAGCGCGAGTCGATTTAAGTGTACTGACCTACTTTTGATTAATTCATCCAAACTTCGAAATTCCATGACATTCCGCGTTATACGGTAAATTCCATTATATGACTGCATTCCGCGATTCCGCCCGCATTTTCCGCATCGCGGACATCATAGGTTATATTGAGGTGTTCCCTTTCAAGCTGTCACGAGACATCACAGAGAATTTCTCCGTTATGGGAAGCTCCTTCCCTCCAACCTTTCCTGAATACCTATTGGCTCACGCCAGTCCAATTACTGGCCAATTGTCGCGAAGCATGCAAATACGCGCTCGAGAGGAAGTATAAATGCGGCGCCCGCGACAATTACGTCAGAATCTTTTTCTTCACTTTGCTGAACCTAGGTTATGGCTTAAAACTATTACAGCTCACGGTTAAGGTTCGCTCATTCGAGGGCAGGCCTCATGGCTGCTTCTCTGCAGCGTTCAGGTGAGTATGAAATTTTCTTAAAGGTAGTCCGTCTGCCGTCTGAAAATCAGCGGTGGACCTTCGGGACTCAGGTGATGAGCTGAGGCCGACTGAATGTCCGCACTCCTCTCACCATCAACCTGCAGGACAGGACATCAGCCCGGCTTCTCACGCCCCCTTCCATGGCGGTGCGGAGAGCCGAAGGCAGATGCGGGAGCAAAGGGATCTCACGTCGCCGCGGATGCCGCACGGGAAGAGCCACTGTCTAAGCATGTAGACCCCGCCTCAGAGCGGCGTTCTGCTTTGCAAAACACAATCTCTTAGCTCCTCACTCATTAACATGATACAGCCCCTAATCAGCGGATGTCGTGTGTGTGGAGAACACTCTCCGATTCACATGATAATAGCCCCTAATTAGCGGCTGTCGTGTGTAACAACCTCTCATTTACATGATAATAGCCCCTAATCAGCGGCTGTCGTGTGTGTGTGTGTGTGGAGAACACTCTCTGATTCACATGATAATAGCCCCTAATTAGCGGCTGTCGTGTGTATGGGACAACCTCTCATTTACATGATAATAGCCCCTAATCAGCGGCTGTCGTGTGTGTGGAGAACACTCTGATTCACATGATAATAGCCCCTAATTAGCGGCTGTCGTGTGTACGGGACAGCCTCTCATTACATGATAATAGCCCCTAATCAGCGGCTGTCGTGTGTGTACGGAACAACCTCTCATTACATGATAACGCAGAGAGCGCGCGAAAGCGAGGAGTCACCTGACACCCCTATGAGGGAAGCGCGCGAAAGTCAGGAGTCACATGACACCCCTGGGCGGGAAAGCCCGCGAAGGTGAAGAGTCACATGACACCCCTGCGCGGAGAAGCGCGCGAAAGTCAGGAGTCACATGACACCCCTGTGCGGAAAAGCCCGCAAAGGTGAGGAGTAACATGACACCCCTGCGCGGAAAAGCGTGCGAAGGCGAGGAGTCACCTGACGCCCTGTAGGGCGTATCCTATCAGCCTTCCAGATTTCGCCGGTCTATTACGCCAGTTGTTTACGCCCCTACAAGTGGTGTTCAACTAGGTCGTATAGCATAGTCAGCCTGTAGATACAGCCGCCTCCCGCGCGGTTATAATATAGCTGACCGTGGGACCGAGGTCTGCTTGGACAAGTGTAAGAGACCCGGAAAGAGGCACCACGACCAGTGGGCTAGCCCTCAAGCTGTCTCAAATTTGTAAAATGTGTGTGATAGCGTATGTTCATCAAATACATACATTTGCACAAGGAGAAACTCTTCCTCCTCACTCAGTCAACACAACGCCGCTCGCCCCTCCCCTGAGCGACCGGAGCCACTGCCCACACGGGTTATAGCCGTGCAGTACTTGCCGGCGACCCCAACGACCAAGCCGCTAAAGCCGCTGTGTCAGCTCCTGAGCGCGTGAGAAACTATTCCAAGAATCTCACGCGGGTTGCTCTGCATAAGCGCGAGGGTAACATTAACTCCCTTCAGTTCAGACGCAGACCACCCCGTTTCAATGGCGTGGCGTAGTCTCTAACACTGACTCGAAATGCCCTTATACTAAACAAGAGCTATGCAAACTGCTCGGAGGAGGAGCTATAGAACAAGTCTCAGCGAGCAGGCGGGACTGCTGTTTTGTCCAGCCGCTATTTGGGGTGCCTAAGAGATGGTGGACTCTGCCCGATTCTAGATCTCAGACCCATCAACAGAGCGCTTGGCAAGCGTCCGTTCATGATATCAACGCTAAGGCAGATCCTGGCGCAAATTCGCCCCGGGGACTGCTTTGCGTCTGTGGATTTTAAGGACGCGTACTTTCACATTCAGATAGCACCGCATCAGACGGTTTTCTGAGGTATGCTGTCAAGGAAAAGCACAGCGTACCAATAAGTTACTCTGTTCTCCTGTTAACGGGCTGGCTCTGGCCCCATGCACTTTTCAAAGTGCATCGATGCAGCACTTCCCCACTCAGTTAGAGTGGAAGGTGCATCCTCAACTATGTGACGAATAATAAAGAACCGTCAACTATCTGGACGATTGGCTGATTTTAGCTCAGTCCCTGGATACGCTTATCAGACACATAGACTCGCTGCTTATTCACTTGGAATCCTTAGGGCTATGTGTTACATGCAGAAGAGCATTCTCGCCCCAAGTCAGTCCATTTACATAGCTGGGGGTATGTTTAGACCCTGCCTCTCGCGAGATCGCGTGGAGATGAGACCCGGCCTCTCGCGAGATCGCGTGGCGATGAGAGCCCGCCTCTCGCGAGATCGCGTGGCGACGAGAGCCCGCCTCTCGCGAGATCCCGCGGCGGCCATTTTGTCTTCCCTGCTCCATTCAGGCAAGGCAGCTCTGTTCAGTTGAAGGTTTTTCAGAGACTGCTCTGATTCAGCGATATGTCATCTGGGATTATCACACATGCGCCCGCTGCAGCTATGGCTGGAATCTTGAGTCCCGTGGACGGCGTGGACTTCGGGATGTTTGTGCATCGCGGCCACCCGCGACGGCATCGAAGCTCTGGCGCAACCCAGAACGCTTCAGCCGGGGAGTTCCCCTGTGCTCGAAAGCGTCGCGCGTGGTGGTCACGACGGATGCATCGACTCACGGCTGGGGAGCAGTGTGCGAGGAAATGCAGCTTATGGTCTGTGGTTGGAATCTCAGAGCCGGTGGCACATAAACCGCCTGGAGCTGGAAGCAGTCTTCTTAGCTCTAAAGGGTTTTCAGCCACAGCTGGAACAGCAGCATGTACTGATTCGCACCGACAACACGTCCGTGCTTTCGTATATAAATCACCAGGGGGTTTTCGCTCAAGGGCGCTGTGCAAGCAGGCAATGGACTGTCGTCCTCTTCAGTCAGAGCAGCCACATCCCCGGTCTCTTGATGGGGCGGACATGTTTTCGAGGAAGGGGATTGCTCAAGGAGAGTGGAGATTGCACCCCGAGTCGGTTCGGATGATTTGGAACCGCTAACGTTACGGGAGAGCGGAGGTGGAGCTGTTCGCTACGAGCGAGAACGCGCACTTCCCGCTGTTCTTCACTCCCCGCTGACATCACGCTGGCCAGCAGCCAGGCCGTATGCATTCCTCCGATCAAGAATGTTGCCACTGGTGTTATGCGAGCATCAGTGATACTCATCGCCCCGAACCAGCCTTGGTTCCTAGACTTCCCCGATCCCCAGCAGGGAACATATGCTATCCCAGATGGACGGCTCGGTGTGGCACTCCGACCTGGAACTATGGAGCCTTCATGTGCGATCGCTTCAGGGATATCAGAGGAGATGGCCTCACAGTCTTGCGTGCTCAGCACGCTCACGGAAGCGCGAACACCTTCTACGAGACGTTATACGCTTCAAAATGGGGAGTGTTTGTGAAATGGTGCGGTCATGCTCATATCGACCCGGATACTTGCACGGTGTCGGATGTTCTGAGCTTCTTGCAGCACAGATTGGATAGTGGTTACCATCAACACTGAAAGTCTATGTGGCGGCCATTACCGCGTTTCGTTCCCCGCACAGCGGGCAATCGTTCGGTAGAGACACGCTGGTGGTGAGTTTTCTTAGAG
Organism: Ptychobarbus kaznakovi; assembly: GCA_027422405.1. NCBI lineage: Eukaryota > Metazoa > Chordata > Actinopteri > Cypriniformes > Cyprinidae > Ptychobarbus > Ptychobarbus kaznakovi. The sequence goes on from JAPDDN010000623.1 coordinate 307,930, forward strand.
GAGCAAGAGACTACATCCCCCACGTCCACCTTCGGTTCCGCCCTGGGACCTGGAAGTGGTATTGAGAGCTCTGTCGCAGCCACCATTTGAGCCCCTAACATCAGTAGGTTTGAAGGAGCTATCGCTTAAAACTATACTCCTTGTCCTCGCTTCGGCTAAGTGCATTGGGGATTTACAAGCCTTTTTCTGTGAGCAACGACTGTATTCGTTTCGGACCCCGGGACTGCAGTGTCACTCTCCGGCCGAGATTGGGTCACGTGCCTAAATCGCTGTCTACCCCATTCAGGCCACAGACGGTTTCACTACCGGCCCTTGCTGCGGAGTCATCGCCCCCACAGAGTGCGAATGCCCAGACTGCAGTGTGCCCCGTCAGGGCTCTGAGGATTACATTGACCGTTCAGCCAGTTTCGGCAGTCGGACCAGCTTTTTGTGTGCTATGGTGGTGCTACAGAGGGCCGAGCCGTGTCGAAACAAAGTCTGTCACACTGGGTTGTGGACGCTATCACGGAGGCATATACAAGCCAAGGTTTGGAAAATGCCCTCTGCACATTAGGGGCCGTTCAACGAGGGCTATCACTCCACCTGAGCGTGGTCAAGAGGTATGTCTATCCCAGATATTGCTTGGCAGCCGGCTGGTCTTCGCAGAATACCTTCGCCAGGTTTTACAAGCTGGACGTTCAGTCCTTAGCCTTCCAAGTGCTGTCGGTGAGTAACTGTTTATGTACTACCTTTGTGGGAGATGTTGCTTGTACAGTACATTATGCAGCCCTCTATGAGGTTATCTTGGTCGGCCCTGAGTTCAGTGCCGCGTACATGTCATGTTATGTTATGCTGCTCGACACAGTGTTAACTCTGTACAGCCTCGTATACTGTTATTGCTGAATGTGTTCTGCCCTGCTCTCAGCGCAGCCCATGTTATCAGTTGCCAGATATGCAAATTTAGTATGCCTGGGGTGTGGGCGCTCATTGGCTTATATCCACCTATCAGCTGTGAGCCGTCCTACGAGCGCCGTTATTGGTGGGAATGCTTCCTCGCGGTGCAGGCTGCCCGTAGCCTCTCTCACGGCGGGATTGAATAGCGTTCCCATAACGGAGAAATTTTCCGTGATGTCTCGTGACAGCTTGAAAGGGAACGCTCCGGTTACTATCGTAACCTCGGTTCCCTGAAAGCGGGAACGAGACATCACGGTGATCGCCGTGATATCTGCTCGTCCAGCCAAGCGGCGTTCAGTATCAGATTCTGACGTAATTGTCGCGGGCGCCGCATTTATACTTCCTCTCAAGCGCGTATTTGCATGCTTCGCGACAATTGGCCAGTCATTGGACTGGCGTGAGCCAATAGGTATTCAGGAAAGGTTGGAGGGAAGGAGCTTCCCATAACGGAGAAATTCTCCATGATGTCTCGTTCCCGCTTTCAGGGAACCGAGGTTACGATAGTAACTGGAGCGTTTTGCAACTTCAGTGTAGTGGATTGTGATTTATTGCAACGTCTGTTGCTGCCTTACCTTTGAGAGACAACTGATGCGTGATCACTGACGCAGCTCCAGTTAGCAAGTGCTTTCGGTGTGAGACTGCCTTCAGTTTTCCGCGTTGATTGGTCGGACTCGTGACTCCCTACATATCAGATGAGCGGTGGGCGGAGATTGCTCTAGGCCACAGAGTGTTGAGCTCAGACAGGCTGCATTGGAGCCAAATAGTGCATTTAAAAATTTAATAATTTCACCTGTATTATTTATTCACCAATAAATAATTTCACCTGTAAATAGTATGTTTGTTTGCATAATAAACAATTTTTTAATAAAATAAATAAATAAAAAACATATTATCGGCAAATCTGTTTTGAAAATGGCCGATATCGATAATCGTAAAAATGCTTAATATCGGCGCCGATAATCGGCCAGGCCGATAATCGGTCGACCCCTAGTATGATTGCTGAAACATATATAACATAACCGAATGACGGTACTTATTATCAACTTGCTCATAAGGCTGGGACATTTATATTTAAAAAATGAGCATGAACATTCATAGCATATAAAAAAAAGTTTGATTAATTCATCCATGAATATTAGGCTTAAAACATAATACAGAATATCATATGCTAAAACAGAATATCATTCTTAAAACATATTACACATTAAAACATATTGTGAACAGCCTGAATGACGGCATTGATTTTAACGTCTGTCTTCATAATAACCTATTTCATATTTTAATTTAAAAAAATGAGCATGTTCACATGCTTGGGAAGAAGACAGAAGCGCAATCTGTTCACAATTAGTCCGGCCGCAGAGAACACCCTTTATGATGGCACAGACGCAGCTCTCTTACATTGTCATCAAAGTTTCTCCAGTCTGGCAGTGATCGTTTTCCTAGACGGGACAGTAAACTCGGGCTCTACAAACTCCATAAGTTCTAAAACCCTCTCCTTCTACAAAGCTGATCGGAAGCATATATTTAGCGATCATTTCAGTGATGTGGGCCGTGGTTTGCTCTGCCCGTCTAGCATCCGACTTCGTTGTCCTGATCATGAAACTAGCCACTGATTGCTGCTGACCTGTGGATGGACCTCCTGGGTGCTTCGCTCTCAAATGATTGTGCATTGCAGTGGTTGACCTATGATAAGTAAGCCTCGAACGGCAGAGTTTGCACTGCACTTCATTTTCATTAATTTTATCAAAGGAGCTCCAGACATAACTCTTGACATTGTCCAAAGTTTTCGTAAACCGCTATGACATGCAAGTCAATGTGCGCGGGAGAAAATGTGTTCTTCTTGCACTTTTAGGTGCATTATTGGTGGCGCCACCCTCTGGCCCATCACCACCGCATCATCACTGAGCCTGAGCGTGGCACGGAGCGATCACATTAGTCAAACGAACAGGGTTTTGAAGCTCAGACGCGCTCGGGCACGGTTCAAAACGCAGAGTGTGAGTGCACCTCTAGAAAATAATCGCACAACCTAATCGATATTCTATAATTAAATTGACTAATCGAATATTCGAAAATCGTGACCCATCCCTAATTTATATAGCGCTTTTAACAATACAAATTGTAACAAAGCACTGCACAATATCAAATAGGAAAATTGTGTCAATAATATAAAATGTCAGGTTTTAACACTCAATTTTCAGATGAATGCATTTCATTATTGAATTTAGTAATGGCATTGTCCAGCTCAGTTCAGTTTAAATAATATCTGTGCAATCAAGTCGATGATTTTGCTGGAAATGAAGATTCCCCAACTAAGCAAGCCAGAGGCGACAGCGGCAAGGAACCAAAACTCCATCGGTGACAGAATGGAGAAAAAACCTTGGGAGAAACCAGGCTCAGTCGGGGGGCCAGTTCCCCTCTGGCCAGACGAACCAGTAGTTTGTTCCAACTGCTTCAAGGTCATAGTGTAAGTGGTCCACTGGTTCCAGTGGTCTTTACCCGATGGATGTCTAGGTGACGAGTTCCTCACTGGAGATCTGTCTCTGGGGCTCATCTATGTGTCCTAGACTCCACTGACGTTCAGGGCTGTAGAGGTTGTCTCTAGGTGCTGATCCACCATTTATGGCAAAATTTGGTTAAGTCAGTATAATCGCTGATGGTTGGCTTCCTCTGAGGTCCTCCAAGGGGTTGTCATCATCTCTTCTCAGGTGTTTGGTCATCTCAGATCATTTAAGGGTTGGATCCAGACTGAAGCTTGTGTAATTCCTAGCTACCACGGGATGTTAATCCCGTGGCAGAAACATAGAAACAATAAAGACAATTAGCGTAGCAGTTGTTCCATCCAGGAATAACCCTGGATGAAATTATCAGTATAACCCAAGCTAAAGCATAATAATGTGCATTTGTTCAGATAGACTGGTACTAGATTGTGAGATGCATTATATGAATGCTTGGCTAAAGAGATGTGTCTTTAATCTAGATTTAAATAAAGAGAGTGTGTCTGAACCCCGAACGTTATCAGGAAGGCTATTCCAGAGTTTGGGAGCCAAGTATGAAAAAGTTCTACCTCCTTTAGGGGACTTTGCTATTCTAGATACTACAAGAGTCCAGAGTTTAGTGATCTTAGGGAGCGGGTTGGATTATAGCGTGATAGAAGATTAGTTAGGTACGCAGGAGCTAAATCATTTAGGGCCTAATAGGCAAGTAATAATATTTTGTAACTGATACGGAACTTAATAGGTAACCAGTGCAGAGACTGTAAAATTGGAGTAATATGATCATATTTTCTATGTCATGAATGCATTAACTAACTTTTCTGCATCAGAAACACTTAACATGTTCCCTAGCTTAGCAATGTTTCTAAGATGGAAGAATGCTGTTTTTGTAACATTGGTAATATGATTTTCAAAAGATAGGTTGCTGTCTAATATAACACCCAGATTTTTGACTGTAGAGGAAGTAACAGTACATCCGTCTAGTTGCAAATTGTGATCCAAGATATTCTGAGTACTGTTTTTAGGTCCAATAAGTAATATCTCTGTCTTATCTGAATTTAATAGGAGAAAATTACTGGTCATCCAATCTTTTATATTTTTAACACACTCCGTTAGCTTAGATAGTTTAGAAGTTTAATCTGGTTTTGTTGAGATATATAGTTGAGTGTCATCAGCATAACAATGGAAACTAATCCCGTATTTTCTAATAATATTACAAAGGGGCAACATGTATAATGAAAATAGCAGAGGACCTAGGACAGATCCTTGTGGTACTCCATACTTTACTGGTGATAATTGAGATGCCTCCCCGTTTAAATAAACAAAGTGGTAGCGATCGGACAGGTAGGATCTAAACTATCTTAGAGCCTGCCCTTGAATACCTGTATAGTTTTGTAATCGATCTATCAGTATGTCATGATCTATAGTGTTGAACGCAGCACTAAGATCAAGTAAAACTAGCAATGAGATGCAGACTTTGTCTGACGCAAGTAGTAAGTCATTTGTAATTTTAACAAGTGCAGTTTCTGTGCTATGACGGGGCCTAAAACCTGACTGAAATTCTTCATAGATATAATTTTTTAGCAAAAAGGAGCACAATTGAGCAGACACTACTTTTTCTAATATTTTCGACATAAACGGAAGATTTGAGATGGGCCTGTAATTTGCCAGTTCACAAGGATCTAATTTTGGTTTCTTAATAAGAGGCTTAATAACCGCCAGCTTAAGTTACTCACTCCTTCCTTCTGAAAAAACAGCAGGAACAAAAAGAAGGCCATGACAAAAGTTGCATATTCAGAAGTTTTGAAGTTGGAGATTCCGTGTACATGAGGAACTACAGTAAATTGATACCTGCAGTAGTGAAAAGTTGTACAGGACCTCTTTCATACAAGACCGCTCTAGCGCAGGGACAAACTATGAAGAGGCATGTGGACCAAATAAGAGCTTGCAGTACAGATGAGATGCACGAGACGGTACCCACAAAAAATTAACAGGACAGAGGCACTTCTGCATTATCGACTGCTGATGTTGCCAATGCACCTGCAGATAAGGAGATGTCTACCCTTGAGAAAGGACAATCGCAAGAAGTGAAAAAGAGACTAATCAACCTACAAACCCGAGAAGATCTGCCAGAGAGACGTTCTCCAGCTCACTTAAAAGACTGTGTTGCATAGGACAAGTTAGTAAGAGAATCAGATCCTAATCAATAAGATAAGTATAAGGGTTGTTGAGATACAGTGTTAGATATCTTAAGTAGTTTCTTTCGTTTTTAGTTTTGTGATTTTATTGAATAACAACAATCTATAAATATAAAAGTAGTGATGCACCGATCATGATTTTTCGTGGCTGATTCCGATAACGATTTTTTTCAAGCAAACTGGTCGATTCCAATTCCGATACCGATTTTTTTTCCTTTAAGCAACCAACAAGAAAGAATGAAAGATTCTAACACAAATAAAGTGGTTATATAGTGAATATAGATTTTATTTAACATGTATAATATTAAATTGTTTAACCAATATATATGTTTAAGAAAAAAGTTGCCCCCCCAAATTCATGTCTGTGGTGTTTCAACAATGGATGTCACCCCTTTAAGAAAAGGGAGAATTCTATTTGGACTACTTCCTGTGTGTAACGGTCACTGCAGGTGCTGGTTGATCGGAGGGGTGCATGGGGAGTACATTCTTTCTTATACATTTTAAAGTTAGCTAAATCTCTGATAATTTCATGTGTTGTCATTAGTGTATGTGGTATTATGTTGATAACTTGCAGATCTGGCATATTTTAATAAAACAAATTATAAATACATACTTGTTGATATTTCCAAAATGTCCCCTGATCTTGAAATCATCATGATGGCAGCCTCCATTTTAGAAAAGTCTAGATTTAGGCTGATTTGTATGTGGTGTTACTGTCTCTGGTGTTAATGTATTTTCTGGTAACACAGAGCCTATAGTAACTTGCATTATAAAGTCTGTGGTGTTATAATTACGTCTGTGGTGTTACTTCAATATGACATAGACATAAGTGGCTGTGTCACAAGTTTTTGATTAAAATTATTTAAAATTCAAAATGTTCTTAAGCTTTTATTTTAATGGATATAGTATATTAAACTAATTTTAAATGCCTATCAATATATTTTATTAGAAAAAACAAACAAGCATCTTTACAAATTCTGCCTCTCATTTGCCACCCCAGTTGAAGATGGACCAAGATGGTTTTTAAATTGGGTTGAAACTACATAAAAGTAGGCTATATAAATAAATTATTCCTAAATGTTAAATCAAATAATGTTTAGTGCAACGAGCAAAAACAAAGATGCTACAGCTCGTGCTTTTTAAATCGAATTAAGTCAATGTAATTTTAAGGTAAAATAAAAATAATAATCTTGTACAGAACTGACGTTTATACGTTTTATTCTTTACAAAAAGAAGCATTTCAGCTTTGTCACAAGTTGGTCTGTTTCTTTTATCATCCAACATGTGAGAAGCTGCGCTCATAGGCGGAGTTTGGGGGGGGGGGCACTGCCCCCCCAGATCAGAGCCAATCGGTTTTGTCAGATCTATGAATACAAAAATATTTTCACATTGTCTCATTTTATTTGCTGAACAACTGTTCGCGGTCTATTCTTGTGCAGGGCGTGGACAGATACGCTCGCGCAATTTCTAGTGATGGGAAGTTCGGATCATTTTACCGACTCGGACCTTTGAGTCTCGTTCAAGATGAAACAAACGACTCGAAAAACCCAAACACTCAAAAAGTGAACTAATCAATTATCTTTCCGGCTCATACTGCATTAGTCACGCGATGAACGAACGACTCGAAAAACCCGAAGACTCGAAACAGGTGAACTAATTCCAGTACAGAACCTTTAGGATGGTGCGCATACGCGACTGAACGAATCACTCCCCGAAACGACTCGTTCTTCTCGAGTCACATTAAAGATTTGTTCAAAATGAATGAATCGTTCAAGACCGACCCATCACTAGCAACTTCAGCTAGAGCAGCAAAGGGAAGCGGCTCTTATTTGTGTGCCAGTAATGTTACACCAACGGCTGTTCGCTTCGTTGTCTCTGTTTTTCTGTGTTTGTTGTGCTTCTGCCGAATGTCTTCCACACAAATTACATGTTCGCAAAACTTCGCGCACTTTCGGAAAAATCGTCCGAAAAAAAGACAAAAACCGGCCAAAGATCGGAACCGGACGGTTTTTGCTTATAATGCGCGATCGGCAACCGGCCGGTTCCGATCTTTGGCCGGTCAACCGGTGCATCCCTATATAAAAGAACAATTTCTAAGTAAAGAAAAAGACTATCCAATTGATAGCTTAAGAAGGAGGGGATGTAGTATCCTTGATTAACCACAAGGTGTCGTTGTTGTATTACAAATGTTATGTTCTTACCTGTAAGTCAGTTGAAGAAGGCATCCCACGCAGAAGGCATATTGGGGCTAATGTCTGTGTCTGTAACTGAGGTAAACAGAAAGTAAAGGTTAACTTCAACTCAATACATGTAGTAGACTGATCTTTATTGAAGATACTACAATGGAGATTAGAGAGGGAGGGAGAGAGAGAGAGAGATTGAGATTTCAAACCCCTTTTAGTACAATATACAACAGCTACAATTTGAATCCAACATTAATCACAGAACAATATACAAAAATGTAGATAAGAAAAATTAATTCATCCTCAAAAATCTCACACAAAGCTCCTTTTAAACACCAAATCAATTCAAACTTTGCAAGATCATTCATTAATTTATAATAATTAAAATCGATTAAAATTCTGGATTTAACAGAATTAGTAAACACTGCCTTTAAATCATTACAAACCCCATGCTCATTTTTTCCTTTTCTTGTAATATAAATTGCATGTCCCAATATAAAATTAAACAACTGACACTGATATTTACGATTCTGTGAATATTTAAAACCACAAATTAATTTCTTCATTGAAAAACACTCATTAAAACAATTAAAAATGTTATTCAAAACACTAAACAAAGATGTCAGTCTAGAACACTGCATAAACGCATGGAAGACAGTTTCTCTTTGTGAACAAAAAGAACAATTTTGATCAACATCCGGGTTAATTACAGAAACAAAAGCGTTCACTGCAATAGCACCGTGTAACAACCTCCATTGCAAATCTCCAATTCTCTTAGATAATGGTGACTTATACAATACTCTCCACTCAGGTTTTTCAGACTCATTCAAATTAAGCATCTTACGCCAAGGTGTATCAATTTTTTTATCCAAAAACTTCTTATTAAAGATTTTAACACATATTTTATAACAGACCTTTCCAGAAGTAATATCTGAGCCCTTCACAATCAAATTATTAACTTCTAAGAAACAACCTTCACAATTGTCCATTATGGGAATTAAATATAAGTCAGGGAAATAATCGGTATAATCTGGATTTACAAGCCCCAATAAGTAATCCAATAACAATTTTAATTATTTTTCAGACAAAGCGGTCTTCCACTTGTCAAGTGCTCTGGCAACCAGTCGGAAAGATCTCATTCCCAGCTTCTCAGTCGTAGCAATCACATCTGAAAAATTGGCTCCGGCTACTTGTAGCACTTGCCCAATAGTTAATTGGCTCCGGCTACTTGTAGAACTTGCCCAATAGTTAATTGGCTCTGGCTACTTGTAGAACTTGCCCAATAGTTAATTGGCTCCGGCTACTTGTAGAACTTGCCCAATAGTTAATTGGCTCCGGCTACTTGTAGAACTTGCCCAATAGTTAATTGGCTCTGGCTACTTGTAGAACTTGCCCAATAGTTAATTGGCCCAGGCTACTTGTAAAACTTGCCCAATAGTTAATTGGCTCTGGCTACTTGTAGAACTTGCCCAATAGTTAAAAGTCCAGAGTTGAGAAGATTTTCTTCTGTCACAGAGTACCTCAGTTCACTGGTCAAAGCCAAACGTGAGCCAAAAATGAATGGCTCTTGCAACAGCCAATACAAAGAGTTCACAGTCCTCTCCTTTGGAATCTTGAACAAGAACGCGATCCGACATCAAACAGACCCAACTGCAAATAGAACTGCGCGTTTTTGGACTAAACCAGCTGCCGTAGTCAGCTGCGCTGTGCATTATGGGATGAGGAGGTGTTTGTAGTTTAGCATGGCAGGTCGTGGACAAACTTGAGGTTGTGAGGAGGAGCGGAGAATCCACCCGCGCAGTCATCTCTCCATAATAGCAGTGTGCCGTCTCCTGCATTTGACTCCTGTCTTTGTATACTTCCGGGAGCACCGGTGGGATTTTCCCGCACGCTCTTTCTGATCGAAAAGCAGTTTAGCGAATGCGTTCAAAGACACATCTAGCCAACAAGTGAAGCGGATGTTGTCACGTGACTGGTTTGGTTCATTTCAGCTGCTTCGGACCAGAGCAAATTAGTGTGGTGTGAAAAGGAACCAAAACGGCTAAAAATAGCTACAATGTATATTTTTTTGCCTTCGGTCCTGACCAAAGCAAGTGAACTATTGGACTTTCCAGGTGTGAATACACCCTTAGATAGTAAAAAAAAAAAAAATATTAAAACACCCCCCTGTGAAATGAGACGCCACTTGGTTACTGTTACGTCATCATACATCGTCGCTAGCTGCTGCTACGTCACCAGAGGAGACAAGTGTTGATCACAAACATCTGCAAGTGTGTGTTTGTCGATTGCGTGGGTTTTAGTGATGTTTTCTCTAGTCAGAGAAATGTGGGACTGTTGTGCAAATCAGCAATGTAACGTTAGCGTGGAAAACTAGCGATTTATAAAAACGTTTCAGTTAAGAACATGGTTGCAAATATATATGTACAGGACTGTGTAGAGCACAAAACAAGACTGTCGTAATTTTAAATAAATTATTTAAGCCGAAAATACTCTCTGGATGATCTGGCCGCAGTGTGTTCTGGGTACCCCTTGGTTTCAAGTAAGCTCACGAAAATGCTTGGTTTTTAGGGGTATCTACCCCTTCCCCTTACCCCTACCCCTCGATCAAAACCAGAACTACCCCTTACTCTCACGTGAACGCGCTAAACTAAGGGGAAGGGGTAAGACAGAGAATTGGGATTCACCCTAAGTCACCATTTATCTTCAATATACTCTCAACGTCTCAATACATAACTTTAATCATAGATATAAAACCAAAAGCTGCTAAAACCTTGCGATTATCTAAAACATCTCTTACAAAATAAATATTATCAGCAATTCTTCTGCCTGGAACACATGATCTAAAACAGGGGTTCTCAACCTTTTGCAAGCTGGGCCCCCCCAAAGCTGGTTCATTGCAGTTGCCCCCCCCCAAACCACCACACGCCCCCACACCACACCACCTTGCATAGATAATGATAGATAGATAGATAGATAGATAGGAGATAGATAGATAGATAGATAGATAGATAGAGATAGATAGATGATAGATAGATCAGATAGATGATTGGATAGCTAGGCTTTATTTTTAGGCCACATTATTATTATTATTTTATTATTATTATTATCAGTGCGGTAGGTAGGCCTATTTTCATTACTAGTATTGTTATAATTGACGTAGCAAATTTATGTGAGCTTGCAGACATTATTATTATTATTATTATGAGTAGTAGTAGGCTCATTTAAGCTATTGATATAATTATATGAGGTTACAGCTTTATGTTGTTGTTGTTGTTGTTGTTGTTATTATTATTATTATCTCAGATAGGCTATTATCATTACTAGCTGATTGAATTGGCACCAGACCTCTGATATTAATTTATGCTTTATTATTGTTATTATTACTAGGCCTAATAGGAAAATTTTTTTAGGTGGGTAGGTGATGTTAATGTGAGACGAGCCTGTTTGCCTTGCAAAGTTCTCTTATTGGCTCAATTGATAAACATAGCTCAATCATCCTCGATTTGCAATCATTAGTGCATTTTTAGAATCCTGCCTCACACAAATATGTGACGCGAAAAAGGAGAATCTTCAGGCGACGTCAAGTTCAGGATTGCATCAATGCTGCCCAGATGACGAAACAGGAGCTAAAGAGTTCCTTCAGCCGTCACTCTTCACAATAAGCTGTTCCTGCAATCAATTATAGCTTTTTGCTGTGCAACGGATACGAACCCACGCAAAAGAGCGATTCCTCTTTAAAGTACGTCGCAAATTGTTTTCTCATTGCTGAAGGTGCAACGCTGATAAATGGGAGGAAAAAGGTGGCGGTATTTTTGCATGGCAACATTACATTTTTACAGTAAAAACAAAACTGGAGATTTTGCCGTTACAACAATTTATTTTATTTATTTATTAACAACATAAATGTATTTAAACATGTATGTGTGTGCGTGGCTGCGTGCGTGCGTGTATACTGTAAAAAAATATTCCGTAAAAAAATGGAAAGAGTACTGCCAGCTCATTACCCGGACTTTGTACCGTAATTAAAAAACAAACATTTTCTGTTAATTAATAATAATAATAATAATAAACTTTATTTTCTATAGCGCCTTTCAAGGTACATCTCAAAGCGCTTTACACAGAAGAAAAAAAAAAGAAAAAAGAAAAAAAATGGGGAAAAAACAATAATAACAATTAAAAGTAAAATAAACATTTTCCATATGACACAAGAAAATCACTTAAAGGCTATTCTGAAAAAATATGTTTTAAGAACAGATTTAAAAACACTAAAATATTCAGCCTGTCTGATCTCAGAAGGAAGAGAGTTCCAGAGTTTTGGTGCACAAGACGAAAAGGCCCGATCACCCATAGACCGTAGACGAGTAGGGGGTATCACTAAAAGACCAGAATCAGAGGAACGTAGATCACGACTTGGAGTATAAACAGATAACAGTTGAGACAAATAATATGGTGCCAAACCATGCAAAGCCTTGTAGGTTAGCATGAGAATTTTAAAATCAATCCGAAATCTGACAGGGAGCCAATGCAATGACTCTAAAACTGGAGAAATATGCTCACTTGTCTTGGTCCCTGTCAGAATTCTAGCAGCTGAATTTTGAACTGATTGCAGCTTACTTAAGGTGGTTTTAGAAACCCCAGCAAGCAAAGCATTACAGTAATCAATACGGGAAAAAACAAATGTGTTTATCAATTTTTCAGCAACCGGAAGGGATAACATGGGGCGGAGTCTTGCGATGTTTCGGAGATGAAAAAATGAATTTTTAACTGTATTCTGAACATGAGGATCGAAGGTTAGATTAATGTCAAATATCACCCCCAAATTTTTTAATTTATTTTGAAAATCTAAAACCGTACCTTCCACTGTTAAAGCTAACGCACCAGATTTACTAATCTGATGTGGTGTGCCAATAAGCATTACCTCTGTCTTATCACTATTAAGACAAAGGAAGTTTTGAGACATCCATTTTCTTATCTCTGCAATGCTGTGTTCAAGAAAGCCAATAGCTGTGGTATCACCAGGTTTAGTGTGAATGTAGATCTGGGTGTCGTCTGCGTAAAAATGGAACTTAAGACCAAGGGATCTAAGAAGCTGACCAAGAGGAAAGATGTACATACTAAAGAGTAGGGGACTCAAAATGGAACCCTGTGGGACACCAAATTTAACAGAACCGACTTTGGAACGACATCCACCCAGGGAAACAAACTGTCTACGGTCTGAAAGATAAGATTTAAACCAATTTAAAACAGCGTCAGTAACACCAAAAACAGTTTCTATGCGAGTAAGTAACACAGCGTGATCGACTGTGTCAAAAGCTGCGCTTAGGTCTAGAAGAACCAAAATAGAGAGATAACCAGAGTCTGCAGCAATCAACAGATCATTAGTAACCTTAACTAAAGCTGTTTCAGTGCTGTGGAGTTTACGAAAGCCAGATTGGAGGGGTTCAAAGAGGTTGTTATCAATGAGATGAGTATGCAACTGAGAAGCCACAATACGCTCCAGGATTTTAGCTATGAAGGGAAGATTAGAGATGGGCCGAAAATTATTAAGATTATCAAAATCAACAGGAGTTTTTTTGGGGACAGGGATTACAGCAGCAATTTTAAATGCTGCTGGCACCATTCCACAACACAAAGAGTCATTTATTATATTAAGAACAGCGGAGCCTAGAGAGGCAAAGCATGATTTAAACAGCTGAGTTGGAATAGGATCAATAATGGAAGTGGCTACTTTCATTAGAGAAACTTCCTTGCTTAGAGAAGCCAGATCCAGAGAGGAAAATTTAGACAAAGGGGTGCCAGAAAAGTGTGAAATGTAACATAAAGAAAAGGATGAAACTGCAGTAATGCATTTGCGGGCATTGTCAATCTTAGAACTGAAATAATCAAGAAATCTATTACAAAGGTGTACAGAGACAGACACAGTTGGAGTACTATAGCCATTGACCAATTTGTTAATAGTATGAAACAGTTTGCGGGGATTTCTTTCATTATTAACAATTATTTGAGAAAAATACTGGGACCTGACAGATATTATTTCTGCCTTATATTCATGTAAGTGCTCCTTCCAAGCTTGGTTATGTACACTGAGACCAGAGATACGCCACCTACGCTCCAATTTACGACAAGCTGCCTTCATCAAGCGCAGTTCATCAGTATACCAAGGAGCTGAGCGTACAAAGGCCACTGTGCGAGATTTCATTGGTGCAAATGAATCTAAACCAGATGAGAGGACTGTATTTAACAAATAAATGTTGTCCTCCAACGGGTCAGATGGCAAAAAACAACTTAGAGAGGAGTCGACAAAAGCAGAGAAATCAGGAACATCAATAGATTTCCATTTACGATAATTAACAGTTCTAGACAAGGGCATATTCAAGTGAGACAAATCCACATTAAAAAGGATCGCCAAATGGTCAGACAGCCCAAAATCAGAGGAGGATAACTGTGACAGAAATGTGCCATTCGTAATGACCAAATCCAAAGTATGACCCTTGATATGTGTGGGACAATCCACCAGCTGCTTTAAATCAAAACAGTCCAACAGAGACAGAAAGTCCCGTGTCATAGTAGAGTCATTTTTATCTATATGAATATTAAAGTCCCCCAGGATGAGAATTCGTTCAAACTTAACACACACCAGAGACAGCAGATCAGCAAACTCTGTTAAAAAGTCTCCTTTTGATTTGGGAGGTCTGTAGACTGTAACTATAACTGTAGAGATCGGAGCAGAGACACTCAGGGCCAAACATTCAAATGAGTTAAAATGGGGGATGACCACCGGGATAATGTTAATATATGAATTGTACAGTACAATGATGCCACCACCCCTCCCCGTGGCTCGCGGGATTTCGAGTAATCCGTAGCCCGTGGGAGTAAGTTCATTGAATAAAAGTCCATCACATTGTTTATGCCAAGTTTCTGTTAAACACACCAAGTCGATTTCTTCATCAATTATAATATCCGATAGCAACACGGCCTTGTTGTTTACAGATCGCGCGTTGAGAAGCGCCGCTTTCACTAGACGCGGGGGCGTAGAAGAAGATGAAGGGCATTCTACCCGGTTGAGTGCTGATACATTTTTAAAATCCACACCGCTGCTTAACAAGCTGCGGGATTTTCAATGAAATATAGGCACACGGACAGCATCCGCTGAAGAGCGGATAAACCAGCGCCTTGAGGCTCGGTGTATATAACGTGTGCGACGTAGAATTCCGACATTACGGCATAATTCATAGGTATCACTCGATAAGGGATAATTCCTATTTAGCGTCAGGAGATTGCAAGCGGAATACCTTAGAGCCATGACGGAGAAATCCTCGCTCGTAACAGTCTTATAGAGATATGAGTCCTGGGCTGAGTAACTGAAAAAATGATTCCAGTAGCCATAGATCCAAACTGATAACAACAGGCTGAGAATAAAATCGTAGTTCCGCATTTCAAATAGCGTGGGTACCAAGAGGGGGATTTTACAATTCCAGAGCCCTCATTATCCAGACATCAAAGTCCAAAAAATTATTAAAAACAATAAAAAACAGGAGAGAGACAATTTGACAGTTTGCCCACAATAAAAAAACAGGACTTTTTCTGAGTTTTAATGGTGCATCTATAGTAAAAAACACACACTTTTTTTGTGTTTTAATGGTATACCTACAATAAAAAACAGGACATTTACTATTATATAATAGGGTATCCGTTATTAAATAGGGTATTGCACACGTACAGTATAAAAACTGCAAATATTAACTAAATCCATAAAATAACCCCGCTAGAAATTTTACGTTCCCAGCAGGTTCTGAGAACGTCCCGCTGGTGTCAAGGACGTCACCTGCTAACGTCCCCAGAACGTTCTGAGAAGGTCATGATGTCGAGTTCTTTAAAGGGTTAGGGGACGTTATTTGGGGACCTTAGCAGAACTTCAGGACGTTCTCGGAACGTTTAGGGGACCATTTATTTTATTTGGGAAATTTGATGTTCCCAGGGACGTTCTCAGAACGTCACCGCTGGGTGTCAAGGACGTCACCTGCTAACGTCCCCAGAACGTTCTGAGAAGGTCATGATGTCGAGTTCTTTAAAGGGTTAGGGGACGTTATTTGGGGGACCTTAGCAGAACTTTCAGGACGTTCTCGGAACGTTTAGGGGACCATATTTTATTTGGAAATTTGATGTTCTCAGGACGTTTAGGGGACCATATTTTATTTGTTTTCAAGACCTTTGGGGGACCAACATAGAATGTTATGTTTTGGTCCTATTTAGGTATTTCCATCACATTTATTGAATATTTTCAGAACCTTTAGTAACATTACAGGAAACTTTAGGGGATCAAACTATAATGTTACTGCAACACACACTGGTTCTTGGTCTGCAAAACCCAATCGGGCATAAGCACTGTGTCTTCACACTTAACATATTAAAATATAAAAATACAAAGCAGAAATTCTTCATTCATTTACATTGTGGGTGAGCGAGAGAGAGGGGGCAGAGAAAACACAATCAATTCAATTGAATTCAAACTGGCTTTATTGCCATGAAAACTTCCATAGCATCAACATTTGCCAAAATAACGGTAAACAGTAACAGTATAACAATTTACATTAATTATATAAAATGTGTGTGTGTATGCGTGTGTATCAGTCACTGTCTGCATCTTCAGGAGGTGCCCCGAGTTGTTGTTCTGCTGCCTGAAAAAAAAGCATAAATAACAATATTTACCAATTCAATTACTTTTTAATGGTTTTTAATTACACTTAGGTGTATACAGTGGTGCTTGAAAGTTTGCGAACCCTTTAGAACAGTGGCCACCAACCTATCGATCAAGATGGTAGATCTTTATCACTGCCCCAGTAGATCCCAAAAATAATAGTAAAGCAGTAACCAAGGAAACACTATATCATGGCTGGTTCATACCATCTGCTGTTAGAGAGTGAATTTGAGCCTCATTCAGACCAGCTGTATTTGTTTCATGCAGATGTTTTATGTAGCAAAAAAATAAATACATAAAACCTAAAGTCAGACCATTCTGTTATTGTTTTAAATCCTGAAATTCTACAATCACATTCAAATGAAAAACAACTGCTCGTGCAACATGTGTCTATCATCTTTGTTTGGATCATGATTAAAATGCAGTGGTTGCCTCCAAATTCAAAAGGCTACAGGTATTTGTGTTAAAGGCTAGTTTGTTTGTTACAATTAAATAGCCAATAAATTTGCTTTAAAAAAATCAGTATCAGAATAAGCTAAAAAAAACTGATAATGTTTTAGGTAGGTTTAGCACCACTGTATGTACTAAGTAAATAAGTGAAAGGATAAATCAAACAGTTATGCTATTCTAGAGATTTTATATATATATATATATATATATATATATATATAATATATATATATATATATACACACACACACACTCACAGTGGGTAAAATAAGTATTGAATACACATCACGATTTTTCTCAGTAAATACTTTTCTAAAGGTGCTGTTCCACAAAAGTTGTTTGCACCGTGCTCTTCCATCACTTGATCTTTCGTTTAGGTGCGTTAATCCATTAAATCACTTATTATACAAAACCATGATCCGCACTCACATGAAACAGCCTTTTCTTTTCGTTTTATTCTACCTTTATCACCAATGGACAAGGACACAAACGTTTCGGCTCAAAGCCTTCCTCTGTGTATCTAAAGGTGCTGTTGACATGAATTTTTTTTACCAGATGTCATGGATTGACACAGGTAAAAAGTATTGAACTACTGAAATTTATTTAATACTTTGTACAAAAGCCTTTGTTGGTAATGACAGCTTCAAGACGCCTCCTGTAGGAGAAACTAGTGGCATGCGTTGCTCAGGTGTGATTTTGTCTTCAAATCTTGAAGGTTCTGTGGCCTCTTCTATAAACCCTGATCTTTAGTTCTTATTTTCTATTGGATTGAAGTCAGTTGATTGGCTGGCCGTTCTAGCAGATTTATTTTCTTTCTCTGAAACCAGTCGAGAGTTTGCTTGACTGTGTTTGGGATCATAGTCACCCGTGTTTCATCTTCATCATCCTGGTACTGTAGGTGTTGGGACTGAAGCAGCTAATATACATTTCCACTGACGAGGGGCTGGATTGCTTTCTAATTACTGATAGATTTCTGTTGGAGTCTTGGCTTTCCATGCCTTTTTGTACCTCCTTTCTACATGTGTTCAATACTTTTTCTCTGTGTCATTAATTTTTTTACACATAACTTAATTTCTGAACTTATTTGTTTTGTTTTCTTATACTATATGTGTATGTATGGATATTATGGATTACTCGGGTTGTTACTGACATCTGGGGCCCGTTTCAGAAAGGAGGTTAAGTGAAAACTCGGAGTATGTTAACCTGAAATGAGGGAAACTCTGGGTTTTCCGTTTCAAAATGGGAGGTTTGTCAAACCGCGGGAAAGCAGGGTAAGTCAAGCCCGTTTCAGAAAGAGAGATAACTTATACTCAGAGTCAGTTACCGCGGTAACTTACGCTGTGAACCTAACCTGGTCGGAGCAGGTTTTCTTCGTAAACCCGGAGTTTCTATCTGTCTCCTCTCCCTTTTTATAGTGTTAGCGAAGTTTAAATACCATATTAATTCATTCAAACTGCAAAATTGTTTTTCTTACTGAGTATTGTTTGTCTTATTTCAAGTACAAATATCTAAAAATGTCAAATTATATATGAAAAAATTATCTATATTATCTATGTCTGTTTTTCCTGGGGAATTTCCTTTTAAGTGCATTTTACATAAAACAAGTAAAATTATCCGCTATTGGGTAAGAAAAATAATCTGAATGCAAACGGAAATAAGAATATGTTTAATGTCTTACTCCATTGGAAGATAATAGGCAAAATAGGAGAAATGCACTTTAAAACATCGGAGATGTATTATAATTATAATTATAATACAGTATAATTCCTCTGTATGCAGATTTGAAGGAAAGTGTGCTTCCCTCTCACGCTCATTTTTTCTGGGCACAAATTTTTCAAAGAAGAGTTTCACAGAACTGTAGGTCAGTGGTGTAAAAATCGGTTTAAATGAGGCTAATCTGATAAATTACGTTCACTTGATAATATCTTTCTGTGATGTCTTGAAGTAACGCTGAATTGGCAACTCTGTAAAATACTACGATTTAGCAAAAATCATGAATTGTACAAGTGAGGTCGTACGAATTCATACGAATGAATGAGCCACCTCGTAAAATATTACGAATTGCCGTGAGATCGGGCTGGAACTAAGTAACCCAATATCTGAATTTCCTTCAGGATTTACAGTGTAGTTGGATGCATTGATGACAAGCATATCTCCAACATCGCACTTTCTGAAAATTAAAACAAATTTCTGTATGTAATGAAAGGATGCCAGATGGAGAGGTAGTAAGACCATATCCCCCACCACGGCTGTTAAATAAACAAATTATTCAAATTTCCTGATACAAAAGCAAAAGTTATTCTTTTTACTTTTGTATTTTAGAATCTTCAATTCTTGACCATCTCCTCTTCATCTGTCAGTGCTGCAGGTTCTCTCTCTGCCTTCTTGCTGTCCAGAAGTCATAGTTAATTGTATTACTCTAATTAAGAAATGTGACAGGTTGCATTAGAGAATATTTAATTATGTGAAAAGAGTATTAGACTATGTGGAAAAAGCTGCAGCGCATTGAAATAGACATTGAATGATATTTAAATGTCAAATGTTTTTTAAAATAATTTAGCCTACACATGAACCTTTCATGCTTAAAGTTTACCTTGATTGATTGTGTTTTATACTTCATTTTTAGCTGCTGCCACGTTCGTGTTTCTTTTTTCTGTATTTGTTTTTTGATGGCAATGCAAAACCATTAAAATGAATATTAGTTCAAATTTAAAGTTTGCACCTCTGATATTATAACAGTTATTAAGTTATTGACAGTTATTAAGAATTAAAGTTAGGCATTGACGAAGTACGCGCACTGACGTCTTTTGGTGCGGGAGCTGTTGCCATGGTGAATCGTAATTTCGGTGCTCCGCGATCATCGACTTTTCACAGTCATGGTGCACGCGCTTAACTCAGAGTCAACCTACTTAGAGTTGAGTAAACTAACACAATTCAGCTGTTCTGTAACCGAAAACTCAGAGTTTCCCATCTCAGAGTAACTCAACTCTGAGTTCAAGTTTAAACTCAGAGTTGGTTGAACCTCCTTATTGAAACGGGCCCCTGGTGAAAATTTCAAGTCAACAGGACCTTTAAAATATATTTACTGAGAAAAATGATGACGTTCAATACTTATTTTACCCGCTGTGTGTGTCTGCATGTAGGTTAATAATAGCTCAGTGAATAAAACACTTACAGTTTTATGACCACCTGGACACGGTGAGGTGCATGTTAAAGGTTTCCCAATACATGCATCAATTTCCTTTTCTGAGATTTTTGGGATTTGTCTGGCACAAGCACCTAGAAAAGAAGGTACCAAATAAATGTGAAAATCCCAAATATGTCTATGCATTGTAAAGAACAACATTCTATTAAATCTGATTTTCGCATTGATTAAAATGCTAATTCATCCATGTGAAATGGTGATTAAATTATGTTTTAAAAAGTTAATAATAAAAAGTAAAACTCACTTGTTATAATGTGAAAATATTGTGTTATAAGGAGAAAAACATCTTGTTATAGAAATAATCACTTATAATGTGAAATTGACCCCATTTTCTGGCCTGTCAGCAATATTGCTGCTGTAATTTTGGAAAAAAACTGTTTTTGCATGTCAAGCCTACCTTCTGAATGACATTGCAGCTTGTATGAGGACAGGTACAAGACAGGGTCTGGAAGCACAGAAAAGTGAATATATAGAACTTTGCATTCACTGGCAATACAAAAATAAGTGTTCACTGCTAATCAAAGGGGACAAAACGGGCACACAAAAAAAGACAACTGTAAAAGGCTTACATTTTAGGAGAAATGACTAAAAACGAAACAAAATTCTGATCCAACATCTTTTGTTTAAACTCAATGTCATTGTTCATACATAGGTATTATATGGTAACGCTTCCAAGGACAACACAACACATACATTTTAAAAAATTTGGTTAATGTGTTAAAACATACAATTTAGAGTTTCATACCTTAGACCGGACCACTTATTTTTGTTGTTGTTGTTTTGTACTGGCCTTTTCAGTGCTGCCTTTGCGCTTTCTATTATCCATTTTTACCTTTTACGTTTTGCTCGCATATCTCTATTTTTATTTTATTTTTTTGAGTAAGGTGCTGCTGTCAGGGGAGTCATAAGATAATTACGTCGTCATTAGGGTTGCCAATTAACTTCATAAATGGAAAATAAGGGACAATTGTGATTCTTTATCTTTTATTCTTTAAGAAAATAGTGTTCATTCTTGCAGGAAATAAGTGTTTATTCTTTAAGGAAATAAGGGACAGAATAAGGGAATAAGTTCCAAATATTTGTACTGTACCATAATGTATTGTAGGCTGTCTGCCTGCAGTTCTCAGAAATAATCACAATGGATTTGTTTAACCTATTTATGTACAATTATACTGAAAATAATTTGAATTTCATACAAATATGTCATTGGCCTGAGTAAATTGTAGAACTGTGACTTCACAAGTGTAGTAATTTAGTGAAAATACTGTGAAATGACAAATGGCATGAAATTTGAAAGCTGAAGGTCTGTGAAACATCAGTCAATCAAGCATTTTTTTAAACAATGGCACTTAAAGTTTTGAACTAAAATATTATTGGAACCATATAGCCTTTGAATGAATGACAATGAAACATTTTTCAATTAAGGAAAACTTAGAGGGTGTGCTGTTTCTGGTACTTCAATGATGAGGTCCAAGTTTAAGATTACGCTAGAATTAAAAATAATTTAAATGTATTTTTCTTTCTCTATTTAACAGCATTAACTTACAATGAAAGACATCTTCCCTCAGGTAGACTGAATGTTTTCCTGCTTTGCTGGATGTTGGGCTCATGATCAATACGTTGTTTGCATTCGCCCAAACTGATTTGGCAAAATCAAAACCACGGCATTAATGGTTTCGGTTTGTCTCCATGGCAACGACACGCGCTTGTGTAGAGGAAGAGAGAGAGCGCACGCGCTCTGACAACAGAAAACGTCACATTTTAATGTTAAATTCAAATCTAGTGTTATTAGCTTAATTATCAGTCACACAGTAACTTAAACACGTATACTTTATTCTGTGTATGTACATTTTTTTTTTTTTTTAAAGAAGCAGGCGAGTCTGCCGGCCCAATTTATGAGCGGGGCAGAGCGGTTCTCCCGGTGGCCACTCCGGGCCTGCTCCTACCTAGCCATAACAAATTTCTTAAAATATGTACAGTATAAATAAAAAAAAACATGACAGACAGACAAGTGCAATCACACTATCTATTAGCCAAATACAATTAACCGTAGCAAACCTTTTTTTTTTTTAGCGGATTGATTTTACTGCCTTGCATGTTAAGCTTCTTGAAGGAATTTCTGAATTTGAATTTCAGCGCGGGTTTTTACGCTGCCGAGGATGACGTTTGAAACCCACGCAGTTTTATGGTTTAAGATTTGGATTACAGCACACAAATAAAATTGATTAATTTTGTAATTATTTTGCGTTTTGGTGTGTGTTCAATTGTCAGTCACAGCATATCGGAGAAAAGGCCTTTGTGGCCCCACGTACGACAGAACTGTGTTTAACTTGCTGTTAAAACGTTTCAGTCTATACAAACAAGTAAATATACATTTTGTAGAACCACATTTTACGAAAAATAGATGCGAATTCTCATGAGATCATGTTGATAACTTTAATGCTGACTTTGGTTTCGCAAAGTGTGGTCACGACATTACCTTCATTAACAGAACTTCAACGTTTGCTTCATTATCACAAAAATAACGTTTCACAAGAAGTGCTTATTAAAATAAATTTACTTGATAGATAATCAAATTACCAGACATAACGTTAACGTTACTCACCATAAAAAACTGCTGCTAGCGGGGGTTGGGGTGGGGAAAAATACCGCCAAATGTCCTCAGTCTGGATCAACAAGGATGCTGGGATAGATGTCCCGCCCAGTGTTGCCAGATTAGAAATGTCAAAGTATCGTACCAAAACCTCAAAATTATCGTTTTTTGAGAAAAATTATCGTACAAGAACCAAACGCATATATATATATATTTTACAACAATTTTATTTTCCAAAATTTTTTACAGCCAATTTAAACAAGCTGTGTATACGCTCACACACTAACTGGAGGATCTGGCTACTTAACTTTTTTTTTGCCAAAGTGCAAAAGATATGCCGACAGTCCACATTTTGAACTAGAGCATAATTAAACTGATAAAGAGAGAGAAAAAAAGTGCACAATTAACACTCGAAAGATTCAAATTCGATCTCTAAGTCGCTGTCATCATCAGATGCCACATCCACTTGTGCTGTGTTGGCAGATGTTGTTGGTTGGGGAATCCTTTTACGGTACAGATTGCATGCCGTCATGGAGCGCAGCATAGTGTTCGTCGGTTTGAAGGCGTGACACCCACCAGCATTCTTCACACACTCCGATGTGTGCAGGAGTCCATTCAGAGTGTCTGTGATAAGTCGGTTTCGTGTTTTGTTTTGATTAGATTTTACTTTTGAAACACTCGTTCGCATGACGCATTTGAGTGGGGAAACACAAGCACATCCAGAGCAAACTTCCCCAGTTCGCTGAACACGGCTATCCCCTGGAAATCCTCCAACGTAGAAATATGATGCCAAAATTCATCGATATCCATTTCTTTCGTGTCTTCACTCAAGGCCATGAGAGGCAATCGCCTCCACTGGTCATCAATGACTTGGAGACGGTCTGTGTCTGACATGTTAATGAGCCGTGGCACTTGTTCCATGAGGGGGAGCAGAGACGGATGCTCAACTCGTGCGTTTGCATCTGTTGCAGTGGCAGGAGAAAGGCATACAAGGCAGGTCAAGAGAGCATCATCAAAATCAAATCGTTTCTTGATTTCCCCGCAGGCAACCTGTAGAAAGTTCTGACAGCGCACATAAAATCGGTCAGATTTGCTGGCACAATTTTTGCCTGCTGCACATGCTGCATCACCTTTATGCCCAAGTACATTGAGCTCAGTGCGATCTTTGGGCCATTATTGATGTCAATGTCTTTCAGTGGAGTGCGCATGACATGGTCCCTATCCATGAACGTCAGAAGCAGATCTTTGTAAGTCTCGCAGACCTTGCTTCTCAATGAAGTGATCACCACCTTTTCACTCTGAAAATACTGATTAAGATCTGTGAATTTTGGTAGGACCCATTCAAGGAAATAATAGAAGAGGCGTAGAGACTGGTCATTGAGTGAGTGAAAAATAGTCTCCGCAGCAGTAAGTCTGGCCTCAAGCACTGATCTGTGAAAAAAAGACGGAGAGCATCCCATTGCGCAGACACACGTTTTACAACGTCGTTCAGTGACAGCCATCTAGTCTGTGACGGCTTGAGCATTTTGTGGGGCTCAACATGGCAAAAATCTTGAAATTCTCGGAGTTGCGCGATACGTTTTGCGCTGTTTTTGAAGTACCCATAAATGTTTCTGGCTAAATCCTCACACCTGCGAGGGAGTTGTCTGCATGCCTCGCTTGCGCAAAGGTGCAGTGAATGGCACACGCAGCGCTGCACTGTGATGCCTGGAAGATCACTCTTGAGGCGGCTGGAGACAGAGTTGTGTTTCCCCATCATTGTGTTGCAGCCATCTGACCCGAACCCCACAATATTTTCGAGTGGTACACCTGCATCAGTGAATGACTTCATCATCTCGGCGTAAAGTCGTTCCGCAGTGGCTCCCTCTCTAGCATGTCTGTGGTCGTCTGTGTTCGAGAAGAGTTGTACTAGTTTCCAAAACCTGGTCTGAATCTTCCTTGGTCCCTCATCAAAAAAACGAACTACTACACACAGCGTTTTTACATTGCCTATGTCAGTTGATTCGTCAATCAAAACACTGAATTTCTTTCTTTAAGAATTTCTGTTAGACTTTCAGAATGACAATCCCCAATGACATGCTTGGTTATAGCAGTCGTCTTTGTGCGCCCAAGGGTAATATTTTGGGCTATTTGTGAATCGTGGAAAATATCTTTTAAGACCAAGACCAAATGGTCTGAGATTCTCAGGGTACGTTGTGCTCTGCCATGAACCCTGTTAACTTGATTTCAGCATTCTTCACAGATTCATCTAACTTTTGTTTTTCAGACGGTTTCTGTAGGCATTGTGCTATGGATCTTTGTGATGGGGCTAGATTTTTCTTTTTATCTGTATGTTTCTTGGACTTTTCATGATTTTTTAAAACCGTGATCTCTGCCACCATTTGGACGTTGCAACAACGACAGGCTGCTTTCGCATCGTTTCCTGGGACAGGTTTTAGCCATCCTGCAAAAGTGGGGTCTTTTTCCCACTCTGTCCTATATGTTTGTGGCCTATGCTTACTTTTCCGCTGCTCTTCAGACTCTGCTTTCCTCTTCGCCCCTCCACTGTCCTCACCTTTCCTTTCTGAACTAATTTTTTTTAGCACTTTACTGCTTCGTTTTGTTAAACTGATAATTGTCTCTGTCTAAACTGAACTGTCTTCTTCGGCAGAAGAACGACTGAAAACTCTGAAATTATCGTACATTATGGGATTTTTTCCATTATTGATCGTACATCGTACAGAGGTCAAAATTATCGTATAAATACGATAATTATCGTACATCTGGCAACACTGGTCCCGCCCCTCCTCTCCCGCTATTGGGGCGTACGGCGCACATGACCTTTGTTATTGGTTTAAAACATATCCAACGTTCACCATATATATATATTGAAATTTATTTTTATTATTATTTTCATGATAATTTTGGTAAGACTATAATGTCTTTTATGTGAAATATCTTATTCAGGTCAGTACTAAATAAAAAATAACATGCATTTTGTATGATCCGTCTTATTTTGGTAAAATAAAAATAAAAACATTCTGCCGATTCTGCAAGGTGTATGTTGCAGCCAGCGCAGTTCCGAATGAAATGTCCCCATCTAAGTAAAAGGGAACTGTATGGGAACATTCTGTTAACGTCCCAAATGTTCTCTTTATAACGTTGCTATGTGACCATATTATAACCAATACAGAACGTTCTCCTTAAGTCATATCTGGAACGTTATAATATGACCAACAGAGGACCATGTGGGAACGTTCTGTTAAAGTCCCAAATGTTCTCTTTATAACGTTGCTATGTGACCATAGAATAACCAATACAGAACGTTCCCCTTAAGTCATATCTGGAACGTTATAATATGACCAACAGAGGACCATGTGGGAACGTTCTGTTAAAGTCCCAAATGTTCTCTTTATAACGTTGATATGTGACCATATTATAACCAATACAGAACGTTCCCCTTAAGTCATATCTGGAACGTTATAATATGACCAACAGAGGACCATGTGGGAACGTTCTGTTAATGTCCCAAATGTTCTCTTTATAACGTTGCTATGTGACCATATTATAACCAATACAGAACGTTCTCCTTAAGTCATATCTGGAACGTTATAATATGACCAACAGAGGACCATGTGGGAACGTTCTGTTAAAGTCCCAAATGTTCTCTTTATAACGTTGCTATGTGACCATAGAATAACCAACACAGAAGTTCCCAAGTAGTCCCCTTAATCATCGGGAACGTTGAACAGCAGCACTTTCATAACCAAAAGAGGACGTTTTAGGAACGTCCCTAATGTTCTCTAAAGGTTCGGGACTTTTGTCACCTTTACAGAACTTTTAGGGAACGTTGCGCAAGGTCGCGAGAACGTCCCCTCCTACGTGGGAACATATACTGGCATCTCATTACCCACTTTGTCCTGTAATTAAAAAAACTAAACATTTCTAAAACAAAATTGTTCAATATTATACCAACAGCAAACAATTACATTTATTTACATAATTGCATGTACCTACAGTGACTTAAAAAAAAAAAAAACTCTGTGAGAAAAACAATGTTCCCCTCCATGGGAACTCGAACTGCGTCCCCTAGGGGTCGCTACGGGGAACGCCCTCAGCGTGACTCGTGTCTGGAGATACATATGTAAAAACACCACCTGTTGGCCGGCGACAGCCCATGACGTCACTACCGGCGTGCCACAATATAAGTGCCGCCGGGAGAATACATCATCAGCTTTTTCGTCTTCACTGACTGGTTTGTTTGAAGCGTGCAATCTGGTAAGAGTACAGTTTTCTCTCTATCAAATGGCGAGCACTAGCAAGGCGTTTAAGATTGTGTGTGGATCCGCGTCCTCGTTATTTGAAACCCGATGACACACACACAATCTTTGCGTCTTTTGTTTGGGCAAGGAGCACGCACGCGATGTCCTTGAGGGGAAATCTGCGTGCACTGTGAGCTTTTTCTATGTAAAAGCACCCGCTCTCGTCCTGTCCCTCTTTTCGAGGAAAGAGGGGCAGCCGTCTGCTTCCCCGATTCGGGACCCACCGCTGCCGAGGCACGGAGGCGAATGAAATTAGCAGTTGGATGTGGCCAATGAGTGGGAGAGGGACCGGCCTTTTCTCGTATTCATAGGTTTCAGCATACTAGTTATGCTGACACTGAGGAGATGCATGAAAATGGCTATGAGGGGATGCCCCCTGTGCAAGAGATGATAACCAGCTTATCTCTCTGTGGCCAGACATCCTCTCTCAAGACTCCCCCCTGGCCACCTAAGCCCCTGAATCTCGCTTAAATGGCAGGGCATATGCAGCAGCAGGTCAGACCGTCGCTTCGTTGCAAAAAAGCACTAAGGCGTACCAGACTGATCTGCTGAAAGACCTGGATAAGGTTCTATAAAATCCAGGTCTGAGCCCGAACAACCAGGGGTCCTAGCCCATCTCGGTCTGAGGGTCAGAGATGGGCTCAGAAGGCTAGTCTCGCGACTCATGCCCCTCCCCCTCCTGCAGCTAGGGTGAGAGAGAGGTGCGGGTCAGAGAGAGGCAAGCCCTCTCATTCCTCTCTAATTCCCCTGTAACCACCGTAAACTCCACCTGACCGAGGTTAGGTGGAAATTTCCTGCTAAGCAAAGGCAAAAAAGGTGAGTTCCCTCTCATTCTGAGGAATGAGTTTTCCGCCCCCTCACCTAGAGGGTCACCTATGAGCATGCTGCTCCCTTCTGAGCGCTGAAGGATGAGTCCTCCGCTCTCCAGAGCTCGCTGTCGGTAGAGCCAGCATTACTCCCCTCACCTTAAGAGGGTTACCTATGAGTATGCCGCTCCCTTCGGAGCGTCTGAATGTCCACTCATTCCGAGGAATGAGTTTTCCGCTCCCTAGAGCTCGCTGTTGGTAGAGCCCGCATTGCTCCCCTCACCCAGAGGGCCACCTATGAGCATGCCACTCCCTTCTGAGCGGCGGAGTTCCCTCTCATTCTGAGGAATGAGTTCTCCGCTCTCCAGAGCTCGTTATAGGTGGAGCTAGCATTGCTCCCCTTATTAGAGGGTCACCTTTGAGCATGCCGCTCCCTGCGGAGCGTCTGAGTTCCCTCTCATTCTGAGGAATGAGTTCTCCGCTCCTCAGAGCTCTGTGATAGGTCGCTCTCCTTGCTGGTCGAGCTAGCATTGCTCCCCTCACTATAGAGGGTTATCTATGAGCATGCCGCTCCCTGCTGAGCGTCTGAGTTCCTTCTCATTCTGAGGAATGAGTTCTCCGCTCTCCAGAGCTCGTTATAGGTAGAGCTAGCATTGCTCCCCTCATTAGAGGGTCACCTTTGAGCATGCCGGTCCCTGCGGAGCGTCTGAGTTCCCTCTCATTCTGAGGAATGAGTTCTCTGCTCCTCAGAGCTCTGTGATAGGTCGCTCTCCTTGCTGGTCGA
Source organism: Ptychobarbus kaznakovi (assembly GCA_027422405.1). Lineage (NCBI taxonomy): Eukaryota > Metazoa > Chordata > Actinopteri > Cypriniformes > Cyprinidae > Ptychobarbus > Ptychobarbus kaznakovi. The sequence continues at coordinate 336,573 of JAPDDN010000623.1, forward strand.
GCTAGCATTGCTCCCCTCACTATAGATGGTTATATATGAGCATGCCGCTCCCTGCTGAGCGTCTGAGTTCCTTCTCATTCTGAGGAATGAGTTCTCCGCTCCCCAGAGCTCTGTGATAGGTTGCTCTCCTGGTTGGTCGAGCTAGCATTGCTCCCTTCACCATAGAGGGTCACCTATGAGCATGCCGCTCCCTTCTGAGCGGCGGAGTTCCCTCTCATTCTGAGGAATGAGTTCCCCGCTCTCCAGAGCTCATGGTTGGGCTTGCCGCTCCCTTCTGAGCGGCGGAGTGCCTTCTCATTCTGAGGAATGAGTTCTCCACTCTCCAGAACTCGTTATAGGTCTCACTCTGAGGAGTGAGTTCTCCGCTCTAGAGCTCCTCATTGGTAGCTGAGTTCCTCTCATTCCGAGGAATGAGTTCTCCGCTCTCCAGAGCTCGCCGTCGGTAGAGCTAGCACTGCTCCCCTCAACCAGAGGGTCACCTATGAGCATGCCGCTCCCTTCTGAGCGTCCGAGTTTCTCCGCCCCCCAGAGCTCTGTGATAGGTCGCTCGCCTTGTTGGTCGAGCCAGCATTGCTCCCCTCAACCAGAGGGTCATCTATGAGCTTGCCGCTCCCTTCTGAGTGTCTGAGTTCCCTCTCACTCCGAGGAATGAGTAGTTCTCCGCTCCAGGGCATAGAACGTTCTTCTAATAAGTGCACACGCGAGACTTTGGGCACTTTCTAAAATCCACTCAGTGGTAAGTCTGCACATCAAAGATTCTGCGTTCTTTCTAAAAATCCCGTAAGGGTAGGGTTACGCGCACAGCTTCGTGCCCTTTTTTGAGTTGGTTAAAGCCCCGGCTTGTGCCTTGGGCCCCGCTCCCTTTTTCCCATATATTTTGGGTCCAAAAAAAAGAAAGGGGTGTACGCTACCAAGAGGTCTGTTGAGACAGTTCCCTCAGTAAGCTTGGACAGAGCAAGTGGTAACCCCTGAGTGATCGGCCAGGACCTAGTGAGCCAGGTGCCTGGCCATATCCCCTTAAAGGAATCTTTTTCTGATTCCAAGACTTTGAGCTCTACCCTAGGCCCGGTAATCCCGGCACCTAGCAGGTAAATACTAGGGTATGCAGCTCGGGCCTTTGGCCGAAGGGGATAATATCACTGACAGCCGTCCCAGGGGCAACTCCCTTAGCCGGGTAGAGTTGGCTTAGTGCTCGCCTTTTTCGCGAAATTGGCTTGCATTCCCCTCAGCATGGTGAAGTGGGTATAACGTTCCCCGCCGCGACCCCTAGGGGACGCAGTTCGAGTTCCCATGGAGGGGAACGTCTCAGGTTATGTATGTAACCATGGTTCCCCGAATGGGGAACGAGACACTGCGTCCCCTAGGCTTTGGGCCATGCTTCGGACGCAAGCTTCAGACGAAGAAGCTGATGATGTATTCTCCCGGCGGCACTTATATTGTGGCACGCCGGTAGTGACGTCATGGGCTGTCGCCGGCCAACAGGTGGTGTTTTTACATATGTATCTCCAGACACGAGTCACGCTGAGGGCGTTCCCCGTAGCGACCCCTAGGGGACGCAGTGTCTCGTTCCCCATTCGGGGAACCATGGTTACATACGTAACCTGAGACGTTTTTTATTAACTTATTGACCATAGGATATGCCTAAAAAAATGTCATTGTTTTAGATGAAAGAAAAAAAATAACATGAAACTTCATAACATCCTTAACAGTTGGGATATGAACATAAACTTGAAAATTACCAATTTCATGGGTCAAGTGAAAACACAATACAGTTCAGGAATAGAGTACAGATCAACATGAGGTTTCTAAAGTACAAAATTATTGTACATTTTAGACATAGAACTAAGACATAACAGATAACGGAGAGTTATGTTGAGTAAAGCCTTGTTTAAATCCTTGGTTAAACTGAAAATACACAAAAAGGTACCTTTAAAAAGGCATTTAGAGAATGGCAACTGTCATGTTGACGTATAAAGGTCAGGGTCCTGCTCATGGGTGTGTTGTCTGTCTAATGTGTAATCTTGAAGGTATATTGGTCATAAGAAAACAGAACACTGTCAATGCAGAATCCACCCACTGAAGCCAGAGGGATCATTCTCAAAACCCATCGGATCACTATTGCATCAGAGCACCAGTGCTGTAATGAATCACTACGGGATGTCTCTCTACAGCAGTCATGTTGTATTGGTTCGGTCCTCTCCAGATGCTACTTCTTTGGCTGTAAGACAAAAACAATATATTAAATGGCTGTAATTAATGAAAGAAGAAATTGTACAGATTACAGATTATTTGAAATCACTTAAAATAAAAGTTTAAGTTTAAGAAAAGTTATTCAAGTTTAAATTTATTGTTATGAAAATGTACATTAATATTATATTTTTCTTTTAATAAAAAAATTAAAAAAATGTTTCAGCAAAAAAAATACTAGAAAGTCAGAGCCTCAAGTCTAATAAAGTTTTCTGGGAGACTTTCAGATGCTGTGTTTCAATAGTGATTCCTAAAGGTCACTTAGTTAAAGGAACACTCCCCTTTTTTGGAAATAGGCTCATTCTATTGCAAAATATTAAAGTAAGCAAGTTCTGCTGGCAGAACAGTGACATATAGCAGCCAGGATATACATGTTTTATGCACACTCTTGTCATAAATTAATCAATTACTGTTCTGACATAATTTATATTATAAAAGATAGATTTATATTGTGGAAAGACAGAGATGGGGAGAAAGATGAACAGAGAGAGAAAGAAAGTGTGAAAATCAAAAGGGAGTGTGTAATGACCTTTAAATCTTCCAAGGATTCTGAAAGTCACTCAGGTCTGACAGAAATCGAAGCAGTTTTGGTTGAATGCTGTATTGTTTTGTGCCCTTTTTTCTGCTTTAGACCGACGTTCTGGATTTATACCCAACAGGCTCCTGTGTCAAAGACAAAAACAAAAAAGCTTATAATGCCACTTTGCATTGCAAAATGAAGTATACTTTAAACTGGACAAGGAACATTGTCAAAATATACCTTTGGAAAAACTCCAGAGTCAGGGCTGCTCCCTTGGGGTACATGATGTTCAGCACATAGAAAAGGCTGAACATATAGCTAACAGCAACCAGATGACAGCTGATGTTTTGATTTACGATGACTTCATCCACCGAAACTTTGTATCTTCCTTCATCTGCAAAACATGTAAACAATGACAGTATTCCTTAATAAAAGAAACAAATTTGCAACATTTCACAATGACTACGTTTACATGGACATCAGTAATCTAATCATTTACCTAAAATAAATAAATAACGTTAGTTTTTTTTACAACCTCGTTTTGTCTCCTTCCCTAACAGCGTTATGTTACACGGCCACACACACAAATGACAGACCTGCTTACAGCCGTTTAGCGTCATTACGAACGTGAACGTTGGATTAGTGTTGTTCCTCAGTCATAATGACAAAATTCAGTATGCAAACAAGAACACAAACGACAAATTATATTTAAAAAGAGCCTTTACACGCCTCAAACGACACCATTAACACGGCCGTCTCGACTCGACCAAACTAACGTCACTAGACAATAGTTACGAACTTAAACGGTTATCGTATATATATCTATGCATATTAAAGCAAGAACACATTCATTTTATATTGCCATTTGAATAATTAACGTTACCTTTTCAACTCAACGTGGAGCTTGAGGAGAGACACAGAGGGGGAGGTTCAAGTTCGAAGTTCCCGCCTAGATAAAAAAAAAATACTGACAATAAAACTGTAAATTCACAGACACTCACCAACTGCCACAAACATTGGGGCTGTTGGCATAAGTAACTTAAAAAAATCACCCATAGAAAGCTTCTCAGTTTGTAAACTTGTGGAAAAATTCATCAGTCCTTTTAATCTCCCAAACCAAGTGGCTTGTGAACACTAACGTTAGTTCACTACGTTAACGAATATGCACGTGAACTCCGTATCTTATTTCACATGCCCAACAAAGACAATATCTCATTTAAACAGTCAAATTGTTAACTTGCAGTGCTAATGTTTCATAAAAAGACTTACCGCTCAAACAGGTGAATAAAATGTTGCGCTGTAATAATGGCCACCAGAAGTAACTTAGTCGGAGCAGAGATCAAGATCCCATAATGCAAAGCGAAAATGTAAATAGACGGAAAAACACATGTGAATCACGGCCTACGGACAATTTCTGGTAAAATTTACGGTCATACAACTGTTAATACACGGATATTTCTTACAGTGTATTTCACAAAAACTAAAGGAAAGCTTTAACTGTAGCCTATATTCTGACTAGTTTATTCGTTTTATATATATATATAAAACCCCAGCCGGCACATGACCGACCTTCAACGTTGAAATATGGTTGAAATAAGGTCAGTTGTTGTTTCAACGTCGAAACAACGTTGAAACAATGTTTAATGCTTAACGGTTGAAAACCAACCGGTACATGACCAACCTTCAACGTCGAAATATGGTTGAAAAAATGACAGTTGTTGTTTCAATGTTGAAACTACGTTGAAATAATGTTTAATGCTTAATGGTTGAAAAAGGGTAATAAAAACACTTATAAAACAACTTTGTTTTTTTTTTACAAGATCTGTATGTTGAATCACTTAATGTATGTACAGAATAAATCATTTCTGCCTTTTAAATTATTATTAAGATCATTATTATTATTTTATCATCATTTTACATTTTTATCATGAAACCTTCTGGTATAAATATTATCAACAATAAAACTAAACACATTGCGCTGCTTACCACGCTGAAACAATTTCTATTGGTTATTTAACCTTATTTGCTTTGATCATGATTGGTTAATCTGTCTGTCATTCATGAAACTGGCCAATGAAACTGTGCGCGCCATTTTAAGTTTGAAAATATGACCGTTATCCTGACCGTCTTTCTGAGTGAGGTCGCTGAGCCTGTAAGTGAGAGAGCTGCTGCGCAATACGGCGATTTTCAGAGGAAAAGGTTAGACTATTTTAAACAAATTCATAATTTCAAAAAAACTAAATTACATAAGCTCATTTGTTCCTGTTTAACAGTCGTTGTCATTATTTATGTCGATTCAGGTACATTAACGTTATATCACGAGACTGGAGGTGAGACTAACGTTAGCCAGAGAAAGAGGGAGAGCGCGGGTTGAAAAAGGTAAGTCTGATTTCACAAATATACGCAAGGTCATGAGTTAAACGCATTATGTGAGTGCTTGGAGAATTGTAATTGCACAGTTTGTTGAATTAATTAACTCGATATTCAGGGAATGCTTTTCCACGTGTGTCGCGGAGGCCTACTTTTACAGTTGTCGATTGAGGCCTAACTTAACTTAACGTTACTCGTGCCGCTTCAGTGTCGTTTTGTGCTTTTGCGGTTGCTACGACGATTTTCAGACATTATACGTGTACACACAGATTCAAAATTTCAGCAAACAAAACTGTACGTAAGATAATTTTTCCGTTTAACAGTCCTTGTCATTACTGTCCATTCAGGGTAATATCGCGAGATTGGAAGCGAGACTAGCCAAGGGAAAGAGCACGAAAGAAAGTGGGGATGAGCGATATGGAAAAACATATCCTATCAAGTTTTTTTTCTTCAGAAATATGATTCACAATATTATCACGATTTTTTTTTCATGTTAGTTTTACTGTTTTGCAAGTTGTCTGAGCAAATAATAGTTTAACGAGACTAATGTTGGGCGATATGCTCTATTTTCATAACGTCCTATCATCAGAATTATCTCATCTTTAACTATAGAGACATCAGAGGCAGTGGTAAATTCCAGAATATAACCTATTCATTGCCATTTAAAGTGAAATTACTGAACCTACACACAGTCTGATAAAAATACAAATTTTACAAGAAAATTACAAATGACATTTAGAGGCTTCTGCATCTGAGCTCTTCATATATACAGTGCTTCCCACAGCATTTTGTGATACTTGTGGTGGCAAGTGACGTCACATTAATTTGCATATTTATGATGTCATTGCATCAAGTTTTGGTCCTTCAAATGTATTCTACTATATGAACTGTCACATATTGTAATATAACTGAATGCCCAATAAAGCTGTTCACATTATATTTTCTGTTGAAATACATAAAACAAGTATAAATAGTAAACATGAACCATTAATGTAGGCTACATTGTGTTAACCGGGAATCACTCTTACTATACTCAAATCCTGATTTATAGGCTAATCGTGGCATCATCTGATAAAATAAATATTCATCTAACTCACACTAAAAAGCAACTATGTGGTGGTTTTGGCTATTGCTGTTTTGTCTCATTCAGCGCACTGTCTGAGTAATAATGAGCATATTAACAGACGAATTATGTTCATATTTAAAAGTCTGCATTACATCTAACTGAAAGTGCCACTCACTGCTCGAAATTAACTTTTTTACTTGAGCACTGGTGCTCCAACTTCAAGATGGAGTACCACAATTATTTTAGAGACCCACTGAATATTAAGAGCAACACAACCGAATTGAGCAAGGAGGGCAACATCCTTCCTGATGATTAAAAGCTTCGTCAATTGAACCGATCCTTAAGGATGCTTTGTTTTTTATACATGCAAGATGAGAAGAAAATGTCATTTAAACTTTCTCAAAACAGCTGAAATACATTCATACAGACCCCCACTCCCAATTCAATATTTAGGATTTCCTTTCTATATTTCACATAGTACTGGCTTGCTCAGGCTGCTACATATTTATGTTCTTTGTGTCCGTCTTCAGCGTCTCTGGCTTCTGTTAATAGCTGAACCACACAAATAAAATTTGGAAAATGATTTCTAGTTTGTGCAGGCGGTCACAAAACCGGTCAGTTCCAAAGGGGTGGGCGAATGGCAAAAAAATATCAATTTTTATTTTTTAGCTTTCACGATTTTATCACAGTTTGTCAGTATGTACCTGTTATGGAAAAAATGCAACGTTTTGCATTCGAATGTGGATTTTTTTTTTAAATTCGACTAATATTCGAAATTCCATTTTATTTTATTTTTGACAGCCCTATTGGACATTAAATGTGCCTTTTGTAGAATTTTAAACCTATATGTATTTTTATAATAGCAGTAACTGTCCCCTTAAAGGCACGATTAATATACAGCACGCTTCGGTTCCATCACCGGTTTAATTTCATTTTCAACATAACCAACTGTAATGTATTGTGTGTTTTGAAATTGGCTCAAAAGATAACTTAGTTGATATCAGGCGCTGTTAGGCGCTCATACACGTCTTTTGCGCGCTCATTCGTTATTTCAAATGTAAGCGCGGTATGCGCGCTCAATGGAAGCGACGCGGTCGTTTTTTCCAGCGCGTCCGCGCCGCATAATAAAAACATCTCACTTTTCAAGCTAGGTGTAACAGAGCGCAGCTGAGTTGCTTAAACGACAAACGCCTGGAGCGCAACCGCCCGAGCCTGGAAAAAGGAGAAAGCAGCGCGCCTAGCGTTCACGTTTTTAGGCGCGATAGTGAACATTTATTCGCGCGTTTCGGGTGCACGGGCTCAAAAAAGCACACTTTAGACGAGCGCGCGAATAAAGCTTAACCTTACTTTAGTGATTTTAACTTTTAATTTTGTGATTTTAAAGCTTTATAGAACAATTTTAGATTTTAATTTTCTAATGTTCTGCTATCTTTTCTGCTAACTATAAAAGGTACAGCTGTCATAAAACCAGAGACAAAGGCTGCATGGTGAGAGAGTCAGTGGTAATATCATTGCATTCCTATTGGTCCATGTTAGAGGAGCTCAGCTTAGACAGTAAGCCTGCCCTGGACCAGGTTAGTTTTCCAGGAAGTTCCCACAGTGACTGAGGTTGAGCTATGACTAACCGAAATAAGCTTGGCCTATCTGGTAAACTTGTTTTATGAAACAGGCCACGGTGTTAGAAGTCAGAAGTTAGAGAGAACACATAAGATAGATATAGAAAACATAAGTTAATTAAGTTGGCTTGGGAAAGCCAACTAAGGCGGTGTTCACACTTGGCGTCTTTTTTGAAGCTGCCGGCATTTTGTCAGAACCACTAGTAAATTACATTATTTTGTTTAGTTTTCTAATCTTTTTTTTTCAGAATCGTGATCTCCAATTTATATAAAAAAAATTGTGATTCAATTTATCCAGAATCATGCAGCTCTAGTTTACATGTTGTTATTACTGCATATAATTCATTAAAATAGAAGTTTAATTTCATTAAGCACAAGTTGATTTCAAAATGCACCTACATTTTTTTGCATTTTGTGTTTTTCGTTTGAATAAAATGCTATTTTCCCCTATATATTTCATCAAGTCTAAAAATCTTGTCTCGTGGGATAAGTGTCTGGTCACACCTGTGTATACATGTTATTTATTATTTAGCAGACGGTTTTATCCAAAGCATGTTAAATAAGAAGAAAAATCCATGTTTTACCACAGCATATTTTTACTAAAATAAATGACAAGCTTTGTCGTTTAGAATACAAAATAACCATTTATTTAAATAATGATTGCACAGTAACACAATTAACGAATTAGCCACCTTTAGCGCCCACAGTACCTCTGCAGTTAAGGCGCGAATAGCGCGTCTTTGCATTGCGGATGCGGATGCTTTGCGGATTGTCTATCGCGTCTTTGCATTGACTTGACATGTAAATCGTTCGCGCGTAACGCTTCATTCGCGTCTGGTGTGAACGCACCTTTAGAGTTTCGTTTCTGGACACGGCACTCAGAATGGTCTTGTTTAACAGTGGATGACAGGGAAGCACCGCAGCTGGGAGCGGGTGTCATGTCAGTCACACGAGTGAAAGAGCCGGTGATCGGGAGATGTCGAGCACGCAGCTGTAGCAGCAGACTGGTGCTTTGCACCTTTAGCATGGCTAGACAGCGCTGCCTCTCTCATGTTCGAAATGTCGAACCATTTACGCCACAGCGTACCTTTTGCACGTCCCGGGTCCTGATCTTTCTCAAGCCAACCCTTATACTTTTCGTCAAGCCATACATTGTTAAAACGGCATTTTCCTGGCATTGCGTGAGTTTACTACATAATACTAGCTGCAACAGCGTCTGAGAGTTGCCGTTACACCACGCAGAGAACATCACGTGACGGATCGCGCGAACGTTAACTATTGTAATTTAACCAATATTATCAACTAAAACGGATTCAAATATACAGAGATTGTGAAACAAATTTCCATGACTTTTCCAAAACTTTGTGGGTTAATTTATTTTTCCAAAACTTTTCCAGGCCTGGAAATTGCCGTTTTAAAATTCCATGACTTTTCCAGGTTTTTCATGACCCTACGAACCCTGTAGTTATGACAGTTGAAATTCGTACCTTTTTTTTTATAGATGGCGTACCATAAAAAATGGAGACGGCAAAATGCAGAATTGCTTGCAATGGCGCTTTCTAGTAGTGACTCGGAGGATCATTCTTTTGTTTCTGCCCGGGCTGGTGTTTGTGCAACCATCAATTTTGAGAACAGTCTGAGAGAAGATTGTGCAGGAAGTACTGCTGACAGTAATCTTGAGAATCTTGATCTGGATGACCAGCAGTACAGCAGTGAAAGTGATGACACTGAAACAGGCTCCTCTTCAGATGAAATCAGTGACTTAAGGAGTGATTTGGCGAAATGGGCGGTTCGGAACAAAACAACACGGACATCTGTAGATGAGCTCCTTTCTTTGTTAAGGAAACATGGACATCGGCTGCCTAAGGATGCCAGAACACTTTTGGGGACGCCTCGCCATGTAGATGCACAGGATTTGTGTGGTGGTCAATATCTGTATTTTGGTCTTGAGTCTGGGCTTCTGAAAATATGTTCACAGTACCAAGAGAAAATCATGTCGAGAGAAAATCATGTCCTTCTCAATTTTAACATTGATGGTTTGCCATTGTTCAAATCATCTAATGTCCAGATTTGGCCAATTCTGTGTAGTGTGAAGAGGTTTCAGCCATTTGTTGTAGCCGTGTTTTGTGGAAATGGAAAACCCAATTCGGTGAGGGATTTCATGTCGGAATTTCTTGAAGAGCTCACTACGCTTCAGCATGATGGAATTTCATTCAAAGGTGAAACCTTAAATGTCAAGGTCAACGCTTTCATCTGTGATGCTCCAGCGAGAGCTTTTTTAAAGTGCATAAAGGGGCACAATGCGTACAATAGTTGTGAGCGATGCACTATTGAAGGAAATTACATGAACCACAGGGTGGTCTTCAATTACCAACCACAAGAGAAGATTTTGTCGAGAACAGAAGAAGAATTCAGTAGTTTGTCCTACCCTTTCCACCAAAATGGACTCTCACCCCTTGTAGATGCAGGCTTGTCATGCATACAATCTTTTGTCTTGGACTACATGCATCTGGTCTGTCTAGGGGTGGTAAGACGCTTACTCGTCTTCTTGAAACAGGGTCCCAGAGAGTGCAAAATTTCGCAGAGGCAAATTCGTGAGATTTCATCCAAGCTTGAGTCTCTCAACGGAAAACTCCCAAGGGAATTTGCCAGACAGCCACGTTCTCTTGCTTCTCTGGAAAGATGGAAAGCAACCGAATTCCGGCAATTCTTACTCTATACTGGACCTGTTGTTCTTCGTGATGTGTTGCCTGACAGCTTCTACCACCACTTTCTAACACTGACCGTTGCCATGTCCATACTGTTGGACGCTGATGATGACACGAGGAAGGCATATACAGCCTATGCTGAAGAGCTGCTGATGCACTTTTATAAAACATCTACTAAACTCTACAGCCCTGTCTTTCCGTCGTACAATGTGCATTCTCTTATCCACTTGGCAGCAGACGTTAGACATTTTGGAACATCTTTAAACGAGATCTGTGCTTTTCCATTCGAAAACCATCTGCATAAACTAAAGAAGAGTGTCAGGAATGCAACAAATCCAATTTCACAGCTTTCCAAGAGAATCACTGAGATGGATAATGCCAAAGTTCACACTATACCAGCACCCCACCGGGCATCTGTGTCTACAAAAATGAAGGACTCCTGTTTTATGGTTGGAGATGGCTTTGCCTTTGTCAAGGAAAAGAGATCTGATAAAATGTGTGTGTGTGACTTCTTCCACCTTGACAGTTTAGAGAGTTTCTTTGACAGTCCATGTGATTCCAAGCTCATAAACATAGCCCGTCTAAGAGATGAAAGAAGATCGGGGAAAAGAAAGCTCATTGAGCAGAAGGAACTGAAGAAGAAAGTGGTCTGTCTTCCCTATGGGAATGGATTCGTTCTTATACCGATGCTTCATGGCAGTGAAAGACACTAAGAGCTGTCTGGGGACTCTCCAAATCTGTGTTAAAGACATGGTAATTATTTTTTCCCACACAAATGTTCTGCTTTAAGGGTTGCATCTATATTGGTGTGCAGGGGTCCCCAACCACCGGATCATGACCCAATACCAGGCTGCAGCCATGAAAAAGGTTTAGGCTATATGTGATGCCACTGGATTATTTGTGCGGTTCCCCTTTACATGGTCCTTCGAGCCGCGAATTAGCATTCCAACGGACCAAGAGCTACGTACTAGCCAATGCCACGTACCACCTCGTCGACAGTGTTCAAGACAGACCAAGCCTCCAGTCTATCTTGAGAACTATGAGACTACATTACCTAGATCGAAGCCTCCTCAAACCAGTCATTCAGTTTCCTCAGCCCCACTCCAAAGCAATATTGAATCTGTTGGAGATTGTCGTTCTGAACCTTGTGACCCTGTCTTACTGGAGATGAAGCAGTTGAAGGAGTTTATAGAATTAGGCCAAAGTGTGAAGCAGATATTCCAAAGTTAATTGAATGTGTTCTTCAGGAAGTTCTTGGTCATCTGAAGAAAGCAGCCAAAATGTATCTGCACTGCCCTCACCTGATAAGGATTCTCTCCTCCCTTATATGGTGACTGATTCAGCTGCATCATTAGCTCAAGAGCTGCGAGTTCATCTACAGGAACAACAACATGAGAAAGCTAGTCACAAGTTAAAGTCACCGCCATGTGTGAGTAGACTGTCCTCTCTTCCTTCACCTCCTTCTATGGTACTGACGCCTCATTCCCATTTAACTCCTGATTTGAATGTTTCACAAGTAAATCAAGTCCCTGCTGATGTGAATGTTGTTAGCCATCCAGTGTCAAGGCAACTACCTGCAGTTCAAAGCCCTCATGCTGCTCATTTGTCTACTTTAACGGGAAGTTTACAGCATCCGGCCAGTCAGTTCATGCCCCCTAATTTATATGCTCTAAACCCTTGTGTTGATGCGCATCATCCGTTATCAGAACAGTCTCATGCATCTAGACCTGCAGTGCAACCACCAACTCCTCCTTGGTCTATGAATCCACCATTGTTTAGCCCAGTATATCCTGGATTTTAGCCACCAGTACCAGGTCCTTTGTATCTAAGCCATTTGTCAGTTCCGATGAATAATGTTTATCGACAAGCACAAGATCCCCAGGGTTTTATGGCATCGTCTCAGTATCTACCATTCTCACAGCAGGCTTTGCATAATTCAGCGGCTAGAACTGAACATCTTACTAGTCAATTACCTGTTCCATCTACATTTTTGGCATCTGGCTCGACTACTTAATTATCTGTACCCATTAAGTGGAAATATGACCTATTGTGAAATCAAGATGTTCAGCCTTCATTACCATCATTTCTGCCCAGTTTACCTTCTCCTCTTCTCGTGAGACCTATTGTTCAACAACAAAGTAACAGAACAGCTACAGAATAATCCTATACCTTGTGTTTGTCAGTCTTCAGTTCAACTGCCTGTTTCAAGTTCTCAAACAGGATATGAGCCAAGAGCCCAAGCAAGTTAACTTTCAAGATCTTCTTTTATCAGAAGAGAATTACCAGGGTTAGCCAAATTGAACCGCACTCTTGCCCCAATCTTGAAGCAGGCCAGGACAAGGTACAAAGTGATCACACTTGTGAAATGAACCAGACTTTGGGGGTCAAACGGATTGCTTGGTGTGAGTACACCCTAACTGGATTTGCATATTAATACCTATATTTGAAGAGTTCAGATTCAACACACACTAAAGGCCATTAAAGTGAAATAACTGAACATAGGAGCTTCAAAAAAGTTCTCATTTTAGAAGAAAATTGCATATGGGTTTGAGAGGGTTTTGCATCTGAACTCTGTATTTGTTGGAAACAGATTGGTTGACTACTTGTTATTGGATCACCTAAAACATTGTGAAACTGTGTCCTGTTCTAATTTATCATGCAGTTATCCCAGATTGTTTTTATGTTTGTATGTTGTACAGTAGAAGACCAGAACAATGTGGGCCAGAGCTGTTTGGAGGGAAGGTAATGCTGAAATGGAGGAAGTTATACCATCCTGTTGGGTGAAGAATGGTTTTGTGTTATGGCCTGATCAAGGAGGGAAAAATGCCATCAAAACCTTAAAACAACCTGAAGATGGATGGATGACATTTCCTCTTTTAAAAGTAAAATTTCAGTCAGGTATGTAATATAATAATGTAGAGCATGCAATTTAAAATATTTGTTCTTTATGCAGTTATCCCTGGATTCATGTAATCATGCAGGATAAATACTTTAAAATATGTTAAGACAATGTTTAAAGTGTTTATTACCAAATAGTATAATATTCTAGTGAAAAATTTTCAATTCCTCATACACCGAATCTGTGACCCTAAAACAGTGATGCGCACCAAACTGTTATCCCCCAATATAATTTTCATTAAAAGTTACGTTTTGCAAATTGCACACCTGATCAGAATACATCTGTTTTTCTTTAATACCTGTGCATAATAATGGCTTTCAGATAACAGAAAGGATTGTGACAACTATGATTTTACAACCACTGCTGAATTGAGTTGCCCAGAGGAAGAGAAGATTTCTGAGAAGAGGCAGGCAAAAAAAAAGAGCTACCCTGACTATGAAATGGGTAGGTAGTTTACTATTAGCCTTTATTGTACTATCATGTTGAAGTAGCTAGGCAGCATTATAATTTTATTACAACTTATATCACATATCACGTCTCGTGTGCTCAAGTTCGTTATTTCAAATGTAGATGCGCTCATAATGGAAGAGATGCGCTAATTTTTCCAGGCACATCTGCACCTCATCAAGATAAAAACATTTTAACTTTTCAGAATGCTGCAAGTGCACCGTGGGTCATGTGACAAGAACAACCAATCAGCTTTATCCTTTCCCGTAACAACATTGAAATCTCAGCCAAATAAAATAAATTTAGTAGCAGAGCTACTGCAAGCAATTTTCAGTGCTGGAAATCCATTTGTCCTTTAAACTTCCGCGTCTTAATGGAGAGTGCAGGTCATGGTTGCTTAGCAATGGCGGATGCCACAGGACCGCAAGCGCTTTGAAAAAAAAGGAGAAAGTGTTTTTAGGTGCGACATGTGAACAGCCCCTTAAAGTGGAAATAGCGGATTATCTCACTAGATTTGGCATGTAAATCATTCATAAACCTTTGCCAACACAGGAGAAAACCTATTTCTAATCCATTTAATATATGCCATTTATTGTACATCGCGATTTCAAAATAAACTTTCTGAGTTTGCATGTGGCCAAATATTTATCAGTATAATCAGTAGATTACTTGATTACCAAAATAATCATTAGTTATAGCCCTAGATTAGTTAAAAAATTGCAAAATACAACTGCATTGTTTAACTTTTTTATAATTAAAAGACAAATATTTTGTCATCGAAAAAGTCTTACAATAGCATTAGAACTTGTTCTAGTGAACCAAGTATCTGTGTTTTGTCTCATCTCATCTTGTCACACATCTAGTGTCAATAATTTTGCCATAGTATCCTTTCAAATGTTAAAGTTACCACAGTCATTGCATGCTTGGCATGTGCTGCCCCCGGAAAAAAAGTTCAGGCTCAGGATTCAAGTTGTTATATTTGTTTTTACATTTTTGAAGATAATGTAAATAAGTTACCTTTCTGCACTTGTTTTAATGTCGGTCAACAGCATTTACGGTAATTTACGCTGACAAACACTACCTTTTTGTATTATTGTTGCTGTTGTAATACATTTCTTAAGGACAACATAAGACACAATAACAACTTCAAAAGTGCTATGTTGAATGATTATTATTGCAGGTGATTTCCCTGATGGTGAGGTAAATGAATGTGAAGCAGTGGCTGTTCCTAACCCCCAAGCTTATCAGCAAACAAGTATGTAGCAAGTTTCTTTTTTAAAGGAGTAGTTCACTTCCCGAACAAAAATTTACAGATAATGTACTCACCTCCTTGACATCCAAGATGTTCATGTCTGTCTTTCTTCAGTCGTAAAGAAATTTGTTTTTTGAAGAAAACATTTTTAGGAATCATCTCCATATAATGGACTTCTATGGTGCCCACGAGTTAAAAATGCAGTTTCAAAGGGCTCTAAATGATCCCAGCCATGGAAAAAGTGTCTTATCTAGCAAAAAGTTAAAACGGTGATGCAGGACGATTTTGAAGTTGGAGAAGTGAGTTTTTCGACATACCCTAACTGTCATGAACCAGAACTTCCAGTGGAGGATGTTTTTTTTTTCTCCAACTAATACAATTTTAGCCGACCAAGCATTATCTTTAACGTTTAGTCAACTGTTAAGGGGCAGCCTTAGAAAGAATTCTCGATTACAGTCCTAAACTTAAGAAATCTTGGCCAAGGCATTATTTTTCCTCCATTATTATGTTTTAGTAATGGCTGTTTTCTTTTTCCCTGCAGATGATCTTACTCCTCTTCCCCCTGTGCCCAAAAAGGTTCAGAAGAATGTGAATTATGTTTTGGGTACGTTAAACAATTTTTCTTGCAGAGAGCTTAAATTAAATTCTTGTATTAATGTTTATTGTTAAATTTGCCTGCTTTATTTGCCAACTTTGTAGCTTATAGTCAAAGTGTATTGTGTTTTTTTTTTTTTTTAACCCCGTTCTAAGAGACTTAATATAGAGTATATTTTGTTTTTTGGGATTTGCCAGGACACTTAGAAAATTAAAGTTAGGCTGGGAGATAGTGCTGGGCGGTATACCGGTTCATACCGGATACCGGTGTTAATTTGTCTTATGATATGAATTTTTAAAATACCGGTGTCATTTAAATAACGTTAGAGGGGGGTCTCTTTTCACTGTTGCACTGTGGCGAGGATACAGCTGTATGTGTTACGAAACGTGAAAGTTCCGAAACTGAAGCACTAACATTAGTAGAATGTGATGAGAGAGAAGAAGTTATCCACATCGACCGCACCAAATATCCACCGTCCGCTGCCATCAGCTCCCGCGTCTCTCACACACAACAGTTCTCCGTCGATACGAACGGATTCCCGTCAATTGCAGGGTTCCCAAGTCAATCTACTGCAGTTTTTCCTCAGTCAGTAGAAAATGTGGTTAACACCCGGTCGTGCATGAAAAAAATAAATACGTCATATACCGTGAAACCGGTATAATTTAGAAAAATACCGTGATATAAATTTTTGGTCATACCGCCCAGCACTACTGGGAGATATCGATAATATCGCAATAATTTGGGCGATGTAAAATTTGAAAATATCGAATATTTCAAATTCAAGCATGTGTTCCCAAAAGAATGCACCAAACGTGAGGTAGCTTTCATTAGTGCGGTTGCCATATTTCATAATATAGACAGAGAGTGCATAAGTCTGTTTTGCATTACTTCAGTTACATGTGTTCATTTAATAAAAAGCAGTAAGTGATCACTTGGTCTAGATTTTTTTTAATGCTTAAATTTGCACTATATTGTATTTACTTTGTAACAATAGCTGTTCTATTTAAATTATTTTATTTATTCCTTTTAATGGGGCAAAAGAAAATATTTTTTATTTATTTATCATAATTATTATTTAAAAGGAAACGCAAACATATCGAGATATCTCTATTTCCAAAAATCTTACGATAATTCGATATAAAAAAAATATATATATATATTACATTTATGCATTTAGCAGACGCTTTTATCCAAAGCGACTTACATTGCATTCAAGTTACAGTTTCTACATTTTATCAGCTCTTGCTTTCCCTGGGAATCGAACCCATGATCTTGGCGTTGCTAGCGCCATGCTCTACCAGTTGAGCTACAGGAAAGCTGTAGGGCTACAGGGGCTTCGCCAAGCCCTAGCTGGGCGATATCGCCCAGCCCTAGTTTGTAGTATTTCTTCATAATTGTCATCTCTTCTTTTTTATAAGCAGAAAATGGGGGTACTGTTGCCATCCATCCAAGCCAAAGCAGTCCTTCTAGACCATTCGCATACAGCCTCAAGAATCCCTCTGAATTCCTTTCACACGATAGAATGAGCCCCAGCATGTCCCTCTCACACGGCAGAAGAAGCCCCAACAAGAGTCTCTCACACGACAGAGGAAGCCCCAGCAAAAAGTCCCTCTCACATGGCAGGAGAAGCCCCAACAAGAAGTCCCTCTCACACGGCAGAAGAAGCCTCAACAAGACTCTCTCACACCACAGAGGAAGCCCCAGCAAGAAGTCTCTCTCACACAGCAGAAGAAGCCCCAACAAGACTCTCTCACACAGCAGAGGAAGCCCCAGCAAAAAGTCTCTCTCACATGGCAGGAGAAGCCCCCGTTGGTCCTCCTCACACAGCAAGCAGCAAAGCCCCAGCCGGTCCCTTTCATCACATGGCAAGGGAATCCCCAGCCCCTCCCCATCACTCATTAAGAGAAGAAGCCCCAATAAGTCTCTCTCAACACATGGCAGGAGAAGCCTTAGCAGTCTCTCTCATATGGCAGAAGAAGCCCCAGTAAGTCATTCTCACACGGCAAGCAGAGGAGAAGGCACAGCAAGTCTCTCGCATGGTGGAAGAAGCCCCAGTAAGTCCCTCTCACATGGAAAGCAGAGGAGAAGCCACAGCAAATCTCTCTCACATGACAGAAGCCCCAGCAAGTCCCTCTCACACAGCTGTACCTGGAGTCCATCTGAGTACCTGTCAGGTAGACAGTTGAGTTCCTCAGACAGTCGGTCATGCAGCATGTCAGCATCTCGTGATGAATACCGAAAGGACAGTAAGAGGTAAGCCTATGACTAGGAACATTGTTTACAGCCTGCATGAAATTTTAAATTATAGATTCATACCATAGGTGTTTGTTTGGAGTTTGTCTGTGTGGTGTGAATTGGCCTTAAGACACTTATACATTCTAATTTCATTCTAATTCGTGCTTTAATTAAAAGCCTTAAATAGGCATCAAATAGAGCATGAACACAAGCGTGGGAGCATTGTGTGAAGGATCTGATGTTAACATAAGCAGTAAATAGGTTGTGGCTACACTACACGTGTGTCCAAAAATATTTTTACATTTTTGTTGTTATATTGATGTTCCCCTCATAATTGACAGGAGAAAAAGGGGCTTACAAAGAAGCCACAGCCAGCATCTGAGTAGACACCCACATAAGTCCAGCAAGAGAGTAAGGTCCATGAGTGCAGATGAGGACAGGGAGAGATCGGAGCCTGCTAACGCCAGTATTTTCCAAAATGCCTCAACACCAAAATTTAAGACATCAAACTTTCCTCTGTCAGAGGAAAGTAAGTAGTATTGAATACTGAAACTGCATTGCCTTTTTTCCCCAGACTGCAGCCTTGTGGTTTCTCTGCTTCATGTTGGATGTATCTATCTATCTATCTATGATCTTAAACGGATCACAAAACTCATGGTTCGGATCATCATACGTTAAAGTAATTAGGTCTAAACATAAAATAACATTATTGTGTTTATTCTACAATTTATATAGAAATGAATCTTTAAAAACGTTTTGTTGTTTGATTAACATTAGTGATATAGCAGGTATTTAATGGTAGTGGTCACTTTAAGACCAATTGTACACGGGGACCAGGGAGGTGATATTTAGGGCCCAAGCCAGTAAGGCGCAGGGCCCTATTGTTTTTCTAAGGATTCTTTTTTTATTATTATTAAAAAAAAGTCAACCTTCCGGGCATTTTTGGGGGCCTTAACATGCTCAAAAACTCTTGAAAATTGGTACACACGTTGGAAACGTCGGCTGGGACCCGGGCGTGGCACAGGGGCTTTACGGAACACAGTCAGAAATCTTGATGTATATCTCACACATACTTGCAGGTATTCATATGAAACTCGGTACACATATAGATCTCATCGAGCCGAACAACTTTCGCGCTGCATGTCATAGGCTCCGCCCAACAGGAAGTCGGCTATTCAGGGCTGTTTAAAAAGCTCGTGCTCTGGAATTTGATATACTCCTCTGAGGATTATCACCCGATTGCCACCAAACTCAGTGAACATGATCTCAAGATATTGGGGATGCTAAATTGCGAATAGATTTTTGATATCTCGAACGGTTTGCCCATGGCGTGGCGATTGTGGGCATGGTCAGATGTTATTTTTTTGTCTCTAGCTGATCACATGCCTGAGGGACCCAAAAGAATGAAGCACGTCGGATTTCTTAACTTTTTACATTCACCTAACAGACATGCTTGACTGTGTATGAGAATACAAGACGGACATTTTGACCCGCGGCTGTACAGACATGGATAACAGGCATGCCAATCCGTGAAGCCTGATCCGTATGGATCACGGACCAACTGCGATCCGTTTATCATCTATCTTATCTATCTGTCGTTCTATCCATCACTTCTTTTTTTATCTACTAAGGGAACCTTTTCACAGACATTTACACATCTTGGCAGTGAAAGACAAACGATTCAACACTGTATTAAAGAATATCAAAGCAATGACAGAGTGATAAATTTGACATTTATCTTCTAGCATTTATGGGTATTTAAATGTTGAAGTCATGTAACCCACACATTAATTTAACATGCATAAATGAGTTATTGTCCAACCCTAATAACATCTGTTCTCACTCCCCTTTATCCTAGAATTCCAGAGGAAAGTTCTTCAAATGCTAATTGATATAAGAGATTTGGTAAAAGTTGCAATCAGAACAACGGATGTTACTGCATTTAATCTAAAGCCAGCCAACAGTGTGAACGAATTGCAAGAATTGGAGTCTCGTTTGCAAGATAAAACTGAAAGAGCAGCCTTGGTGAGTTTTATATGAATGCAATCAATCACAATTCTTAAGACAAATGATTATTCCCGAAGACTGAAGGGTTAGTTAACCAGCAAATCTGTTTATTTAAAGTGATTGTGTCTTTTCAGAGGACTGGGTACATCTCACTAATTTCTAGTGCTTCCCACAGGTTTGAATTATTCTTGTAATTAATTCTTGAATTATTCAATACCGGACTACCGATAAGCTTCAGGACAAACGGTACTGTAATCGATACTTGCGATGTTTTGTCTCCGTATACTTCAATGTTAACCTTTTGAGCGGTACAATCCCACATATGGGATTTATAACGTTCGGTGACGTCGCATAACTGCCAAATTCAAACTGCGTTTTCGCGCTTTGTCTGACGCTGAGATGCCGCTGCACTTGTCATATAGTCGCACTTATGCAGTGTTTTTAACCACATAATGTTTATTTTATGCTTTAGATATTTAAATACACATAAGTACCAGTAAAACAATACATTTAGAGTTCGTAAAATACACTCAGATGTTTATTGGAAGCAGCAATAACAATCAATTAAAATATAATTTTTGTGAATCGGAATATCAGATAGTTGATTATATGGTAAGCAAGTTTATGACTATTTTGAATAAAGGAAAAAGGAAA
This sequence comes from Ptychobarbus kaznakovi, assembly GCA_027422405.1. Classification (NCBI taxonomy): domain Eukaryota; kingdom Metazoa; phylum Chordata; class Actinopteri; order Cypriniformes; family Cyprinidae; genus Ptychobarbus; species Ptychobarbus kaznakovi. The sequence continues at coordinate 357,189 of JAPDDN010000623.1, forward strand.
TAAAAGCGATCCATCTGTCATACAGTGTTATTGTGGCCGCGGTGTGTCATGTGACGAGCATGACGCGTCGCCATGGAAACGTTCTAAAATAATGGTCGCCTAAAAAAAAAATTTACTCTGGGGGGACCGCTGGAATATTTTAAACTCACCACTGAAAAGGTTAATGACGAGTAAGAAGCCGCTGCTTGTCATTTTCCTTCACTGAATGATGTGGCCGACGTTAGCTCGATATTCATGCGCATGTGCGGTGTGTATTTGCGTCAAGAGTGATGTTCGATAGTGTGGGCTCATGTTACAAAACGAAGCAACACTACAGTGTCCGATTCAGTAGTGTAACCGTGAACAAAGGAGGCAACACGGGTAATATAATGAAACACTTAGTAAATACAATGCATTGCTTGAGGTAGATGTTGTGTTGTGTTAATGTGTCAGTTTTTTATAATTATTCTTACAGACAATTTTTGTTATTCTTTTTAGCAAGCATATTTGACAAGACTTGGAGGAGTTGATGACACAGACATGGTGAAAAAATCAATGTCTGCGTAAGTACTTTTCTTGCCATTTCACTTAGCGTCTGCAGTTCTGAATCATGACCGGGATCTTTTATAGCTGGGACGGCTCCATTTTTCAGTATCAAATGATGTGCAAATCCAGCACTGAACTGGGCCTTGTTGATAAAATGTTCGTCAACAAACACACTTGCAAAACTCTGTTGTTCCGTTGCACCCTCTTTAAACACACTTCCCAGACCCCTTCAAAAAGACAGCAGCTTTGTCATAGCACTACCGACTGAATTAGCCTGTGGTTTAAAAAATGCAAGTGGAGCAAGGTGAAACTGTGGTAGTGGTATTGTTTCAGCTGCAGCAATAGCTCTTGAAGGGGGTGGGATGTTTCAGATACCAGAGAGCATTTGATTGGTCAGAAGATTTAATGATAAGCTGAAGTATGGGGTGACGTCAAAAAAAAAAAAGTTAATTAATTTTGGCAGAAGTGACGAACTGCAAGTTTTGAATGCTTATATTTTTTAAATGCAAATTTTCTCACTGGCTTATAGATAACCTTAAGACTAACATATTGATACTAACACACAAAAAAAATTAATATTGATTTGACAGGGACTATAAATTACGCAAAAACTAATTTGGTTAAATTATCAAATTTATTTAATCATATTATAGTCATTGTTTTTACTGTCTTGATGTTTCATTAAAATGATTTTACTTTTTGTTTTACAGAACTCTCTCAAATGGACTCATGTCGCAAATGAATTTGAAGGGAAAATGTGGGAAGCTCCCATTTTCTCAGACCCAGCTCTTCCAGATCATATGTGGCAAGTAAAAAATACATATGTGATGTGTTCTGGAAAAACCCATCACATGGTGAAATTTTACCAATTTCACATCTGTTTTTCTTTCATAGCTTGTCTAACAAAAGATAGGATTATCTGAAATCGATTGATCGCTATGATTTTCATTAATTACATTTTTTTATTTGTGGGCTTTTTGTCATTTAACTATTTGTATTTTGAAGAAAAACAGTTTTGAAGACTGTCAATAAAAACACAAGTAAAACAGTCAAGTATCACGAGTAAGTCACTTTCCTATGGTAAATTACTTATCTTAGTCACTATACATATAGTAAAAGATGTAAAATAAAGTTAATGGCACATAGTTAGAAACCTGCTGTCAGTTTTTACACACGAGCAGAGATTGTGGCAGCCATTTGAGGAAACTTCATCGTTGGTCCTTCATCTCTGGATGTGAAATAGTCCATTATAACATTTGTTTAGGGCACTGACATCACCAGGATTGAACATGATCATTTAGCAGCTCAAACTCTGTTGTTCTTACATATGAGAGAGATAGTGTTTTCAGCTTGCCACTGTAAATCGGTTAGTTTTTTTCTGTACTAAACACAATCATTTTGCCAAGATATTTACAGAGATGATAAACGTCATAAAAGAATAACGTAGTGAAAACCCAATTTTAACACATTATTTTCCTGAACTCTTCCTCAAATAAGAGTTGAACAACCCATTGATATTTAAAATTAATAATTTGAAATTTATCATTAAGAATTTCATCAAGTCATTTTATTGGTCATGTAACAAGTTTTAATGGAAGTTAAATGTGCGAGAATGACTGAGCTGGCTTATCGAAAACAGGGAAGCTACTGTGCATAAGGTCAATTGTGATCCTAATAACTTTTACATCCTTAAAAGCTTTTCCATAAATGTATAGCAATTTTGTTGAACTGGGCTGTTTTGATTTTTCTCTTTAGATGCAGTCATCAATGCACACAAAACAACAAGTACAAAAGTAATGGAGACCATGTCCAAATATTTAAAATATGCACCAGAGAGGATGGGTGGTGGTGGCCGTAAGAAGACTCTTCCTTGAAGACACTTTTTTTTTTTTTTGACTGTTGCTGTTACACAGAAATGTAAAGTTCTACAAATGACTTCTTACTAGTTCTAGTAACTCTCTCTCTCTCTCTCTCTCACACACACACAGATGCACACACACTCACCAACTCACTCTCACACACACACTCATCCTCTCTCACACACACATGCTCACAGACTCACTCACCAACTCGCTCTCTCACACAAACACACTCATCAACTCACACACTCACTCATCAACTCTCTCTCACACACACTCACTCACTCATCAACTCATTCTCTCACACACTCACTCATCAACTCACTCTCACACACTCTCTCATCAACTCACTGTACACCACTTCTTACTAGTTCTACAAACTTTCCTTACTTTCAATTTGGATTCCTTTTCACTTAATTGTTGAGATTTTAGAATGTTAATAAATGTGTACATATGTTGGTCAGAAGTTTGGAAATGGTAAGATTTTAGTGTTTGTCGGTGTTATGGTTTATGTATTTTTGGTCAAACAGACTTGAGCAAGTTCCAAACTACATTTATAATTATTTATTTATATATGTTGTGTGAATCTTTGTAGTGTGTATGCAATTAGAATGAAAAGCGTTTTCCCTCTGCATTGATATATCATTAAACCCTTAAGAAAGTGCTTTGTTGTTGAGTGAGAATTTCTCCAGAAATTATATACTGTATATTTAAATTCTAAGAAAATAATTTTTCCATTTGGCATAATTGTTCAAATGTTTTTCTTTAGAAAATGAAGCATCTCATCCCTGCACTGCAGATTTATGGACATCTAATTGTTAGAATGGGTTTTTTCCATTTTCTTTTTTTTTTATGCCGTCCGTTTACAAATCATGTACAGCAAGTTTTATTAGTTACTGAAAACACGAAATATGCACCGAAAATCATAGTTTACATCTCGGTGTTGACGTTTTTGCAATATTAACCATTTCAAAAGTGAATGCTTGCTTGGACATTTAACGACGATCGACCTTTGAAAGGTACGCCGGTGAAACGTTCACAATATCAACGTTGATTCAATAACCCGAAAGGTAAGAGTGAAACAACGTCGCGATGTCAACGGTGAATCAACGTTGTTGCTTCCGAAGTGAAACGACGTCACAATATCAACGTTGATCCGTTTTGCAAAATCGAAAGGTAATTCACCGTTGGTTCAACCATGGTACCTGACGTTGTTTCAACGGTGAAACAACGTTGAAATGCCGGCTGGGAACGAATAAACAAATATTTTTAATAACCAAATAATTAATAAATGAATAATAAACGAAAAACGAATATTTTTTATATAGCCTATATAATATATATTAACTAAATACGACCTCACGTTTTATACGTTTGCAGCCTCTGAACTCCGTCCGTCATAAAAATTAATTTGGATGGTTCGATTTCTGCATTTTTCGCATCCGTAGCAAATATTTTGAGGGGTGTTTTTGACAATTGAGAGCCACCAAATGACGAATATGAAAAAACGAATACGACAGTTTCGGACTCAGTCAGGGTGCAAGGACCTTAAACTTTTGAGGCTTGCGCAGCTTCTCGAGGAGAAATCAAACAAATGAGCGCCGTTTTCTAAAGTCTATGAGCGCAGCACACACAAATAAACTAAATTGACATACTGCAGTTAAATTTCAAAATGTGGTGTTTTTATATTTATAACATTTGAATACAGTTCAGCAACATGCATCACACGACCTGACGACCAAGAGAGCTGACAATTGACCACTTAATTTACCATCACCTCACGATTGAAAATGTGACACTGATTTCATATGACAGTTCAACAAACAAGTTAATAATATTAAGTCACTTACATTTTAGACGAAATAATGACTGTTTTGGTCTATTTTAGCAGCGAAAATAGATCCGATGAACCCAAACAAAGATCACAGCATAGCGCATCTCACAGCAACACTCAATGGTGTTTTGAATGATTCAGTGTTTTGAACGAATCGGTTGAGTCAAAATTCAATGACCCATGCACAAACATCTGTCTCATTCTTGATGAATCCGCCGTTTGAACGAATCATGAACGACTCAATGACTCGCTTAATAAAACCGCTTATCACCTGCATTTGCGCTCACTATCGACAAACCAATCAAATTTGTTCAAAACACTTTTTTTTATCAGTCCAAACACATTAATTTTTTATTCAGGTGTTATATATATACAAAACTATAACTTTTTATGACAGTAGTTACAGTAGTTTAGTGATAAAAAAAATTAGCAAAAAATTTTTTTTCAGTTTTTTTTCCTCCCATCCTGTAGCCTACTCGCCCCCCCCCGGGAGAGTGTCCGCGCTCCCCCGGGGGATCAGATTTTGTTGTGATCAGAGTGATAACAGCTCTACGGCAGCTTAGATAAACTGCCAGCAAATCAGGACCTATCTCTGTCCAAAATGCACATGGGGGGGGGGGGGGACACATTATGTCCCTCTCCCCCCCCAAAAAACATGCATTGTTTATCTTATAGGGTAGAGTGGGGGAAAACGCCCCCCTGGGGTAAAACGCCCCCCACCTGTTTTTCCCAAAATAACCACTAGAGGGAGTCAAGATACATACAAACTGGTTGGTAAGAAAGGAGGCATTTTACCCCACCTTGGTGGGCGTTTTACCCCACCGCTGGGATAAAACGCCCCCTTTGTACAAAAATATGTTCAGTCAAAATACTAATTAATTATGAAGGCTGAGCAATTGTAATATTTGGTGAATAACTCCTGCCATAGTCACTCAAAACCGGGATGGCAATTCTAGTCACATTTATGTTTTGTTTCACTGTAATGTCACATTTTCCTTAAGGGGGGCGTTTTCCCCCACTCTACCCTACAGCTGGATAAATTATCAATTAGTGCATGCTGCAATCTGATTCAATCAAACTAGAGGTGTTTGCTCTATTAGATGCCACTGAATAAAACATTTTAAACAGTTATTGTGACTTTTTGTCTTAGAATTGCGAGATATAAATTTGCAATTGCTAGAAAAGAGTCAGAATTGCATTATAAAATGTCTTTATAACTTGTAATTGTGTGATATAAACTTGCAATTGCGAATTATAAAGTCCAGTTTTGAGGGGAAAACTGTTCTCAGAATTGCGAGTTTATAAGCTGACTTCATAATTTAATAATAACTCATTGCAATTATCTCACAATTATGAGACGAAAATGCAAAACTCGCAATTGTGAAATTTATTTCATTATTGATAGTATTTTTGGACAGTTCTGCAGCTGTTACATGGATGGGATTATTATTTTTAAATTTTTACTTAAATTAGGGCATTTTTATTTAAATAATTTGCTTTTATTTTCTTTTTAAAATGCCAAATTGTATATGATTGTTTTTATTATTTACTATGCATACATTTATGATTACTATAAATTAATAAATAGGGTCTAACATTAATTATAAGCTAGTCTAGTAATTCCTCTGGGGGGGGGCAGTAAAAATTAAAAGGTAATTAATAATTAATAAGTCATTCTACAATTGATTTTTGTTTGTTTTCTGTAAGATCTGTTAGGACGTAGTTGGACGCTTGAACATTTTGAGTTTACTCGCTTCATTCGCGCGTCAAATTCGCGCGAAACGCGCCGTGGGATGTCTATCGCGTCTTTGCATTGACTTAACATGTAAATAATTTGCGCTTACCGCGGTGTGAACGCACCATGACGCGCAAACGGTTTGGGAACAGCGGGGTGTTACTATAGCAACAAAAAACCCATCCCTAGTCAAAGTTGATTCATATTTCGGTTTAATTATTGATGTGTATCATCTGTGGTCGCGTTTGTCCATAATAAGCATCGTTAAAGGAACGCGTATTTATTTATAATTAAAATACATACGCAACCTAAATACAAATAATAGTAATAACTGAAAATACATATAAAGAGAAAAACAAATAAATAATAGTTACTTTTTATAAATAAACTAAAAAGTCAACTTTAAAAACGCCCACGCGCGACTGAAACACGGAAACAATCAGCACGCGGTGTGCGCGGGGCTTTAAGCTTAACACGTGGTTTGAGTTTTGACGCGTTCCGGTTATCTTTTACAGCGTCACGTGATTTTGATAGATAAGAAATGAACACAGAGAAGGTTTCTGCCGGAGGAGGGGCGAGTCACTGAGCCTATTTACGATTGGTCAAATTCACAGCGGAAGTGTTTTCTGATTGGTCATAGCGACAGAACGGACTATTTTAAAATAACCATCACAATCGTTTACGCTTTCAATGTTAATAATTTTAATCCATCTCTCCTTTACATAAACATTTAATTAGTTTATCTCTCGTGCTGTGGATGTAGCCCCGCCCACTTGACGCCGGGGTTTCGCTTCTGTGAACACGCCTTTCCCTTCTACGCACGTCGCTTCCGGTTCTTTCTTTTCCTCCGGTGCGATCTCAGTACAGTCGCACATGTCTATCAGCCACACAACATCTAAGATGCCGTCCAAGATCCTTGCTGAGACCGATCCGAGCGCACTGATGGAGGAGGTGGAGAGCGGCCTGCCGCTGCTGAAGGTGAGAGGAGTCCGCTAGCGAGCAGCACACCGCCGGGACCGATGCTAATCACACAAACACACCGCCGGAACCGATGCTAATCACACAAACACACCGCTAGCGCAACCGTCCGATCACACTCCACAGCAGACATCACTTCTGCCCCGATTAGAGTCGGAGTTCTCCTGTTTCTGTGTTTTCTTTACTCTCTTCAGACACTGCGCACACGTGGAGTCGGAATACGTGACGTAAGTTACGTCAGCGTTCACGTGTGTTGTGTTAGTGGCTCTCAAACTCCTGGAGGGCCACAGCACTCTCATCTGTTTGGAAGTTACTACTAACCCCGAAGACCTTGATTAGCTGGATCAGGTGTGTTTGATTAGCGTTGGAGCTAAACTGCAGAGCTGTGGTCGGCATTGCTGGGAACGCCTATACATACGTCATATCCGTTTACCCCATTATCTTTACTCTGTTATGATTTATGCCGAAATGTTGCTGTGTGTCGTTCTGTGCCTCTAATAAGTAACACAACCCCGATTTGAAGAGATATATAAACCGACGGAGGTAGCACACAACGTATGAAGCATATCAAGCGTGTTATTAATATTAATATGCACTCTATATAGACTCTTTACCTTTCAATGACCTGTCGTTATTCCTAACAGTAACGTTAAATATCATAATTTATTTCATATTATACACCACCCCTTATGAAAATTAACAATGGTATTACTATAGTAACCGTTTTGGTTACCACTTGTAGTCTGTAACCACAGTTTTACTACAAATACCATGATTAAACTACGGCAAAACATGTTTATTTATTATTATTTCTTGGTTGTAACCAAGGTTATTTTTCCTAAGGAATATTTTCATGTATTTGTAAAATTTATTACTTTGTCAGAAAACTATATGGAGTATTTCTGAAAGCTTTTTGTATCTTTCAATGAGTGGTCATGTTGACGTTCAATGGATAGGCGAAAGGTGAATCTGTGATTTGGTGATGGATGAGTTTTATGGGTTAATAATGATATGACAGAATTTGAATGATCACTTTAATGATAATAACATCGAGTCAATCACGAGAGATGATGTTTCGTAAGTGTTCAGCATGAGTCTAAGAGTCTCTCATCAAGTGATCAAGACCAATCTTAATGTCTTCATTTGTCTCTGCCGTAAAGACTCACTGGCACTTTGCAGCTCAGATGAGCCTCTTATTGTTTTCCTCCAGAAAAAGAAAAAGAAAGATAAGAAACAAAAGGCAGATGAGTGTGACACACCGGCTTCTAATAAGAGGAAGGCTGAGAAGATGCCCACAGACATGAACGGAAACACAAACCAGGTCAAGGTACTGAGTCCAGATCTCCTGTAAATCATTCCTCTGGCGCACACGTCATTGACTGAAATCTCTGCACAGCTGAGAAAGAAGAACAAGGCAAGCGTGGAGGAGGTGATGGGCAACGGAGCGACTGCGCCGTCCAGTGAGGACTCGGACAGCGAGCGTGAGAAAGTGTGTACCGGCGCTTCTTCATTCCTCCGCTTGTGTTCACAGTGAGTTCTGATGATCTGATTCTGTCTTTAGGAGACGCCGGAGCAGAAAGAAGGAGCTTTCTCTAACTTCCGGATCTCCCAGAACACCATCAAACTGCTGCAGGGTAACGCCGCTCACACACTCACTCGCGAACGCATCACTGAATACACTCTGACTTAGGCCTGGGCGAGAGGACGATATATATCGGATGGACGAAATAAGTATCGTTTCGTATTATGCTCTCGCTTATTTCATGGTGTCGCAAGAGACCTATAAAATCCATTACATTTTTCTCCCAAATGCAGTTACATATTTTTTTTTTTGCAATTTTCTGTTTTCAGTTTTGTTTTTTGTGCGTGTTTATTTCTCTGTATTCGTTTTTTTATTTCATTTTTGTAGTTTAATTTCTCTGGAATACATATTTGTTTGTTTTTTTTCTTTTCCTGGATTCCTTTTATTATTATTATAGTTTATTATTTGCGAATTCTGTTTTTCCCAGTTTACTTTTTTGGATTCCGTTGTTTTTGTTTTTTTTGGATTACGGTTATTTTGTTAGGTTTTTTTTTCCTGGATTCCTTTTTTTGTTTTTGTTTGTTTTTTTTACTGGATTCTGTTTATTTTTTTCTTTTATTTTCTGGATTCCTTTTCTTTTATTGTTTACTTTTTGTGGATTCCGTTTCTTTGTTATTTTTTTCAGTTTAATTTCTCTGGAATATGTATTTTGTGTTTTTTTCTGGATTCCTTATTTATTTATTTTTTGTGAATTCTGTTTTTTACAGTTTACTTATTTTTGATTCCATATGTTTTTTTTTCTGGATTACGTTATCTATTTATTGTTGTAAAAAAAAAATTCTGGAATCTGTTTTTTTTATTTTTATCTTGATTCCGTTTATTTATTTAATCTTTTTCTGGAACCCGTTTTTTTTCTGGATTCCGTTTTAATTTTTAAATGGTTTCAAATGAGATTTAATTAACAACAGAGCTATATGCGTGCACCGTTTCTGTGTGAGAGAATCGTAAATTATTTTTTTTTGCCGTTTTATTGGCTTTGAACGATTACATAAACACAGTTATATGCGTCAGAATCCCCGTCTTTGCAAGTATTCTCATTAACACAGTGATTTAGGTCTTAAGAGAGAGTAAATATTATATCGCTATATTGGATCCTTGGAGGCTTGTATTAGTTTGATGCTGACATTGGTGACACGGATTATATTAAAATACTATGGTATAAAGGATTTAAATATCATAACCTTCTTAAAAGACTATATTGTGATATATATGGTTATCGTGATATAAGATTTTGGTCACCTTTACTCTGACTCGTGTCACATATTTGTCTTTCTTCCAGCCCGGGGTGTTTCGTATCTCTTTGACATCCAAGTGAAGACCTTTAACTCGGTGTATGATGGGAAGGATGTGATCGGTCAGGCGAGGACCGGCACGGGGAAGACCTTCTCGTTTGCGGTGCCGCTGGTGGAGAAGCTGCAGTCCGGAGCGGAGGACCGCCAGAGAGGCCGGGCCCCGAAGGTAACGGTTGTATGAGCTCATGCTGTAGACGACACGCTCGTTTAATTTCCTTTGATTATTAACCCAGAAATGGTGCAGAGTCACTACTCCAATCACAAGAAGACGTTCAGTTTTTAAATGCATGATTTTTCAGTAGTACTTGAAAAGTCCAAAAGTTTGCACGCCTCGTTTATTGACGAAACCAATGTGGTACATCCTGAATGAGTGCTAGTTTGCTGCATTTGGACCCACTTTATATGAAGTGTGTAATCAATCATTTGAGTCTTTTCAGTTCTAAAATACTATGTGTGCACGCAGGTGTTGGTTCTGACACCGACCCGTGAGCTGGCCATTCAGGTGACCAAAGACTTCAAAGACGTCACCAGAAAACTGTCTGTTACCTGTTTCTACGGAGGAAGCTCATACAACCCACAAAGTAGGGCTCGTCATTCGGTTGTTTTTTTAACGTAGTGATGTAATGCGTCACTGTAACAACCTTAATTTAATCATTAGTTATGACTACGTGTGGTTCAGTTTAGTTGTGACCAAGCATGTGTAATAACCTGATTATGGACTTGTCTGGTCAGTGGAGGCGATCCGTAATGGCATCGACATCCTGGTGGGAACGCCGGGTCGAATCCGAGACCATCTGCAGAATAACAAGCTGGACCTGTCTCAGGTCAAACACGTGGTGCTGGACGAGGTGGACCAGATGCTGGACATGGGCTTCGCAGATCAGGTGGAGGAGATCCTCTCTGCGTCCTACATTAAAGGTAACTAGATACAAAAGATTGTTGAGACCAAATTTAAGTTGGCTTTAGAAAGCTGGACCAGAAAGTTAGAAACGTTTAAAAAAAAAGTGTTAAATTTGATGGTTTTCAGTCTTAAATAGTTTGAAGTTTACAATCGTTTTACAAAGATAAATAGATAGATTCTAAGGACCTAAGGGAGAGTGGTTGCTAGGTGGTAGCTAATGTGCTCTGGATTGTTGCTAGGGTGCCTGGGGTGGTTGCTAAGGTACTTAGAGTGGTTGCCTAGGTGTTGATCTGCGGTTGCTAGGGTTCTCTGGGTGGTTGCTAGGTTGGATTGGACAGTTGCTAGAGTGTTGCTATAAAGTTAGAAATAGATGAAAGATAGATCGATACTCTGATCTAAATAGAAAGATAATCAGATGATGGATGGATGGATGGATAGAAAGATAGATAGTCAGATTATTGATAGATGGATTAGAAATATTAGATAAATTTGAATTGATTAGAAATAGTACATATAACGGATGTCTGATTGAGTCTAATGGGCTTCAGTGTGTTTAGATTAAAATTTTGACAGTTGGAGTTTGTTTAGATGTACCTTTTGACAGGTGGAGTTTGTTTAGATTTACCTTTTGACAGGTGGAGTGTGTTTAGATTTACCTTTTGACAGTTGGAGTGTGTTTAGATTTACCTTTTGACAGTTGGAGTGTGTTTAGATTTACCTTTGACAGTTGGAGTTTGTTTAGATTTACCTTTTGACAGTTGGAGTTTGTTTAGATTTACCTTTTGACAGTTGGAGTTTGTTTAGATGAGATCAGTCTGGAGATCTGGGCTGAGTTTGGAGTTTGTAGAGTTAAAGCTCTAGGAGTCGGAGTCAGAAATTTAGTCTCAGAAGAATAAGTTTTCAGTAAGTTGGCTTTCTCAATCCGCTTCACACGTCTAATGCTGCTGTTCCCGCTGCGTTCATCCGATGAGAAACGAACTCTTGTCTCGTAGATGCGGAGGAGAAACCGCAGACGCTGCTGTTCTCAGCCACGTGTCCCTCCTGGGTTTATGACGTGGCCAAGAAATACATGCGCTCCCAGTTCATCCACGTGGATCTCATCGGGAAGAGGACCCAGAAAGCCGCCACCACAGTCGAGGTAATGCAGTACACGTAATGCTGCTTTGTCAGGTCCATTCTGAAATCAAGGCCTATAAACAGGGTTTGGAAACGTATGTGTCCAGACTTTTCCCCCTATTCAGTTTTTATTTTATAGAAAATAAAGTAAATTCATTGTACAAGAAGTGAGATTTCATGGCAGCTGTTTAGTGATTTCAAATATGCACTTTTTGATTATGCAAAATGCAGGTTAGAAGCATTTTTGGGTTTCTTATAAAAAATATACAGACTTTTAATGTTATGAGAAACCATTAAACTTGGCTTATAGGACGATACACACATTGTGCCATCAGCCCGTTTCACGGTGTGGTTTCTGGGCCGCCACAAAGTATTTTAAAGGCCTTGAAAAATAGCATACTGCCCTAATGAAAGCCACATTTGAAACACTTTTTACAGTACCAGTCTTTTATTTATAGACCGTTGAACTTGGCAAATTTTGTCATGTGCTCAGTTGGTGTCATGGTTTCTGCGCCACCACAGAGCATGTGTTAAATTAGACATTATGCCTTGATAGGTAATACAATGAGAAAAGCCAACTTTTGAGCAGCTAGATCTTGTTAATTCATGTGCATAATGCTCACTTTATTCACATAGGTTATATAAAACTAGAAATTTTAATGCATAAGCATGCAAAACAATTCCTATGCGCTTGTGAATCGTTTCTCGAGGGCACAAAAAGTTTATTTTGTGCATGTATTTTTTAATGATTGTTTTAAAATTTTATTTTAGGGACTTTGTAGTTGTCACTTGGAGAGAAAAAAATGAATAAATGACTGTACTATACCAAATATACAGCTGAAAATAATGCTCTATCGATTATTTCTGCTAAATATAGTCCAGAAATCTACTGAGAGGTTTTGTAAGTAGAGTCTGGAAAAGATTTGAAAATGGGGAAGAACCCCGGTGTATAAAAACACACAAACTATACAATATTAATGCAGCTAGTTAAATGTTAACTTGAGCTAAATCTGTCACAGCATTTCTACAACATCACAATTTCATAGTTAGGTTCCCGTCATCAGAAGAGTATCCAGATGTGAAGTCAGGGGAGGGTTTTCTCCTCTATGTGGCGTCATAACACAGAAACTCAGTGAGGAGACACTCTCTCTCTCTCTCTCTCTGTCACACTCACACTCACACACACACACACACAGAGAGAAAGACACACACACACTCTCTCTCTGTCACTCACTCACACACGCTCTCTCTCTGTCACTCACTCACACACGCTCTCTCTCTGTCACTCACTCACACACGCTCTCTCTCTGTCACTCACTCACTCACACACGCTCTCTCTCTGTCACTCACTCACTCACACACACACGCTCTCTCTCTGTCACTCACTCACTCACACACGCTCTCTCTCTGTCACTCATCTCACACACGCTCTCTCTCTGTCACTCACTCACGCTCTCTCTCTGTCACTCACTCACTCACTCACACACACACGCTCTCTCTCTGTCACTCACTCACACACGCTCTCTCTCTGTCACTCACACACAAACACACGCTCTCTTTCTCGCACACACACTCTCTCTCTTGCACACACACTCTCTCTCGCACACACACTCTCTTTCTCGCACACACACACTCTCTCTCTCTCGCACACACACACACACGGTCACTCTCTCTCTCTCACACAAACACACACTCACACTCTCTTCGTCACCACATTCAGTGACATGAACTGTGACAGTAATTTATCATATTTAATGTGATGAAGGGCTGTGTAGAATAGGTAATAGCTTTATTCCTAATAACTTAAATGTAGTTTTTTGATGTGATGCTTCAGTCCAGTCATGTGGGTAACACATGTGTTGGTTACACTTTGTTTTAAGGTGTCCTTGTTACAGTGCAATTATACATTTAAGTACTAAGTTAACTACATGTACTTACCATATGGCAAGGGTTACTTGCATAGTTGTAATAGTAAGTCAGTTACTGTTTATTGGATAACACGTCCTCTGTCCTCAGCACTGCTGTCATATATGATATGATGTGGTTCAGACTCCGTATATGGCGTGTCATGGCTTGTTTTCTCTGGCGTGCAGCACTTGGCGGTCGCGTGTCACTGGTCTCAGCGGGCGTCCGTCATCGGTGACGTCGTCCAGGTGTACAGCGGCAGCCACGGCCGGACCATCGTCTTCTGCGAGACCAAGAGAGAGGCCACGGAGCTCTCCATGAACACCTCCATCAAACAGGTGCAGCACTTCACCAGCAATATTGATGCTTGATGTTTCAGTCTGAATGAAGTCACACTGATTGATGAATCCAGACAGCAAATTTCTGCGTGTGATTTACAAAACACTGACGCAATATCTCATTCACATATATACCGAGCGCAGCACAGATAAGCATCGTTGCAGATGACGAATAACGAAGCCACGGGATGCCAAAAAATGAATGTTTGCTGCAAGTTTAGATGGGATTGCGTGACTCCTAGACTAGGACTTGGCACTTGCACACAGTGCCAAAGCTACCAGTACCTGGTTTAAGGACCATGGTATCCCTGTTCTTAATTGGCCAGCAAACTCGCCTGACCTTAACCCCATAGAAAATCTATGGGGTATTGTGAAGAGGAAGATGCGATATGCCAGACCCAACAATGCAGAAGAGCTGAAGGCCACTATCAGAGCAACCTGGGCTCTCATAACACCTGAGCAGTGCCACAGACTGATCGACTCCATGCCACGCCGCATTGCTGTAGTAATTCAGGCAAAAGGAGCCCCAACTAAGTATTGAGTGCTGTACATGCTCATACTTTTCATGTTCATACTTTTCAGTTGGCCAAGATTTCTAAAAATCCTGTCTTTGTATTGGTCTTAAGTAATAATCTAATTTTCTGAGATACTGAATTTGGGGTTTTCATTAGTTGTCACTTATAATCATCAAAATTAAAAGAAATAAACACTTGAAATATATCAGTCTGTGTGGAATGAATGTATACATTATACAAGTTTCACTTTTTGAATGGAATTTGTGAAATAAATCAACTTTTTGATGATATTCTAATTATATGACCAGCACCTGTATATATCGTCATATCCCACAGCCCTAACTGTCCCGTGGTGTTTATATGAAGCTGAATGATGTTTATATGTAACGAGCTGATGAGATGTTTCGCTTCACTTTTAGGATTTTAAAGTAACATTAATATTTTGTGACATTCTACAGAAACAACGCTCGTGCGTCGTTACACCAGCCACACATGTTATCATCGTGTCCTCTATTGAATTAGATATGATCTACAGGGGTTAGTTGTTCAAACATCGGATTGGAAAACCAATCTGAATTCGGATACAATCTTGGTTTCGATCTGAATTAAATCCCGTACTATAACGTTTTAGTAAGACCGGGATGCTTTTGGATTATTCTGATCCCAGCAATACGGTGGATTTCAGGAACAAAAATGTGTAAAACTTTAAAAGTGGTCCAAAAAATACAATATTTGTAACATGCAATATTTCCCCAAATAGCGGTCAATATCAAGCATCAGAGACGGAGAAGTCATAAGTAGTTATTTGTGTAAATACAATGCAAAACATTGGGATTTTCTCCATTAGGGTCTCCGTAGACCAGTAATAATCCAGATTTGGAAATCTGAAAGTGTGTATCTGTAATCCAGTTTAGCTCTGAACATTGACCATTCTGACCCAGATTACACTTTCTGAAGTACACCGATCAAAATGTCATTGGGCTCGAGCTCAGTTGGGATGAAGGCTTCTCAGTCGGATTGGTTTGTTTACACATAAACACTGTTTCTTTGCCTCCGTTCAGAGTGCGCAGACGCTGCACGGAGACATTCCTCAGAAACAGAGAGAGATCACGCTCAAAGGCTTCAGGAACGGCACGTTTGAAGTGTTGGTGGCTACTAACGTGGCGTCCCGTGGGCTGGACATCCCCGAGGTGGACCTGGTCATTCAGTGCTCTCCTCCAAACGTACGGCTGCTTTACTTCAATTGATTTCCCTGATTCAGCTCTAGTCATCTGCAAGTGTTTGTATCTTGTTGTAAATTCAGGATGTGGAGTCATATATCCACCGATCTGGACGACCGGCCGAGCCGGGAGAACCGGCATCTGCATCTGTTTTTACCAGCGGAAGGAGGAGAGCCAGCTCATGTTCGTGGAGCAGAAAGCGGTGAGCGGTTCAATGATTAATATGGATTACACAACTAATGATAAAGAGTGTGTGATCCAGACACATGTGACTTAAGTGTTTAAAAACACTGACCAAGCTTTAGACTTTTATTTAGAACGTTATTATTGTATTGTTTAGAATTTGTGACCACAAAACCAGTCATAACGGTCCATTTTTATCGAAATTGAGATGTTTGCATCATCTGAATGCTGTATAAATAATATTTCCATTGATGTATGGTTTGGACAATATTTGAAAATATGGTGCAAAACATCTGAATATTGAGAAAATCACCTTTAAAGTTGTTCTTAGCCATGCATGTTACTAATCAATAATTAAGTTTTGATATATTTACGATAGGTAATATCTTCATGTAATATGATCTTAATATCTAATGATTTTTAGCATTAAATAAAAATGATAATTTTGACCCATACAATGGCTATTGCTACAAATACACCCTAGCGACTGGTTTTGAGCTCCAGGCTCAATTTTGTGACTCGTTTATTGGAACTGAATCAGCCCAGAATAATGCCTCAGCTGAGCAAATGCTGGTTAGTTAATACCGTTTCTCGTGTTCTCCTTCTCCAGGGAATCACCTTCAAACGGGTCGGGGTCCCAACGGCCAACGACATCATCCAGTCCTCCAGCAAAGACGCCGTGAAGTCAGAGACGTTCAGATTAATGTGCATACAGAGATTGATGTTTGCATGTAACGTATGAGACTCAATGTGAGCGATGCTACTGTTGGCAGGTTTTTGGACTCGGTGCCGGCCGTGGCAGTGGAGTATTTCCGCGAGGCGGCGCGTGAGCTGATCGAGCAGCGTGGGGCCGAGGAGGCGTTAGCGGCGGCCCTCGCTCACATATCAGGAGCCACCAACCTGGAGCAGAGATCCCTCATCAGCTCCGACACTGTATGTAAACATCCAGAGATGCAAACCAATCACTAGCCAAAATTAAACGTATGCGCAAAATTGGAATATCGCAGAAATGTTTGCGAATAAACAGGGTACTTGAATTAGACTTTTTAGTCCTGGAAACCCGTGAAACGTGGTTAATTTAATATATACTGGCATTTTAAAATTCAGTGTATTTTTTATTTTTTTTTGCGATAAAATAATTTTTTCACGCGACAATTAACAATGTAGCGCGTCTTGTATAAATATGTTTCGCCTGGCTCGCGATACTACTTGAGGTGAAAAACTCACAATATCAGTATAAAGTTGAGTTTCGATATCGCTCGCGTTATATCGTTCGGTCTTTTATTGCATGTACTGTTCGCTTGGGCTTCATTGACGTCACGATATCAGTATAAAGTTGAGTTTGATATCGCTCGCGTTATATCGTTCGGTCTTTTATTGCATGTGCTGTTCGTTTGGGTTTCAATGACGTCACGATATCAGTATAATTGATTTTGATATTTATCGTTATATTCTCGTCTATTTAATTGCATGTCTGTTCTTTTTTGACTGTCACGATATCAGTTAAAGTTCGTGCTTCCTCCGTTTCATTGATCGCATGTGCTTTCAGTATCTTCAATATCATATCTCGTTAAGTTGTTTGATATCGCTCGCGTTATATCGTTCGGTCTTTTATTGCATGTGCTGTTCGTTGGGTTCATTGACGTCACGATATCAGTATAAAGTTGAGTGTTGATATCGCTCGCGTTATATCGTTCGGTCTTTTATTGCATGTGCTGTTCGTTTGGGTTTCAATGACGTCACGATATCAGTATAAAGTTGAGTTTTGATATCGCTGCGTTATATCGTTCGTCTTTTATTGCATGTGCTGTTCGTTTGGGCTTCATTGACGTCACGATATCAGTATAAAGTTGAGTTTTGATATCGCTCGCGTTATATCGTTCGGTCTTTTATTGCATGTGCTGTTCGTTTGGGTTTCATTGACGTCACGATATCAGTATAAAGTTGAGTTTTGATATCGCTCGCATTATATCGTTCGGTCTTTTATTGCATGTGCTGTTCGTTTGGGCTTCATTGACGTCAGGATATCAGTATAAAGTTGAGTTTTGATATCGCTCACGTTATGTCGTTCGGTCTTTTATTGCATGTGCTGTTCGTTTGGGTTTCATTGACGTCACGATATCAGTATAAAGTTGAGTTTTGATATTGCTCACGTTATATCGTTCAGTCTTTTATTGCATGTGCTGTTCGTTTGGGCTTCATTGACGTCACGATATCAGTATAAAGTTGAGTTTTGATATCGCTCGCGTTATATCGTTCAGTCTTTTATTGCATGTGCTGTTCGTTTGGGCTTCATTGACGTCACGATATCAGTATAAAGTTGAGTTTTGATATCGCTCGCGTTATATCCGTCTTTTATTGCATGTGCTGTTCGTTTGGGCTTCATTGACGTCACGATATCAGTATAAAGTTGAGTTTTGATATCGTTCTCGCGTTATCGTTCGGTCTTTTATTGCATGCTGTTCGTTTGTTTTCATTGACGTCACGATATCAGTATAAAGTTGAGTTTGATATCGCTTGCGTTATATCGTTCAGTCTTTATTGCATGTGCTGTTCGTTTGCTTCCTTGACGTCACGATATCATATAAAGTTGAGTTTTGATATCGTTCGCGTTATATCGTTCAGTCTTTTATTGCATGTGCTGTCGTTGGGTTTCATTGACGTCACGATATCAGTATAAAGTTGAGTTTTGATATCGCTGCGTTATAATGTTCAGTCTTTTATTGCATGCTGTTCGATTGGGTTCATTGACGTCACGATATCAGTATAAAGTTGAGTTTTGATATCGCTCGCTTATATCGTTCAGTCTTTTATTGCATGTGCTGTTCGTTTGCTTCATTGACGTCAGATATCAGTATAAAGTTGAGTTTGATATCGCTCACATCGTTCGTCTTTTATTGCATGTGCTGTTCGTTTTTTCATTGACGTCACGATATCAGTATAAAGTTGAGTTTTGATATCTCGCGTTATATCGTTCAGTCTTTTATTGCATGTGCTGTTCGTTTGGTTCATTGACGTCACGATATCAGTATAAAGTTGAGTTTTGATATCGCTCGCGTTATATCGTTCAGTCGTTTTTATTGCATGTGCTGTTCGTTTGGGCTTCATTGACGTCACGATATCAGTATAAAGTTGAGTTTTTGATATCGCTCGCGTTATATCGTTCGGTCTTTTATTGCATGTGCTGTTCTTTTGGGTTTCATTGACGTCACAATATCAGTATAAAGTTGAGTTTGTATCGTTCCGTTATCGTTCGTCTTTTTAATTGCATGTGTTCGTTTGGGTTTCATTGACGTCACGATACACAGTATAAAGTTGAGTTTTGATATCGCTCGCGTTATATCGTTCGGTCTTTTATTGCATGTGCTGTTCGTTTGGGCTCATTGACGTCACGATATCAGTATAAAGTTGAGTTTTGATATCGCTTCCGTTATATCGTTCAGTCTTTTATTGCATGTGCTGTTCGTTTGGGTTTCATTGACGTCACGATATCAGTATAAAGTTGAGTTTCGATATCGCTTGTGTTATATCGTTCAGTCTTTTATTGCATGTGCTGTTCGTTTGGGTTTCATTGACGTCACGATATCAGTATAAAGTTGAGTTTTGATATCGCTCGCATTATATCGTTCAGTCTTTTATTGCATGTGCTGTTCGTTTGGGCTTCATTGACGTCACGATAATATAAAAGTTGAGTTTTGATATCGCTCGTTATATCGTTCAGTCTTTTATTGCATGTGCTGTTCGTTTGGGTCCTTGACGTCACGATATCAGTATAAAGTTGAGTTTTGATATCCTCGCGTTATATCGTTCAGTCTTTTATTGCATGTGCTGTTCGTTTTTTCATTGACATTGACGTCACGATATCAGTATAAAGTTGAGTTTTGATATCGCTTGCGTTATATCGTTCGTCTTTTATTGCATGTGCTTTCGTTTTTTGTTTCATTGACGTCACGATATCAGTATAAAGTTGAGTTTTTGATATCGTTCGCGTTATATCGTTCGTCTTTTATTGCATGTGCTGTTCGTTTGGGTTCATTGACGTCACGATATCAGTATAAAGTTGAGTTTTGATATCGCTTGCGTTATATCGTTCGGTCTTTTATTGCATGTGCTGTTCGTTTGGGTTTCATTGACGTCATGATATCACGATATCATATAAAGTTGAGTTTTGATCGCTCGCATTATATCGTTCGTCTTTTATTGCATGTGCTGTTCGTTTGGGTTCATTGACGTCACGATATCAGTATAAAGTTGAGTTTTGATATCGCTCTCGTTATATTCGTTCGGTCTTTTATTGCATGTGCTGTTCGTTTTTCATTGACGTCACGATATCAGTATAAAGTTGAGTTTTGATATCGCTCTCGTTATATCGTTCAGTCTTTTATTGCATGTGCTGTTCGTTTGGGTTTCATTGACGTCACGATATCAGTATAAAGTTGAGTTTTGATATCGCTCGCGTTATATCGTTCAGTCTTTTATTGCATGTGCTGTTCGTTTGGGCTTCATTGACGTCACGATATCAGTATAAAGTTGAGTTTTGATATCGCTCGCGTTATATCGTTCGGTCTTTTATTGCATGTGCTGTTCGTTTGGGCTTCATTGACGTCACGATATCAGTATAAAGTTGAGTTTTGATATCGCTCGGTCTTTTATTGCATGTGCTGTTCGTTTGGGTTTCATTGACGTCACGATATCAGTATAAAGTTGAGTTTTGATATCGCTCGCGTTATATCGTTCGGTCTTTTATTGCATGTGCTGTTCGTTTGGGTTTCATTGACGTCACGATATCAGTATAAAGTTGAGTTTTGATATCGTTCGCGTTTATCGTTCAGTCTTTTTATTGCATGTGCTTTCGTTGGGTTTCATTGACGTCACGATATCAGTATAAAGTTGAGTTTTGATATCGCTTGCGTTATATCGTTCTGTCTTTTATTGCATGTGCTGTTCGTTTGGGTTTCATTGACGTCACGATATCAGTAAAAGTTGAGTTTTGATATCGCTCGCGTTATATCGTTCAGTCTTTTATTGCATGTGCTGTTCGTTTGGGTTCATTGACGTCACGATATCAGTATAAATGAAGTTTTGATATCGCTCGCGTTATATCGTTCGGTCTTTTATTGCATGTGCTGTTCGTTTGGGCTTCATTGACGTCACGATATCAGTATAAAGTTGAGTTTTGATATCGTTCGCGTTATATCGTTCAGTCTTTTATTGCATGTGCTGTTCGTTTGGGTTTCATTGACGTCACGATATCAGTATAAAGTTGAGTTTTGATATCGCTTGCGTATATCGTTCAGGTCTTTTATTGCATGTGCTGTTCGTTTGGGTTTCATTGACGTCACGATATCAGTATAAAGTTGAGTTTTGATATCGCTCGCGTTATATCGTTCGGTCTTTTATTGCATGTGCTGTTCGTTTGGGTTTCATTGACGTCACGATACCAGTATAAAGTTGAGTTTTGATATCGCTTGCGTTATATCGTTCATTCTTTTATTGCATGTGCTGTTCGTTTGGCTTCATTGACGTCAAAATATATCAGTATAAAGTTGAGTTTTGATATCGTCGCGTTATATCGTTCGGTCTTTTATTGCATGTGCTGTTTCGTTTGGGCTTCATTGACGTCACGATATCAGTATAAAGTTGAGTTTTGATATCGTCTCGTTATATCGTTCGGTCTTTTATTGCATGTGCTGTTCGTTTGGTTTCATTGACGTCACGATATCAGTATAAAGTTGAGTTTGATATCGTCGCGTTATATCGTTCAGTCTTTTATTGCATGTGCTGTTCGTTTGGGCTTCATTGACGTCACGATATCAGTATAAAGTTGAGTTTTGATATCGCTCGCGTTATATCGTTCGGTCTTTTATTGCATGTGCTGTTCGTTTGGGTTTCATTGACGTCACGATATCAGTATAAAGTTAGTTTTGATATCGCTTGCGTATATCGTTCAGTCTTTTATTGCATGTGCTGTTCGTTTGGGTTTCATTGACGTCACGATATCAGTATAAAGTTGAGTTTTGATATCGCTTCGCGTTATATCGTTCGTCTTTTATTGCATGTGCTGTTCGTTTGGGTTTCATTGACGTCACGATATCAGTATAAAGTTGAGTTTTGATATCGCTCGCGTTATATCGTTCGGTCTTTTATTGCATGTGCTGTTCGTTTGGGTTTCATTGACGTCACGATATCAGTATAAAGTTGAGTTTTGATATCGCTCGCGTTATATCGTTCGGTCTTTTATTGCATGTGCTGTTCGTTTGGGTTTCATTGACGTCACGATATCAGTATAAAGTTGAGTTTTGATATCGCTCGCGTTATATCGTTCAGTCTTTTATTGCATGTGCTGTTCGTTTGGGTTTCATTGACGTCACGATATCAGTATAAAGTTGAGTTTTGATATCGCTCGCGTTATATCGTTCAGTCTTTTATTGCATGTGCTGTTCGTTTGGGCATTGACGTCACGATATCAGTATAAATTGAGTTTTGATATCGCTCGTTTATATTTCTCTTTTATTGCATGTGCTGTTCGTTTGGGTTTCATTGACGTCACGATATCAGTATAAAGTTGAGTTTTGATATCGCTCGCGTTATATCGTTCGGTCTTTTATTGCATGTGCTGTTCGTTTGGGTTTCATTGACGTCACGATATCAATAAAGTTGAGTTTTGATATCGTTCGCGTTATACTTCGTTCTTTTATTGCATGTGCTTTTGGGTTTCATTGACGTCACGATATCAGTATAAAGTTGAGTTTTGATATCGTCGCGTTATATCGTTCGGTCTTTTATTGCATGTGCTGTTCGTTTTTCATTGACGTCACGATATCAGTATAAAGTTGAGTTTTGATATCGCTCGCGTTATATCGTTCGGTCTTTTATTGCATGTGCTGTTCGTTTGGGTTTCATTGACGTCACGATATCAGTATAAAGTTGAGTTTTTATATCGCTTTCGCGTTATATCGTTCAGTCTTTTATTGCATGTGCTGCTTCGTTTGGGTTTCATTGACGTCACGATATCAGTATAAAGTTGAGTTTTGATATCGTTCGCGTTATATCGTTCAGTCTTTTATTGCATGTGCTGTTCGTTTGGTTTCATTGACGTCACGATATCAGTATAAAGTTGAGTTTTGATATCGCTCGCGTTATATCGTTCGGTCTTTTATTGCATGTGCTGTTCGTTTGGGTTTCATTGACGTCACGATATCAGTATAAAGTTGAGTTTTGATATCGCTGCGTTATATCGTTCAGTCTTTTATTGCATGTGCTGTTCGTTTGGGTTTCATTGACGTCACGATATCAGTATAAAGTTGAGTTTTGATATCGCTCGCGTTATATCGTTCGTCTTTTTATTGCATGTTTCGTTTTGGGTTTCATTGACGTCACGATATCAGTATAAAGTTGAGTTTTGATATCGCTCGCGTTATATCGTTCAGTCTTTTATTGCATGTGCTGTTCGTTTGGGTTTCATTGACGTCACGATATCAGTAAAAGTTGAGTTTTGATATCGCTCGCGTTATATCGTTCGGTCTTTTATTGCATGTGCTGTTCGTTTGGGTTCATTGACGTCACGATATCAGTATAAAGTTGAGTTTTGATATCGCTCGCGTTATATCGTTCGGTCTTTTATTGCATGTGCTGTTCGTTTGGGCTTCATTGACGTCACGATATCAGTATAAAGTTGAGTTTTGATATCGCTCTCGTTATATCGTTCAGTCTTTTATTGCATGTGCTGTTCGTTTGGGTTTCATTGACGTCACGATATCAGTATAAAGTTGAGTTTTGATATCGCTCGCGTTATATCGTTCAGTCTTTTATTGCATGTGCTGTTCGTTTGGGCTTCATTGACGTCACGATATCAGTATAAAGTTGAGTTTTGATATCGCTCGCGTTATATCGTTCAGTCTTTTATTGAATGTGCTGTTCGTTTGGGCTTCATTGACGTCACGATATCAGTATAAAGTTGAGTTTTGATATCGCTTCGCGTTATATCGTTCGGTCTTTTATTGCATGTGCTGTTCGTTTGGGTTTCATTGACGTCACGATATCAGTATAAAGTTGAGTTTTGATATCGCTCGCGTTATATCGTTCAGTCTTTTATTGCATGTGCTGTTCGTTTGGGTTTCATTGACGTCACGATATCAGTATAAAGTTAGTTTTGATATCGCTCGCGTTATATCGTTCGTCTTTTATTGCATGTGCTGTTCGTTTGGGTTTCATTGACGTCACGATATCAGTATAAAGTTGAGTTTGATATCGCTCGCGTTATATCGTTCGGTCTTTTATTGCATGTGCTGTTCTTTGGGTTTCATTGACGTCACGATATCAGTATAAAGTTGAGTTTTGATATCGCTCGCGTTATATCGTTCGGTCTTTTATTGCATGTGCTGTTCGTTTGGTTTCATTGACGTCACGATATCAGTATAAAGTTGAGTTTTGATATCGCTCGCGTTATATCGTTCGGTCTTTTATTGCATGTGCTGTTCGTTGGGTTTCATTGACGTCACGATATCAGTATAAAGTGATTTTGATATCGTTAATATTGTTATATCGTTCGGTCTTTTATTGCATGTGCTGTTCGTTTGGGTTTCATTGACGTCACGATATCAGTATAAAGTTGAGTTTTGATATCGTTCGCGTTATATCGTTCAGTCTTTTATTGCATGTGCTGTTCGTTTGGGTTTCATTGACGTCACGATATCAGTATAAAGTTGAGTTTTGATATCGCTCGCGTTATATCGTTCGGTCTTTTATTGCATGTGCTGTTCGTTTGGGTTTCATTGACGTCACGATATCAGTATAAAGTTGAGTTTTGATTATTTTTTTTTTATTGTTTTTTTTTTTTTTTTTTTTTTTTTGATATCGCTTGCTATCCCTCGCGTTATATCGTTCAGTCTTTATTGCATGTGCTGTTCGTTTGTTTCATTGACGTCACGATATCAGTATAAAGTTGAGTTTTGATATCGCTCGCTCGCGTTATATCGTTCAGTCTTTTATTGCATGTGCTGTTCATTTGGGTTTCATTGACGTCACGATATCAGTATAAAGTTGAGTTTTGATATCGCTCGCGTTATATCGTTCGGTCTTTTATTGCATGTGCTGTTCGTTTGGGTTTCATTGACGTCACGATATCAGTATAAAGTTGAGTTTTGATATCGCTCTCGTTATATCGTTCGGTCTTTTATTGCATGTGCTGTTCGTTTGGGTTTCATTGACGTCACAATATCAGTATAAAGTTGAGTTTTGATATTGCTCGCGTTATATCGTTCAGTCTTTTATTGCATGTGCTTTTCGTTTGGGTTTCATTGACGTCACGATATCAGTATAAAGTTGAGTTTTGATATCGCTCGCGTTATATCGTTCTGTCTTTTATTGCATGTGCTGTTCGTTTGGGTTTCATTGACGTCATGATATCAGTATAAAGTTGAGTTTTGATATCGCTCGCGTTATATCGTTCAGTCTTTTATTGCATGTGCTGTTCGTTTGGGTTTCATTGACGTCACGATATCAGTATAAAGTTGAGTTTTGATATCGCTCGCGTTATATCGTTCGGTCTTTTATTGCATGTGCTGTTCGTTTGGGCTTCATTGACGTCACGATATCAGTATAAAGTTGAGTTTTGATATCGCTCGCGTTATATCGTTCGGTCTTTTATTGCATGTGCTGTTCATTTGGGTTTCATTGACGTCACAATATCAGTATAAAGTTGAGTTTTGATATCGCTTGCGTTATATCGTTCTGTCTTTTATTGCATGTGCTGTTCGTTTGGGTTTCATTGACGTCACGATATCAGTATAAAGTTGAGTTTTGATATCGCTTGCGTTATATCGTTCAGTCTTTTATTGCATGTGCTGTTCGTTTGGGCTTCATTGACGTCACGATATCAGTATAAAGTTGAGTTTTGATATCGCTTGCGTTATATCGTTCGGTCTTTTATTGCATGTGCTGTTCGTTTGGGTTTCATTGGCGTCACGATATCAGTATAAAGTTGAGTTTTGATATCGCTCGCGTTATATCGTTCAGTCTTTTATTGCATGTGCTGTTCGTTTGGGTTTCATTGACGTCACGATACTAGTATAAAGTTGAGTTTTGATATCGCTCGCGTTATATCGTTCGGTCTTTTATTGCATGTGCTGTTCGTTTGGGTTTCATTGACGTCACGATATCAGTATAAAGTTGAGGTTTGATATCGCTCGCCTTATATAGTTCGATCTTTTATTGCATGTGCTGTTCGTTTGGGCTTCATTGACGTCACGATATCAGTATAAAGTTGAGTTTTGATATCGCTCGTGTTATATCGTTCGGTCTTTTATTGCATGTGCTGTTCGTTTGGGCTTCATTGACGAACGCACGTAAAGTGTGATGAGCTTTATTGCGCTGTTATTGTTTACAAGCTTGGAAACACGTATCTATCGTAGTAGCTAGGGCACAAACTCTTGATTCTGCCAAAGCTGAGAGTTTGGGTCGCTTGGCATTAATCTGAGAAAACGGTGTGCGCTATATCTATAACGCAAATCGTTTATGAACCAAGCAAACACGGGGGGTATTTCTAGATCGACATGCGATTTGTTGAACATCATGATTTCAGAATAAAAGTTCAAACACTTGAGTTTGCATGTGCCCAAATATTAAACGTCATTAAATCACGCCGTTGGCACCCTCTGCTGGTATTCGTTATAATACACTTCAATTGTTCGTTAATATGTTGTGTGGGCATATTACATTATGTAGGCCTATTTTATCAGTGTCATTTAATAAAACCATTTAATTACTTAATTTTGAACCAATTATTATTGCTTCGTCATTAGTTTATATACAAATAGTCATACTGTAGTAGCTTGTATTACCAAAAAATATCTGATTACTCAATTGTCGAAATAATCAGTAGGTAACCAAAATAATAATTAGTTACTTATACAACTACATTGTTTTGATTTGAAATATTTCGTCATTTTAAAATATAATAAACCTCGTATCTGTATATCACGTGCGATAAGTGTATTATCACGTAAGGGTTGATGTATCTCGTTATTTCCAAGTGTATGATTTAGCTTTCATCTTCACGTCAACTATTTATATTCATAAAAAAATCAGTTTGAATAAGAAACGCGATAGCTTTGTCATAGTATCGTAGTTCAAATGTTGCCGCAGTCTTTGCATGCTTTTGTGTTGCATTTGTACCATTTAGTTTTATTAGATTAATATAATGTTTGATAAGTGAGATCTCCGATTTAATTTAATTGAGCAGTTTCTGTATGAACGCTAGAATAACGCAGCGTTTCCATTCGTTGAAGAGAACAACATCGTGACTTGCTGATTAACTCGCGTTAAATATCATGAAGAAAAACTCAGTTTGCTGCAGTAATGTATTTAATAATTAGTGTATGCGATACATTATGAGACTGTTTATGAAAATATAGATTGGTTTAATTTGTAATTGGAAAAGTACGACTGTGATAAACACTTGGCAACTGCTATAAAAAGGGTAATATTTGGGGCAAATATTTTGTATTTTAGGTCAGCGTTGCCGTCTAATCAGCCAATATTGTCTTTAATAGCTTATAGCACTTCATATTTAATAACATGGGATTTTGACCCAAATATAATACATTTAAATTTTGTAAAATGTTTTTTGTGTGCAAAAATGTGACTTTTGGACAATACGGTATTTTTTTATTACCTTAAAGTAACTACAAATGAGCATGTAAAGCAAATATCTTTAAAATAAATTGCATGTGGGGCATATGTGACCAGTCTTAAGGGTCATTTTTGGGAAATTGAGATTAATGCATCATCTGAAAGCTGAATAAATCATATTTCCATTGATGTATGATCGGACAATATTTGAAAATCTGGTGCAAAAAAATCTAAATATTGAGAAAATCATCTTTAAAGTTGTTCAAATGAAGTTCTTAGCAATGCATATTAGTAATCAATAATTAAGTTTTGATATATTTACGGTAGGAAATATCTTCATGGAACATGATATTAATGATTTTTTGCATAAAAGAAAAATTATAATTTTGGCCCATACAATGTATTGTTGGCTATTGCTACAAATATACCCCAACAACTGCTTTAGTGCTCCAGGGTCACTTATGCCCCCCGATCTGCGTAATGCAGATGTTTTGTTGTGATTTTACACAGTTCCAGGGTTAGTGGTCGTAACAGGCCCAGCCCGGAGTCGTTCGGTGCTGGACACCTGTGTGTAACCTTCCCAAACCTGTGTCTCGTTCTCTCAGGGGTTCACCACCATGGTACTGAACTGCTCTCAAGAAATGCACAACATCGGTTTCGCCTGGCGCGGCCTGAAGGAGCAGCTTGGGGAGGGGATCGACGAGCACATCAAGCGCATGACCTTCCTCAAGGGCAAGATGGTACGTGACTAACGCAAGACGTATGATTAGAGACTAATGACAGCAAATATGACACAAAAATTGCAACATTTATATATTTGTGTTTCCCTGACACTCAGTAACTGTAAATTAGGGGTGTAATAATACATTTATATTTTCTGTGGAATGAAAAAAACACCCAGTTCTCCTTGAAATATTTTATAAATAATAAAAAATATATATATTTATGACATAAAGCATAAACTGATTTTAGGAACACACACTATGCCATTACAGTGAGTTTGCATAGAGATATTGCGGCTTGAGTTAAACATCTAAGAACAGTTACTTTATCAAAATGAATATTAATGTGAAATTCATGCGTGCACTAAGGTCAGGACAGGCCGTTATGTAAAGTGCAAACTTGCTATTTAAATGTAACATTATTAAACATTTACAGTCAATGCGAGTATCAAATTTGAGTTGCATGCTTAGGAAAAATACTTGTGTGTGTGTGTCTGTCTGTCTGTCTCTGTGTTTGTGTGTGTGTGTTAGACTGTCTGTCTGTCTGTGAGTGTGTGAGAAAGTGTCTGGGTGTGTGTGTGTGTGTGTGAGAGTCTGGGTGTTAGTGTGTGCGTGAGAAAGTGTCTGGGTGTTAATGTGTGTGTGTGTGTGTGTGTGTGAGAAAGTGTCTGGGTGTTAGCGTGTGCGTGCGCGTGAGTGTGTGTGAGAAAGTGTGTGCGTGCGCGCGCGTGTGTGTGTGTGTGTGTGTGGAGGAGAAATAAAAGCGATACTAGTTATTGATGCTGGTTTCATAATCCACATGTAAGAATCTGACTCGGAACATGATGCACGCTTTTAGAAAAAGGGCTTTATAAGATTAATTTCTGAACTGAGCAGCACAGAATATGAATGATATTAAAAACATGAGGAGTGCTTAAGATCCCAATGATTATCATTACCAATAAAGCCCCTGGAAATATCCCAATGTTGTTGTGTCAATATGAGCATCTGTGTTCACGGCTTGACTTCTGACGCGTGTGTGTGTGTTTCTCTCAGGGTGTGTGTTTCGACGTCCCGGCCAGTGAAGTGAAAGCGATGCAGGTATGACGATGCACGTGTGTTTGGAGGACATGTCCGTACACACAGCGGCGTCTGTGAGACTCAGGTTTCACTGTATGTTTTTGTCTCTGCAGGAGCGGTGGCAGGACAGCCGGCACTGGCAGCTGAACGTGGCCACCGAGCTCCCCGAGATGGAGCAGAGCATGCGGCAGAGCAGCGAGCACTCGTCCGGAGGCTTCGGGGGACGCGGCGGTGGACGAGGACGACGCTCGTTCGGCTTCAGAGGCAACAACAGCTCCGGCGGGAGACGAGGAGGAAGAGGAGGCGGTCAGAAACGCAGCTTCAGCCAGGCCTTCGATTACTGATTTATCCCGCTGATATTAAAGAGCTGATTAAACTACACCGCGGCTGCTTGTCAAACTCACTGCCTCGTCTGGCGTAGTGCTGTCAAACCATTCATCACTAACTAAATAAACCTCTTTAGAGACCCTGGAGCACAAAGCCAGTCTTAAGTGTCCATTTTGAGATGTATGCATCATCTGAAAGATGAATAAATCATATTTCCATTGATGCATGGTTCGGACAATATTAAAAAATCTGGAATCTGAGGATGCAAAAAAATCTAAACATTGAGAAAATCATCTTTAAAGATGTTCCTAGCAATGCATATTACTAATCAAAAATTAAGTTTTCATATATTTACATGATCTTAATATCTAATGATTTTTAGCATTCAAAAAAATTATAATTTTGACCCATACAGTGGCTATTTCTACAAATACACCCGTGCTGCAGGGTCACATATATAAATACACAGATATGTATATAATAATGTTATGTTTATATATTAAATATAACATATGTGTCTTTATATATACACATTATGTAACAGATACTTGTGTTTAGTATGCATTATATTAATCGTTTGACGGCGCTACTTAAAATAAATCAGGTTATGCGGTAATATGATTGTTTCTTACAGTCTCTGACGAGAGATTGATCATGATCCTCATCGAAGTATCAGTTTCTGGGATTCCTCTGCATTGCCAAGATGAATTTAGTTGATACTGATTTCATAATGCATTGATTAAATGACTCAAAAGATGATGCACACTTGATAAAAATGCACAAATCTGTTTAAAACAGTGCTGACAACTGATTTACCGCATGCAAAATAAAAGTTTTTTACATTATATATATATGTGTGTGCTGTGTATATTTATTATGCATGTATATATTGAAGCAAAATTTTATGTTTATGCATGTAAATATGCACACATGTAAACAAGAAGTGTTATTTTGCATGTTGACAGCACTATTATAAACCGATGGTTTAGGACACAGTTCAATACAAAAGCATAAACTCAAGATTTATTGGATAACTTATGCCATGTTGCATAATTTATTAGTTACGCTGTCCGGTCATTAACATGTCCTTCAGTTGCACTGCACAAAGTAAAGCAGAACAGTACACATGCAGTATTATGAGTGTGCCGGTCTAGTGTAGAGCTGATGAGGTGTTGTGAATGTGACAGTCCCTGGAGAACTCCATCGTCTCGCCTGAAATCACAGCACTTCAGATATTAAACAGCAAATCACTCCTGGAGCACAAAAACAGTCAGGAGTCAGCTTCTCAAAATTCAGATCTATGCATCATTAAATAATATGTCCATTGATGTATGATTTGGACAATATTTGGCTGGAATCTGAGGGTGCAAAAAAATCAAAACATTGAGAAAATCATCTTTAAAGTTGTTTAGATGAAGTTCTAAGCAATGCATATTAATAATAAATAAGTTTTGATACATTTACATGATCTTAATATCCTAATGATTTTTGGCATAAAAAAATCTATAATTTTGACCCATACAATGTATTGTTGGCTATTACTACAAATATACCTCCAAGCACACGTGTGTATTTGAAATACATGTATGTTATGCTAAGTATGCAACAAATGCATTTTTATATTTATGTGTTTAACAAAATATCCTGCATTTTTAGTATACTAAACTGCTAAATTAGTGTTTAATTGTGCTGAGGTGGAACTAATCCAAGTATATGCAGACACACTTGCATTTAATTATACACACAATCCTCATCAAAAGAGACGTTAAAACACATTTTAGGCTTAATATTAAGAAAAGTGCATTACTACACCAAGTAAAGTATCTCGAGTTATATAGATTTGAATTTTACTTGGTATGAGTTTAGTTTAAATATATGAGGTGTTTACTAGTGTTGCATCTAATAACCCTGATAGCACACATACATCTCGGAGACGTCGATTTGATGTCTGCATTGACTTCTGCAATACGTCTATAGGACGTTTGTTTTTAGATGTCAGATAGATGTCCTTTAAGAGGTTTATGGTTTAGAATGCATGTAAAACTGACGTCTGTAGACCGCAGATGCTTTCCAGATCAAGAGATCTTTAACAGATATTTTGCAGACGTACGTGTGCTATCTAATAAGGACACGAAATGCTTCTAAGTGGCTCGATGTCTTGGACGTGTCTGTGGGATGCTGAGAGAGACGTGCTCTTACACAGGCATCCCATCCACATGGTGTTCGGCCTCCAGAACCGGTCGCTCTCGTACGAGGGACTCCAGTGCTCCAGATTCTTCAGGTGATCCACGATCTGCAGAACAACACACACGTCGTTAACAAGAGACCAGCCGGTCTGGACGAACCTTGGCGTTGGCTTGAGTTCATCACCCCAAAATCACAAGTCGGGTATTAATTAGATGTTTTGAGGAATGCTTGTAACAGTCCTCTTTTATAAATTATCATTTTTGGGTGTCCTAATGCATTATTATTATTTCAAAAACCCAATAAACATAGCTCTCTTTCTAACCCGAATTAATAAATACTAGTGTTTTTGAACCATACTATAGTAAAGTACTCAAATTCATTTGTTGTGGTAATTCTATGCTTGCCGTGGTAATATAACAACTATAGTAATAAGTACTAATTATTCTATAATTATAGGGTGTGAAAACTAAAGTGCACTACAGTGTATCAGTCATCTACAGTAAGCTGCAGCACTCATTAAGTGTTGTAAATACTATACGGTATAATACACTTTACTAAAGTATGCTGTGGTTCAAAAGCACTGTAGTATATTTTACGCAACGTAAACAACACTAGTGTTTTTGAACCATACTATAATAAAGCACTTGAATTAATTTGTTGAGGTAATTCTATGCTTGCCGTGGTAATATAACAACTATAGTAATATACTCAACACTGTACTAATTGTTCTATAATTACAGGGTATATTACACTAAAGTATACTACAGCGTTTATTACAGTAGCTCTTTAAGTGTTGTAAATTAAAGCAAGAAGCCGTGAATTTATAACAGCTAAGGAACGACGCGAAGCAGAGTATATTCACTGTAAACCATTCACGTGGGTTATTGCCATTATAAAACGGTTATTCCATATAAATAGTAAAGTTTGACAAAATAAAACAGCAAGTGAGTGTAATAAAAACAGTATTCTTCCACCAAAACAATTTAGTTCCTCAGAAACGGTTGTGTTGCCGAGCAACACACAAATGTAAACAAAGGTGTGTGTTTATAGAGTAATTTACAATGGCTTGGAACGTGGCTCGACCAATCAGAATCAAGGATTGGAACTATCTGTTTTATAATCTACTATAGTATGGTTCAAAAACACTAGTGTTGTTTAAGTTTCCGGGTAAGTTGCTGCTATTTAAAGACTGCTCCAGAGGTATTCTAGTGTCCTCACAATCACCTGAAAGATATCTTGATAAACTTGGTAATTTGAGACGTCGCTGAGTCTGGGGTTAAGTTGGCGTATAGCTTTGTGCATCAGATGCTACGGCGTTCATGTTCAACAGACTGAAGATGCTTGTATTAGGCTTTCAGCTTCATGTGTTTGGCGTCCTGAGATCTGGAGTCCTAACACATGTTTGGATGATCTTACCTTCAGCACTGCTTCGGTTTGCTCGTGCTCGTCTCTCTTGTTCAGCTGCAGTCCTGCGGAGGTCATTAACCCTACAAAAGACCATAAAGAGACATGGGAAAATTAACATACTGATATTTTACATCTCATTGGGACACATAATACAACATTTTTTTCAAAGCTTGACTTTTAAGACCAGATTTTTTCCCAGATATTAAAATATCCAAATGATGATTTCAACCCTTTGAAATAATCAATAATAATATTTAGGATTTTGTGTGTGAAAAATTGCGTTTTATGCTCGGTCACAATAGTGATAACGTGTGTACTGAATTAACATATTACTGCAGTTATATATCAGTTTGATCACAGTTACCATTATGCATAAAAAACACCTTATTGATAGGAAATCCAATTTTTTTTTGTAAAATATATTAGTTGTAACATTGATGTTGTAATTTTTATTTAATAACAACTGCTATTGTATCCCTAAGTTCACTGTTATCCCATCGGTCACTATTGAGACCATTGACACGTTTACGACCACACCCAACAAAACCGAATGCATGTTAATTCATATATTAACACTAGACACCTTAAAGATAATGTGCGCCAAAAATCTTTGTCATATCTTTATGTTATCATACTTTACTAGCCTTTCGTTTTGGAGATTTTATGCAGTCGTCTTCTCCGGTCAACCAATCACGCGACACTGCACAGATTTAATTGAGTGCACTAAAACACCAGCCAGTAATGTTTTTAGGGCTGTATAAAGGGAAACATTACTGTGACCGGTGGGATTAAATGGTTATTTTTGATTGTAATGTTTATATCCCATAGGATACGTTGCCAGTTTGGGGTATACATACACAGAACAGTCCCATTGTTTATCAATGCTTGGTACAACATGGTTGTAATTTATGAACACTTTGGAAGACAGACCTAAGGTTGGTCTCTTTTAAAGAAGAACTCAAAGAAATCAAAGCCTAACCAAGCTGTGTACCAAATTTGAAGTTGATATCACAACAATTGTGGTTCCTGTGAGATTTTGTTTGGGCGCTATACCAAAAATAACCAAACTCTGTTGGTTTTTAATGCAGTTTTCTGTCACAAATCAATCATTATCTATCTCAACATCACTTTTATTACCAAATATTGAACCTTGACTGTCAGATTCTCCAACAAGATTACAAAAAGATCTGATTTTCTAAAACACAAGCCGAGGAATCACAAAGCTTATATCTTGATTTAAACACATACACTCTATTAAATCCCTCTGCTCCCCCGATCTGGAATTTCATACGCTTCTGTGTCGACCTTTCTGGCTACCGAGGGAATTTACAGCCATCATAATCACGGCTGTTTATATTCCTCCTCAAGCCAACACAGACCAGGCACTCAGGGAACTGTACAGGAATATAAGTGAGCAGGAAACCGCGCACCCAGATGCAGCGTTCATTATTATGGGAGACTTTAATGAAGCCAACTTCAGAACAATAGCCCCAAAATACTTTCAACACATCACAATCAACACACGTGGAGATCGTATACTCGACCACTGTTACTCCCCCTTCCGGGACGCGTACAAATCCCTCCCCCGCCCACCTTTCGGCAAATCAGATCACTCCTCCGTCCTGCTCCTGCCTGTTTATAGGCAGAAACTGAAACGTGAGGCACCCGCCCTCAGGACAATACAATGCTGGTCAGACCAATCGGACGCTACACTACAGGACTGTTTTGATAACGTGGATTGGGACATGTTCCGTGCGGCGTCTGATGACGACATAGAGGCGTACTCAGATACGGTTACGTGTTTCATCAAGAAGTGTATAGATGATGTAGTTCCGACCAAAACAATCCGCATCTACCCCAACCAAAAACCGTGGATTAACAGCGATGTTCGATCAGCCTTGTCAGCGCGGACAACTGCCTTTAAATCCGGAAACACTGACGATCGGAAACAAGCCAGCTACGATCTCAGGAGAACCATCAAAGCAGCCAAACGAACATATAAAAACAAAGTTGAAGAACATTTCAACAACAATAATCCAAAAAGCATGTGGCAGGGCATCAACAACATCACAGGCTTCAAAGGGAATAAACCAGCTACTGTGAACATTGCCGCCTCTCTACCGGACGAGCTCAACACCTTTTATGCTCGGTTCGAGGCGGATAACACCGCCCACACAGAGAGCGCACCCGTGGCTGCTGTAGAAGAGGTGAGTCCACTCTCCCTTTCTGTCGCGGATGTAACCCGATCCTTCAAACGGGTGAACATCAGTGAAGGCTGAGGGCCCGGACGGTATACCAGGCCGTGTGCTCAAAGCATGCGCTTTCCAGCTAGCCGGGGTTTTTACAGACATTTTCAATCTGTCCCTCTCTCTGTCTGTGGTTCCCGCATGCTTCAAAAAATCAACCATTGTGCCCATACCCAAGAAAAATAAAGTCACATGCTTGAATGACTGGAGGCCCGTTGCTCTGACCCCCATCTTCAGCAAGTGTTTTGAGAAGCTCGTCAGAGAACACATCTGCTCTGTGCTGCCTGCTTCACTGGACCCACTACAATTTGCATACCGCAGTAACCGTTCCACAGACGATGCTATTGCCTTCACCCTGCACACTGCTCTCTCCCACCTGGAAAATAAGAACACCTATGTGAGAATGCTGTTCGTGGATTATAGTTCGGCATTTAACACCATAGTGCCTGCCACACTGGTTGCGAAGCTCCAGAGTCTGGGACTGAACAGATCTCTGTGCAGCTGGATCCTGGACTTCCTGACAGGCAGAAGTTAGGTGGTCAGAATGGGCAACAACACCTCATCTCCCCTGACCCTCAACACTGGTGCTCCGCAGGGCTGCGTCCTCAGCCCACTCCTGTACTCCCTGTACACACACGACTGTACAGCAACACACAGCTCCAACGTCATCGTCAAATTTGCTGATGACACAACGGTGATAGGCCTGATCACCGACAACGATGAGACGGCCTACAGAGAGGAGGTGAGTACCCTGACTAAATGGTGTCAGGAGAACCACCTCTCACTCAACATCGACAAGACCAAGGAGCTGGTGGTGGATTACAGGAGACAGAGCAGAGAACACACACCCATCACCATCGACAAGACACCTGTGGAGCGGGTGAGCAGCTTTAAGTTCCTCGGCGTTCACATCACTGAGGATCTCACATGGTCTGCTCACACAGATGCAGTGCTGAAGAAGGCACATCAGCGTCTCTTCTTCCTGAGACGGCTGAGGAAGTTTGGAATGAGCCCCAGAATCCTCAGATCCTTCTACACCTGCACTGTGGAGAGCATCCTGACCGGTTGCATCACCGCCTGGTTTGGAAACAGCACCGCTGGCAACCGCAGGGCTCTGCAAAGGGTTGTGCGAACTGCCCGCCACATTGTTGGAGGTGAGCTTCCCTCCCTCCAGGACATCTACACCAGGCGGTGTACAAGGAAAGCCCGGAGGATTATCAAAGACTCCAGCCACCCGTCCCACAGTCTGCTCTCTCTGTTGCCCTCAGGGAGACGTCTCCGCAGCATCCGATTCCGCACTAGCCGACTGAGGGACAGCTTTTTCCCTCAGGCTATCAGGCTAATGAACAGTCAGAAATGACCCACCCTACAACACACTCCCACTCACAAAACATGCCATGCACTGCACTTTAACACAGTTCTACCGGACTACACGCACACACTGCACTAGCACATCTGCTATCACTGGACATCACACAAAAGCACATCCACGACACTGCATATGTATAATCTGTTGCACCTCTGCACAACTATCTGCTGCTCAACCAATCTGCTGTACATTTATAATCTGCTGCACCTTCACATTATTACTATGCATAGATTACATAATGTATAGATTGTGTACATACGGTGTATAATGTGTAGTTGTTAACGATAACGAAGTATGTCTTTATAGTACACCATGTGTACTGAGTATATGTATGTGTATTTTGCACATTGTCTTCTGTACAGTCTGTAAATATGTACTGTCCATATGTAAATTGTTGTGTCTTGTTTTGTTTTTGTTTTTTTTGCACTGTCTGGAGCACGCTCGCAAGAATTTCACTCACCAAGACACTTGTGCTGTGGTGATGTGACAATAAAAGTGATTTGATTTGATTTGATTTGATTTATACCTAAAAGAGTGACGTTAGTCCCTCAGATGCCAGATTTTCAAATATCGTCCTATCTTAACAAACCATACATCAATGGAAAGAGTATTTATTTACTTAATTGTGACAAATTGACTCGTGACTTGTGGTCCAGGGTCACACATGTTTGTATCCCACCGGATAGCTTGGGTTAATTAGTCACTTTAAACCTCTGCTAGTCTTAATTACTGTCCACAGACGAGTTCAGTTACCCTGTGAGTAGCTGAGGACTGGTCTCTCCTCCTCGACACACTTGGCTTCAGCCGTGGCACTGCCTCGGTCATCGGCCAGCTTCCAGAAGGCCTCTGTATCCGAATGAGAGATATATAACAGCTGTATTATAATGGGGAAGGTGGTTTGTGTTTTAGGTCGTCACCTGTCATCGGTTCACACCTGTAAACCTCTCCAGAGGTACGCTCCGTTGTGTTTGTGGAGGTGTTGCTGCTTTACCGTCGCTATCCAAACACCTTAAAGCTGAAGAGAAATATCATCACAAACTCAGACTTCTTATGCATTCATGAGAATAACCTCAATCACATTTAAGGACACAATAGACACAGATGCACTATGTATGTGACCCTGGAGCACAAAACCAGTCGCTGGGGAGTATTTGTAGCAATGTGGGTCAAAATGATCAATTTTTCTGTTATGCCGAAAATCATTAGATATTAAGATCATGTTCCATGAAGATATTTCCTACCGTAAATATATCAAAACATATTTATTGATTAGTAATATGCATTGCTATGAACAACTTTGAAGGTGATTTTCTCAATATGTAGATTTTCTTGCATCCTCAGATTCCAGATTTACAACTATTAACCAAACCATACATCAATGGAAATATCATTTATTCAGCTTTCAGATGATGCATATTCGACAAATTGGTTTTGTGCTCCAGTGTCACATATGTGAAATCTAGAATTATGAAATTATATCCCAGAAGGTTTATACCTTTGCGTCTTTTGACTGTTTTGCTGTGTGGAAGGAGCATATAAACTCTGAAAGCGTTGTGGCCTTTCTTGATGCTCTTGTCCTGAAGCTCTTGGACGTCCGTCAGGGAGTTGAGCGCACATCTGAAGTTGGCTTTCCACGTCTTGGGATCGGGTTTGTCTGTGCCGGGTTTGTATCGCCCTGAAATCAACGAGACGAGAGGAGTCTACATGTGTATTCCTGGCCAAGCTGATCAGTGTTGGCGTGATTGAGCTTCTCTTTTAACCCTCTGGTTGTGTACTGTTCGGACTCCAAACAAGTGCTTATAAATCTCTCATTATCACCAAATATTGGATTCATTCTTTTTTCACCTTGTTTTCTTTCACTTAAGACTGGTTTTGTGTTTCTATGTGCATCTGATTAATCATAAACCTCATTGATCTGAGAGTAGATAGTGAAAAAAAACTAGTATTTTCAGGAAAAAGAGAATCGTCTCTGGGTAAATTTGACCCAAACACAACCAGAGGGTTAAACATGTTTGGTAAAATCCCAAATAATGAGCTGTTCCGGTGCTTTTCAAAGGATTCGGGCAAAATCTCAGTGTTTGCAGAAACTCAAAAATGTAAAAGTGTCTTCACGATATATATATATTAAAATATCAAAACAATCCACATTTATCTGTAATAAACACAGCACACTTTTCAAATTCGTGATTCTCTTCACCTCAAGATCACTTATGGGTAACGCTTTACAATATGTCATATTTGTTATCAAATGAAGACATTTTTGAGTGAGCAAAGCGGTCTAAATATTTCTGAGGCTGCTGAATACACTGCAAAAAAAAAAAATTCTTAGTATGTTTGTTTTCTAGAATAAATGTCTAAGCATTCTTGAATCAAGATGCAATTACTCGACAAGTAAAAGATGTTAAGTTTTAAAAAATATCAAATATTTGCTTAAAACAAGCAAAAAATGCCTGAAAATGAATAATAATTAATTCACAGACTAGGTAAGATCACTTTTCTTGCACCATTGGCAGATATTTTTGTATGTTATAAGCAAAAGCTTACATATTTTTCTTTACATACAAGTAATTTTACTTGTATAGTAAATTCATCTAGATTCAAGAATTCTTAGTATTCTAGAATAAATATCTGAGTAAGAAAATCATTTTTTACAGTGATATAGAATGAGTGTCTGTAGACAAAACATCAAGCAAATGTGCATTATCTCAATAAAAATACAGATTTGGACATTCATAGCTCTTATGGTAACCAATGCATCTGGTACCATTTAATAATTAATGAACAACACATAATTTAGCGTATTTATATATATATATATATATGTGTGTGTGTTAGCTGCAAGCATTAAAGCTCTTCAAAAATTTTACATATTTCTTTGTTTATTTTGGCATTGTGGTCATTTTCTGACAATTGACTTTTACAAAAAAAGTGTACAAAATTTGATATTTGGAAATAAAACTTGTGATGAAACATTAGTGCTCTTTTCACAGACATCACATGATAGATGTTCACAGATATGGAAACTTTTCCTGTCTGCTTTATTTGTGATATTGTCAACTTGATTGCATTGAGCTTCGAAACAGATGAGTGTTTACTGCTGTCCTTTTGCATTAAATTGTTTACAGTTGAAAGTTAAAATGCTTACTGGAGCATTTACTGAGTGATATTGTCTATTTTGTGACCCTGGAGGACAAAACCAGTCATGCGGGTCAATTTGTGCATCATCTGAAAGCTGAATAAATAATATTTCCATTGATGTATGGTTTGGACAATATTTGAAAATCTGGAATCTGAGGGTGCAAAAAAAATCTAAATATTGAGAAAATCAGCTTTAAAGTTGTCCAAATTACATTCTTAGCAATGCATATTACTGTTTCGATATATTTACGGTAGGAAATGTACTAAATATCTTCATGGAACATGATCTTAATATTCTACAGATTTTTGGCATAAAGGAAAAATGTATAATTTGGACCCATACAATGTATTTTTGGCTATTGCTACAAATATACCCCAGCAACTTAAGACTGTCAAATTTGATACTGCTTTGACCTGTAACCTGTTAAAAGCGCTATCTAAATCAAGGCGACTTGAAGCAGCTGTATTAGCTACAGATCTAACCTGGTCCAGCCACACGACTCCAGGGTATCTGCCGGTGTCGATCTGTTCCTCCAGCCACGGCCGCAGCAGCAGGCGTCCCTGATGCATCTCTGGCTCCTGATGGATGGACCTCGGGTCGACACGCTCTGCTCACTGTGCTTCACCATCTGCGTCGCTGCACCATCACACACAGCCGGCGGTTTAATGCATGCACCACTGAAATCAGTGACACACACACTCACATTACAAGAGGAAACATCATACCTCGAAGCTCCTCGTACCTGTACCGACAGGTTTGGAGGGTTTCCTTTCAACTGTGGGACGATTTCTGTGGTACTGAGGGACCGAGCACAAAAAAAACACACTCTAATACAACAAATACATCAGTATAATCCTTAATAATACCAACAGAATAGCTAGAGAAGGTATTCACAGAAGGGCCAAACAAATAAACAAACATACTACAACAGAAACTTCAGCTGATAAATTCTGATAAAAGTCATTATTTAGCTTTGGGATATTTATCATGTTGGAATACTGCCCTGCGGCCCAGTCTCCAAAGGGAGGGGGTCATGCTCTGCTTCAGTGTGTCACAGTATATTTACATGTATTAATTTAGCAGACGCTTTTATCCAAAGCGACGGTACTTTGGGGTTTCTCCAATGTTATTGTAATTGTGAAAAAATGGCCTTACACTTCAGGTTCTTATCAGGCGTGTTCTTAGCAACATTTTTGTGGTTAGCCTTGATTCCCGTGAACTTCATTGAACCGTTTATACATCTCAGGTATTTTCCAATGAAACAAATCATTGGTCTCGCTCTTTTCATAATATTTTGTTCTAATTAAAATTCCAACAAACAAACACACAATGAATGTCAAAACGTTTGTCAAATATTCTTCTCTCGACTAGTTTGGTAGCTGATTAAATGTTTAAAAACATTGTGAATTAGGCCCATTTGGTAATACAGGTTAGTGTTTACAGCTGATAAACTTAGCATATGGAAAATTAACCTTTATTATCTATAAAATAAATAACTCATGCATATTACGGTCAGTCATGGAGATACTAGTGATTTAGGAGTTATACATAACGCACACATTCATCAGATTTTGATCATTTTACATATATTTGTATAGAATGTTCTCAGTCAAGTATTCCAGAGAAATTAGTAATTAAACACACACACACACACACACACACACCCACTCTCTCTCTCACACACACACACACACACACACACACACACACACACACACACACACACACACACACACACACACACACACACACACACACACACACACACACACACACACACACACACACACACACACACACAACACACACTCAGACACAAGATGCAAATTGTAAAGAATTGTGTACATTTATGGAACTTTTTCAGCTTTATCTTCAGGGCATATCCTAATGTTGTACTGCGTACTTTCAGAACAGAAACGTCATATTTGAAGAAATGTGATAAACACTCTTAAAGACTGTAATTATACAATTATGTTGTCGCTGGAGCTGGTCTGACAGCTACTGTACATACATAATTTCAGTGGCATTTGAATAGACACCAACAAGCGCTGCTCAATCAGAAACAGGACATGAAGTCTGAAATCCACATATTCAGGATAAAAATCAGTTTGTCACAATGTTTTTTTGAGAATAGAACAACTGTTTATTTATATAAACTTCAAAAGGGTGCCGCTGTTGATCGCCCTCATCAAACCGGTCTAAATCTAACTCTGATTTCCTGGTGACTGTGATGAAGCTCACTCCAGTTTCATGTTTGACTCGCATGATTAGCTGTAGCCACAGTATCAGTACTGAATGCCCTAACTACAGGAGCAGATAAGGACGTCTCATACACACGTTACCTTTTTTCTCAAAATTAAATATTATCCATCCCTCACGATCTTCTTGCATCACAGTGGTAGACCTTGATCGCTGGTTTATTTCTGTGAGTTAAAAAAAAAAAATAACATTCAGCACTCAAAAACACAGAATGTGTTTATTCATTTAAAGCAGTTATTGAATATTTCAACCTTTGCCTCCATTGCTTCACTGAACGCTTGTTCTCAGTGCATCCGTCACGGATGCTCACACAAAATATCCATTTGCAGTTTTATTACAGAAAACATAATCCACATCAGCAAAAACGGGCAGCAAAGAAAGCAACACCAGAACAGAATGCAATACTGACGCAATAAAAGGCAACAATAACAAGGTATACAGTATCTCACAGAAGTGAGTACACCCCTCACATTTTTGTCAATATTTTACTATATATTTTAATGTGACAACACTGAAGAAATTATACTTTGCAACAATGTAAAGTAGAGAGTATACAGCTTGTATAACAGTGTAAATTTGTTGTCCCCTCAAAATAACTCAACACACAGCCATTAATGTCTAAATTGCTGGCCACAAAAGTGAGTACACCCCTTGTACTTGTTAGGGTTACTGTCTCAGGTGTGAATGGGG
The DNA here is from genome assembly GCA_027422405.1 of Ptychobarbus kaznakovi. Lineage (NCBI taxonomy): Eukaryota > Metazoa > Chordata > Actinopteri > Cypriniformes > Cyprinidae > Ptychobarbus > Ptychobarbus kaznakovi. The sequence goes on from JAPDDN010000623.1 coordinate 400,208, forward strand.
AGCAGGTTTGTTAAATTTGGTGTTATTGCTCTCATTCTGGTGGGGGGCGGAGGGGGGGGGTCAGACTGTCAGTGCTCAGACCATACGCCGCACACTGCATCAGATTGCTCTGCATGGCTGTCGTCCCTGAAGGAAGCCTCTTCTAAAGATGATGCTCAAGAAAGCCCGCAAACAGCTTGCTGAAGACAAGCAGACTGAGGACATGGATTACTGGAACCATGTCCTGTGGTCTGATGAGACCAAGATAAACTTATTTGGTCCAGATGGTGTCAAGCGTATGTGGCATCAAGCAGGTGAGGAGTACAAAGACAAGTGTGTCTTTCCTACAGTCAAGCATGGTGGTGGGAGTGTCATGGTCTGGGGCTTCATGAGTCCTGCCGGCACGGGGGAGCTACAGTTCATTGAGAGAACCATGAATGCCAAACAAGTATCAAGATCAAAAGCGCATCGGACACACGCAATCTCTTCAAAACATTCAACTCTCTCTTCTGTCCCCCTCCACCACCTCCTTAACAGCCGATGACTTTGTCACTTTCTTCACAAACAAAACTAGGTCAATCAGTAGCCAGTTCCATGCTCCACACACGCAGGATCTCAAACCAACCACATCCACTGATAAAACTCCGCTCTTCTCTTTCTGTCCCCTCACGGAGGCCGAAGTATCCAAACTTCTCCTCACCAGCCATCCTACAAAATGTCCCCTAGATCCAATACCCTCACACCTTCTCCAAGCAATCTCTCCTACATTCTTACCAGCACTAACACACATCATCAACACATATCTCCTTACAGGCACCTTCCCAACTGCATTTAAGCAGGCTTGGGTAACCCCACTGCTAAAAAAAAGAACACATTTAACATTTCTCACAGATAGCTACAGACCTGCCTCTCTCCTTTCATTCATAGCGAAAACACTTGAACGGGTTGTTTTCAACCAGTTATCCTCATTTCTGTCAAAGTATAACCTACTGGACGCTAACCAATCAGGGTTCAGGCGTGGACATTCAACTGAGATGGCGCTACTCTCAGTCACTGAAGCCCTGCGAATTGCAAAAGCTGATTCCAAATCATCGATTCTCATTCTGCTGGATCTCTCTGCTGCTTTTGACACTGTCAATCATCAGATCATCCTGTCCACCCTCACATCACTGGGTATCACAGGGATTCCACTTCACTGGTTCGAATCCTATCTCACTGGCAGATCCTTCAAGGTGGCCTGGGGAAGGGAGGAATCCAGAGCACATCAACTGTTCACTGGGGTTCCCCAGGGATCGGTTCTTGGACCCCTCCTCTTCTCCACATACACTACATTACTGCACCCTCCTACTTCCACTCACTGATGACAATCTTCATCCCCTCCAGAAGCCTGAGATCTGCGAGTGAGCGACACCTCGTGGTGCCATCACAGAGAGGCACAAAATCACTTTCCAGAATGCTTTAATTCACCGTTCCTGGCTGAAATGAACTTCCCACCCCTATCCGGAATGCCGAGTCCCTGACAATTTTCAAGCGACACCTGAAAACTCATCTCTTCCATCTTCACTTGACTTCTGCTCCTTCGTCATAAAAAAAAGCCTTTGCTCTCTTTCCTTAACCTCTCCCTGTCTAGCTAGTTTTGCTCTGAACAATGCCTGAAATGTTGTATGATAAACACTTCCTGTGACTGTTTGCCTCTTTATAATGTATCACTTATTGTATTCCTCAAGTGTAAATCACTTTGGATTAAAGCGCCTGCTACATGAATAAATGTAAATGTACTGTGACACACTGAAGCAGAGCATGATCCCCTTCCTTTGGAGACTGGGCCGTAGGGCAGTATTCCAACATGATAACAACCCCAAACACACATCCAAGACGACCACTGACTTGCTAAAGAAGCTGAGGGTAAAGCTAATCTGTGGGGCATCCTCAAATGGAAGGTGGAGGAGTGCAAGTTCTCTAACATCCAGGAGTGGAAGAGGACTCCAGTGGCAACCTGTGAAGCTCTGGTGAACTCCAAGCCAAAGAGGATTAAGGCAGTGCAGGAAAATAATGGTGGCCACACAAAATAATTGACACTTTGGGCCCAATTTGGAGATTTTCACTTAGGGGTGTACTCACTTTTGTGGCCAGCAGTTTAGACATTAATGGTTGTGTGTGGAGTTATTTTGAGGGGACAGCAAATTTACACTGTTATACAAGCTGTACACTCACTACTTTACATTGTAGCAAAGTGTAATTTCTTCAGTGTTGTCACATGAAAAGATATAAAATATTTACAAAAATGTGAGGGGTGTACTCACTTCTGTGAGATACTTTATATAGGCTGAAGCTAATGAGTGAATGTAAAACTGCTGGCAGTAATAATCCAATAATGAATGCAAAGGATGATGGGAAACACAATCCAGAACACCAACAATGACTCAAAGAGAGTGCCCTCTGGTGGCTAAGCTGGGAACTCCAACAGCTACTGTGAAATTACCCTTCCTCTAAAGAGCAGCTTCCAGAAGCTCCAAAAAAAGTCAAGAAAGCTCAGGAGGGAGGTGGAACGGAGGTGGATCAGGGGGAGGGAATGTAATGGAAGAGGGATTATAGATGGTGAAAGAGCAGAGTGCCAGGACAGGGCCGGCAGGGCTGTAGGCCAGGGGAACGCCGGCAGAGCATGAGGCCAAGGCGGACCCGGCAGCAAAGGTTAGGCCGATAACCACCTTAATGGGACTATCATGACCAACAGACCTCCAAACGACATCGTCATGACTGCAAATAAAAGCACAAAGAGTTTAATAACAGCCTCAATGGCTGCAACAGGATGGACAGCGTGCTCTAGGGATGCAGCGATTAACCAGCTTCGCGATTAACCGCACTTTAAAATGTCACGGTTAATTATTCGTAAAGGTTCCGCAAAACTGAGTGTTTCTGTTGCATGGAACGGAACTGTTGCAGCTTGTGCAAAATGAAAACAAAGTTACACTAGTGGTGCACCAGCTTAAAATGCTGTGCTTATAAGAAGAGAGGTTATTATATGGTAGCAGAGACACGAGAGTTGGTAACAGGCTACTATTAAAATGAGGATGGAGCAGGCATTAGATTAGTGACAGAGGGACTAAACAGCAAAGCTTTATTTTCACCAGAGAAATGCCTGTCGATAGTGTGGGACCATTTTGGGTACACCAAGAATGACCAGGGTGTCCTTTAAATATTACCATAAAAAACTGCTGCTAAAGAGCAAATATATAAGGGATAATGCATGGCTAGCTGTATACTGAACGATTTTAATGCACGACGTGAAGGCAAGAACCACCTGAAGGGAAGCTACGGCTCGTTAGCTCCAGATCAGGAAGAGATGAAATAGTGCGGTAAGATCACATTTATTTGAATTAATTATAAAAATGTAGCTACTTTAATTAATTATTCGATCGAGAGAGAGACGTGACAGTTGCCTGTGTGAATTAGCCTAACTGCATCTGTCTCTCCAGTAGGCTATCTATTTTATTAATAAAAGTCACAGGGAAGCGTTCTCAAGAAGCTTGTGTCCTCCTGAATGTTTGCACACGTGTGCAGCGCTATCTCCGATCTCACAAACCAAAACAATAGACATATTTTTCTCAGGCCACATGTAAAATCATATGAATTATTATAAAGATTATTAAAATTAATACGTATGGATGACGGTTGATTACAATAATATTTCAGTTTATTTCCATCATTAGTAACCCTTTCCCCTGTGGGATAAATAAAGTTAATATTAGTCGTATACTAAATAATACTTAATTAAATTTATTTAATATGCCTGTTGTAGTAATATTATTTCTAAGTAAAAACCAACAAGATTTTTTTTCACCATGTTTCCAAATTCTCTACCCCGGGTCCAAAAGAAATGTAAATAAATGTACAAACTGAAAACATGAAATACTTTTGTGATCTATTTCCATTTCTTATTTTCAATAGATAAATAATGTCATGGATGTTTACAGAGCAATGGTCACTTTTTTAATTCTAATGGGAGAGATGGACTTTTGTTCATTATTATTTTGTGCTGTTTTGTTGGATACTGTGTTATTTCGGTTTCAAAAGCCAGCAATAAATAGCACTTTAACATCTTAAGAGTGTTCATGTGATTTTATACATTAGTAAGGTCGGGAAATTAATAAATACATAATAATCGTAAAACCGTGATTATTCCTCAGACAATAATCGCACCAGCAAATCTATAATCATTGCATCCCTAGCGGGATCTGGAGTGGACTCTGACTCCTCCCATGCACGTAGAACAGCCCAGATGCCAAAGGCAAAGACAGCCTTTTTGATTATGGCAGCAGCAGTGAAATTTAGTGGCTCTGTGGCGACCTCTGAGACTTCCAAGGTCAGGTCCTCCAGGACTACCAGAGTTGGGACCACCAGAGTTGGGTCCTCCGGGTCCACCAGAGTCGGGTCCTCCGGGGCCACCAGACTTGAGACTACCAGAACAAATTAACTACCCTCCTTCTTCTCGACCTTTGCCTGCTGGTCAGCGATAGGGAAGCTTCGCTATCCTCTGGAGATGTTATGGCAGATTTGGGCATCTTCGGGAGCACTGCAGTGGGCTTAGATTGACATGATATCACTAAACTGCGGTAACTGAGATGATTAATGAAATTCTAAAAGTCAGGAGTTTTAAGCCCCTCCATCTCAAAAGGAGGCAAGTGATTGTCTAGACACTCATTAAAAATAGCTGAGCTCAGAATTACAAAGTTCTAATACTACCGGCAATGTCCAAAAAGTCCACCCACTTGCATCCTCTGTTGCCGAAGATCCGCCAACATCCTAAGCCAAGCTTTCCGCTCCTTCTTCGAAACAGGAGGAAGAATTTTAATGCCCATGGTCCACAAGTCGAGGGCTCAGTCTAGCTGCTGTATCTGTAAATGGTGTCAGTATTCTGTCACGGATGCTCACACAAAAAGATCCATTTGCAGTTTTATTTTCAGAGTCCAAAAAAACATAATCAACATGCGCAAAAAACAGGAAACAAAGAAAGTGATACAGGAACAGAATTCAATACTGACGCAATTGAAAGCAAAATGAACAAGGTAAATATTTGAATGAACTTTTTAAATATTTAAGAAAGTTGTACTGATGGAGCTGGAGACCCAGGTGGAGCATATACACTACCAGTCAAAAGTTTTTGAACAGTAAGATTTTTATTTTTTTTTCACACACGCTCGTTTGTTTTTGTGAAAAGTGGGGACATCCCATAGGCGTAAGTGTTTTTATACTGTACAACTGTATGTGCTATTGCTCTACACCTACCCTACACCTAAACTTAGCCCTTACAGGAGACATTGTTCATTTCTACTTTCCCCCCAAAAAACTCACTCTGTATGGTTTATAAGTGTTTTGAAATGTGGGGACATGGGGAAATGTCCTGAAAAGTCACCTTCACCTTGTAATAGGTTGAGGCTAATGGGTCAATGATAAACAGCTGGCAGTAATGAACCATTAATGAGTGCAAAGGGTGATGGGAAACGCAGTCCAGAACACACAAACAATGACTCAAAGAGAGTGCCCTTTGGTGGCTAAGCTGGGCACTCCAACAACTGACTGTGACAGCATTTTGTTTGGAGTTTCGTCATTCAGTAATCACAGACAGCTTTTGTTTATTTGGACCGTCATCAGTAAATGTAAATGTGCTTTCACATGAGACATCACCCCTAGAAAGCAAGTAGTGATCCAGCAGATAAACACTGATCAAAACAGCTAACACAACTAGTCAAGAGAGTAACCAACAAGAAAATTTAAAATCACAGACAGTACATACAGATGAGAAAACAAAAACTAAAAGACCGGTGAGAGCCACAGACTAAACTGACAGTCATTGTAATTATTAATTCATTGATTTTTATCTGTTTTGTGTATTATGTTTTTTATGTCCAGATTTATATGAACGACTGCTCATTTGATTAATTGATTGTTTATTCAGATGATTATTGCATGGCATATATGGTTTTCACATTGATTAACAAGTGGAGACCCAAAGCAGTACCAAAGAAGACCGAAATGATCACGAACGGCAACGGACACAATAAGAAAAAACTGATTGTTGCTTAAAATAGGTTGAACAGGACACTCTCATTACAATGTTGCTCGATAAGTCAAAGTTGATGTTTCTTTATGTATTTATTTAGAACATCATTTATTTTATTATTTGCAATTAGCACATTTGTTCCTTACTGTCCATGAACCAAATCAGCACATTTCTGGGTCGTGACTCAGCTGACCTAGCACCATTTTAAATGATCATGCCCTAGATGCCTAGTTTCCTAGGTGTTAACCACAAAACCTTTACAGCAATGTAATGTAATGTAATGTTCTGTAGTTGAAGCCCTTCATCATGACATGTTGTGGCTCATCATCACACTATTGTCAGTGCTCTGCTGCTGTTGTTCACCGCCGGTCACCAGAGGACCTGTTTTGTTCAGTCTCTCTGCTGCTTGTGTTGTGCTGTCTGTGTTTTGGTTCCCTGTGTGTCAGTTGTATTGTAAGCCCTGCTGGTCTTACCGGCTGTCGCTTTGTTTTTGGAATATTTAAACTTGAGGACTTTCCTGATCCCATTCACTTTTTTCTACCACCTTGATTCCTGTCAGCCTATACTCTTCTATCACAAAAAACAAACAAACATATTTTTAGACCATAGTGTGTGTGTAGTGCGCGTTTTTGTGACAAATGAGGACATGCATTTGTATAATGACACAGGTATGACAGGTATTACAAGGTGAAGGTGACTTTTCAGGACATTTCCCCATGTCCCCACATTTCAAAACACTTATAAACCATACAGAGTGAGTTTTTTGGGGGGAAAGTAGAAATGAACAATGTCTCCTGTAAGGGCTAAGTTTAGGTGTAGGGTAGGTGTAGAGCAATAGCACATACAGTTGTACAGTATAAAAACACTTACGCCTATGGGATGTCCCCACTTTTCACAAAAACAAACGAGCGTGTGTGAAAAAATAAATAAAAAAATCTTACTGTTCAAAAACTTTTGACTGGTAGTGTATATGCTCCACCTGGGTCTCCAGCTCCATCAGTACAACTTTCTTAAATATTTAAAAAGTAGAAGTATATTAAGGGGAAAACAAAGAAGAACAAAGTTGAATCATCGTACTGAAGCATCTTCATAAAGCAAAGTGAAACTGCTCAAATAAACTGGATACATCTTTTGTCAGACCGACATACAAAAAAATCAGCCCATAAAGAGAAACCTGACAGAACTGACAGAGTGTGTCTCCCTCTCCAACAGTGCTAGGTAGATTATTCCAGAGTTTGGGTGCTAAATAGAAAAAGGATCTGCCGCCGGTAGTTGATTTTGATATTCTAGGTATTATCAAACGGCCAGAGTTTTGAGATCCTAGCGGACGTGAAGGACTATAATGCGATAAGAGTTCGCACAAGTACTGAGGAGCTAAACCATTCAGGGCTTTATAAGTAATTAACAAGATTTTAAAATCTATACAATGTTTAATAGGGAGCCAGTACAGTGTTGACAGAACCGGACTAATGTGATCATACTTCCTGGTTCTAGTAAGAACTCTAGCTGCTGCATTTTGGACCATCTGTAGTTTGTTTATTAAGCGTGCAGAACAACCAACTAATAAAGCATTACAATAATCTAACCTTGAGGTCATAAACGCATGAATTAACATTTCTGCATTTGACAATAAGAGCATAGGTCTCAGTTTAGATATATTTTTAAGATGAAAAAAATCAGTTTTACAAATGCTAGAAACGTGGCTGTTAAAGGAGAGATTGCTATCAAAAAGCACACCTAGGTTCCTGACTGATGACGAAGAATTTACAGAGCAGCCATCAAGTGTTAGACAGTGTTCTAGATTATTACTTGAGGGTGTTTTAGGTCCGATAATAATTTTTTCCGAATTTAGCAGTAAGACATTACTCGTCTTCCACTTTTTTATATTGACTATGCATTCCATAAGTTTCTCAATTTGGTGTGTTTCACCGGGCCGCGAAGAAATATAGAGCTGAGTATCATCAGCATAACAGTGAAAGCTAACCCCATGTTTCCTGATGATATTTCCCAAGGATAACATGAAAAGAGTGAAAAGTAACGGCCCTAGTACTGATTCTTGAGGTACTCCATACTGCACTTGTGATCGATATGAGACCTCTTCATTCACTGCTACGAATTGATGGAGGTCCGATAAGTATGATTTGAACCATGCTAATGCACTTCTACTAATGCCAACAGAGTTTCCAAGTCTAGTCAAAAGAATGTTGTGATCGATAGTGTTGAACGCAGCGCTAAGATCCAGGAGCACTAATAGAGAGATACAACCACGATCAGATGATAAGAGCAGGTCATTAGTCACTCTAATGAGAGCAGTCTCAGTACTATGAGATGGTCTAAATCCTGACTGGAAATCCTTACAGATATAATTTTTCTCTAAGAAGGAATATAATTGTGAGGATGCTACGTTTTCTAGTAACTTTGACAGAAAAGGGAGATTCGAAATCGGTCTGTAATTAACTAGATCTTTGGGGTCAAGTTATGGTTTTTTAATGAGAGGCTTAATAACAGCCAATTTAAAGGTTTTGGGGACATACCCTAATGACAATGATGAATTAATAATAGCCAAAAGAGGATCTATGACTTCTGGAAGCACCTCTTTTGGTAGTTTAGATGGAATCGGGTCTAACATACATGTGGTTGGTTGAGCTGATTTAACAAGTTTATACAATTCTTCCTCTCCTATAGTAGAGAATGATTATAATTGTTCCTCAGGGGGTCTAAAGTGCACAATCTGATGTGATACTGTAGCTGACAGCTGCATGGTTACAATTTGATCTCTAATAGTATTGATTTTAGAAATAAAATAGTTAATAAAGTAATTATTGCTGTACTGTTGGGAAATGTCAACACCAGTTGATGCTTTATTTTTCGTTAATTTTGCCACTCTATTGAAAAACAAACACTAGTGTTATAAACTTGACCATCATGTTCACTTTGTGTGGTTTTTGAAGTGGTCCTGTACACTTGCATTACATGCACAAAAATTTCTGTGAAAAATGTTTTCATATGAATAAAGTCAGTCACAAGCATCTGGGAGAGGAAACAATGAGAGATTTTCACTTTTGATGGATAATCACTTTATCAAAGCCACATGTGATGCAGAGGCCAAAAACATATTACAGAATACAACGTGAGAAAAAACAAACTTCACTGGTTCTCACACGCCAAGCACAAATCCCCCAAACTAATACTTCAGGACATTGATCAAGTACAGGTACTCGTGTATTTTACACCCCTTTGGTTGAGTAAATCAAACACCTTTACTCTGAGTTTCAGAAAGTTTTAAGGACTTCAGTCAACCTTGAGTAAGAAAGAAAAGCCAGAAAGCAGAGTGCAAAATCCAGCACAAAACGACGCTAAGAAGAAGAGCCATATATCATTGACGCTGAACTTACTGGCTCTGTCTATATAATCAAATCAAATCAAATCAAATCACTTTTATTGTCACATCACCACAGCACAAGTGCCTTGGTGAGTGAAATTCTTGCGAGCGTGCTCCAGACAGTGCAAAAAAAACAAAACAAAACAAGACAGTCACAAGCCTCTCGGTTTTTATCCAAAATGTCTTAAATGGTGTTCCGAGGACGAACTAAGCTTTTACGGATTTGGAACAACATGGGGGTAAGCAGTGGTGTAGTCTAGCTTTTTGTAGTGAGTATACTGTGCTTTTTTCCCCTCCCAGCCTCATACGCACCCATCCCAGAGCGACACCCCATGGCACCCCCACACTCACTAATGCATAAAGTATGCATCTACATGTAATTGAGAGCATTATTAAAGACTGCTTATGTGTTATCAACATTCCAATTTATTATAAACAACAAAAGACAGTCAGCTGATAAAACCTGTGCTCCAGGTACCATATTCATATAGTATCATCATTCTTAAAGGTATAGTTCACCCAAAAATGAAAATTGTTATAATTTCCTCACCCTCAAGTTGTCCCAAAACTGTATGAGTTTCTTTCTTCTGTTTAACACAAAAGAAGATATTTTGAAAAATGTTGGTAATCAGACAGTTGGCAGCACTCAAACATTTTCGGCGGCCGAAATTTCGGTGCACCCCTACAGTTTTGGTCTAAAAAACCTTTCCCCATATACCAATACATAATTAAAATGTAAGTACTCTGGACAAGAGAGTATAAAAATCGAGTGTCTGTAGTCCTCTCAGGGCTGCAATAAACACAGCTACTTTGATACTATTGATCTGCCTTAAGGTGGACGATGATGCAATTTTGTGTACTATTTTCATGTTATCACTGTGAAGCTGCTTTGATACAATCTGTATTGTAAAAAGCGCTATATAAATAAAGGTGACTAGACTTGACTTATTTCCATTCACTCCCATCCCCTCCTTACCAGCGCCGAGCGGAGAGGAGCAGTGCATGTGGTGACATCATGTCAGAATCACATGAAATACCTAACTTTATCATTATGAATATAAACAACTAACATGGCTGTTAGTACTCACTATCAAGCCAGCATATCGATACTGGTAAAGTTAAAAATATATTGAGTTTGATTCGGTAACGAGCTAGTAACATAAGGCAAAGCTAAAAACAGGTTGCATTGATACACGTTTTCCCATTGCCATCAGTTACACTGTGATGAAGGTGAATTTCGTGTAAGATTCATAACATATACAGTGTTTTGCATGTAAGAGCTTCCATGATGAAAGCACTGTTGGCTCTGTTGAGGACTCTTCCCCTCCTCGAGTCAAACGGGTGCGCGCATGTGGGCAGCTCCTGTAGCAGCAGGGGTGGTTGCCATGGTAGCGAGGGAGAGTGACAGTCGCCCAGCCAATCATTTCATTCGTTCCGAAAGGAAATAAGTAGCTGTGTTTATTGCAGCCCTGAGAGGACTACAGACTCTCGATTTTTATACTCTTTTTCAGAGTAGGCCTACTTACATTTTAATTATGTATTGGTATATAAAAACAGTTTAAACAAATTTGGGAAAAAGTTTTTTTAGACCAAAACTGCCAACCCTACCTTTAAGCAATTGTCGCACTATGAAAATTTGATACCGTCACATGACTATTTTAAAATAATGGACATTTAAGGTGACCATGAATTAACTCTCATTTGCAGTCATTGACTTAATCATTTTTAATTGTTTATATCAGATTTGCATGTGTGCTGAGCAGCTGATATCTACCTAACTTACTGTCCCTCCACTCTAACCAAGGATGCCTGTTTTTAAATTCCCTAGCCTGACTTTCAGTCCACAAGGCTGGCCAGGGGTTCTCATTTCTCTCATCATCTGAAATAAGGAGATATACAATTTTTATTCTGTTTACCACACACACACACACACACACACACACACACACACATTATCTCCCCTCTTCTGCCGTATTAATTGATCCACCACACTAACGGTAGTGAAGTTAGCAAGTTCTGGATAAAATTCAATATACCAACAATCCCCTGCTATTACAGTTACGTTTAATGATAACATGTACTGTATGCTAGCTTTACTTACCAGGTAACTTTACGATAGCATCAGCCTCATTTTCTGGAGTTTCTGTAACGATCGTGTCCTCTGCTGCAGCTGAAGTGTCACCCGAAGCTGCTGTAGCTTTAGGGGCAGGCTTCCGAAAACACTCAAAGAGTGTACTTTGAGTCTGCTTTCGTTTCATATCTTCTAATTAAGATTCAGAATAACGTTAGTCTTGCGATGTAAAGACACTCAAGATGAATTTAAAACTTGCGAAAGACCGCCAAGCAACTGCTTTTCCTTGGTAGGTGACGTCAGATCCAGGTCACAGGCCACGGAAGCCCCAATGGTCCAAAAACGTTAGTGATTCGCAATCGCAACACAGACGGGGTGAATTTATGAATGAAAGTTCTGTCACAAAACGATGTTGTTACGTATCCTCACGTTTTTTAAGTGGGTATACGGAAATCCTTTGACTTTCCTAGTGGGTATACGGCGTATACCTGCGTATCACGTAGACTACACCACTGGGGGTAAGTCAGGGCCGGTTCTAGACATTTTGAGGCCCTAGGCAAAATTCATGTTGGAGGCCCTCCCTCGATCTTTCAGAATAAATAAAAAGCACTTAAAACAAATATAATTTCTAGCCCTTTGTATTTATACAAAATCTGTTATCAGTACTTTTATATATTTACTTAAATGTGCATATTAATTTAATTTTAAGGTCAACAAAAAAAAGAAACAAAGAAAGAAACAAATAAATAAAGAAAGAAAGGTCATCTGGACCAGCTCTTCTTATTATTATTATTTGGTCAAAGTCGCAACCAACAATAATTGCTTCATAAGTAATCTGCTGGGCAAGTTCTCTGTTAATGCTGATTAAAGCAAGCCCACAAAGTCGTTCCTGATTCATTGTGGAACGCAGGTAATTCTTTACAATCTTCAGTTTTGAGAAACTCCTCTCGGCAGCTGCTACAGTTACTGGCAAGGTAACTGCAATTCTGAGCGCAATCCAGAGATTTGGATATATCTCTTGCATTTGTTTCTGGTGAAGAAATCTCAGAAGCTCCATGGCTGGGTTTTTTGATGGTAATGGTGGAAGGTTGGGGATCTCTATTGCCATTTCCATTCCTGAGATATCTGCATGTCCTTCCTTGCTGAGTGCTTTCTCAATGTCTTCACAGTGTTTCTTCACTGTATTTCTTGACATGGTTGTAACATCATTCAAATTCAAAAGGATACCAAAAGTGTCCCTGACATTTTCCATGGTCTGAAATCTCTGCCCAAGGGAATGAAGTTCTACATCCACAACTGTGTTAAAAAAATGTCCCTTCCAGGTTTCGTAGTGCATCAGTCAGAGGCTGGAACAGCTTATTGACCTGGTTGACAAGTGTCAGAATGTCAAACCACACAACGGAACAAATCAAAAAGCGATAAGACCCCAATTCTTCAGCAAGAGCTTGGGCCTCTCCACTTTAGAAACAGGGTCAGACAAACCCTGCCGTACTTCTACAAGTGCTTCCCTGATTTGGGCAACCTGGAACCTGACAGCATGTACACTTTGCAATCTGTTCTCCCACCTTGTGTAACTCCATGACTTAAATGAGGTGAGTGAGGTCCACATATTTTTTCAAAATAGACCATCACTGAGTGGATCCTGAAAAAAAGCTGAATAGTTTCTGCAGGTGTCCAAAGAATCCAATGGCATCCTTTGAAGCTCTTGCAGCATCTGCCAGAGCCAGGTTTAACGTGTATGCCCCACATGGGTGCTCGTGGGTACTTTTCAAGCAGCCTGGCTTGTACACCTTGCTTCTTGCCCTTCATATTTAAGCCGTTGTCATTGGACTGAGCTCAAATAGCTTCAGTGTCAGCAAATTTCTATAGTACAACATCGCTGTCAATCAAAAGGAGATGCCGTCTTTCAATAGACCCTCCAATCATCACGCAGAAGCTCGGAGTCCAGGCCAGCCCACTCCTCCATTCACCCCCAGAGACGCTGAGCATCTGTGGACGGGACAAAATCGCAGCATTTATCAAATGACCGTCTAGTTTCGAAGCAGCCCCATTGAAGTCAATAGACGCTAGGCTTCAACAGGGAAATGCACTGTGCTACGAGAATGTGTGAGAAGGAAATCGAGTCAGCCGACCTGCTATATGTAGCTGACTCTGAACCAACTCGTCTTTGAGATGAACGTGTTCTAACGAGCAAAAGGCTCGTCCATATGTGTTTTTTGGAAAAACATACATTTCTCTGACCTTAAATGGTCCTCTTCGCACCGCCTCTGTTCTGAAACTTTGTGAAACTGTATCAGGCTATAAGGCTGGATCAATACGCTGAGCTTCAGGTGCTGTGTTTCCTATGTCACTTTTTGTTGATGTTCCAGGTGTGGCAGTGTTTAGTCTCAGTGACTTCTTGTCTCTCACTACTGTTGCCTTCAACTTCATGTCCACTCTCTGGCTCTTCACTCTCTTTGATGAGTTCCTCACAAACACTGTCTGGCTCTTTGCCCTGTAGTTTGTCTTACTCATAATCACTCACTCAATCTTCACTTTCTTTGCCCTGTTGATTCTCTACCTCAAGGCTACTCTCTTGCTCTTTTCTCTCTTTGCCCTGTTGTTCTTCTGAATTTCACTTGTTTTTAAAAAATCTCATCAGTGATCCTACAACAGGTAGTGTTTAGCCTAGTCTTACGCTGCCCATCTTGATTGGTGAATTAGTGTATTAGGTTACGGTTATGAAGACCCCGCCTCCAAGCCCGAGGCCCTATGAAATCGCCTGCTCTGCCTATAGCTAGCGCCGGCCCTGGGGTAAGTGATTAATGACAAAATCTTCATTTTGGGATGGAGTATCCCTTTAAGCACCATGTCCAGTGTTTGACCAAAGAGAGTCCTTTATCCCAGCGTTCCACAAATCCGGTCCAGGAGGGCCAAACTCACCCATCTCTGATTATGTTGGGATCCAAGGGCCAGTTGTTCAGAAAGTCTAATCTGGATCAGAATGATCTGGGTTTGGAAATCCCTTGTTTTGCTGCAGGATCAGGAAACACATCTTACTTTAGTGCCAGTTTTTCAAAGAAAAATTGTATTGGATCACCCTAATCCAGATACACATTTTCAGATTTCCAAATATGGATTATTAGTGCTCTACGGAGAACGTAAAGGGACAAGATGATGGAGAAAAAAAAGACAATGTTTGGCATTCTAGTTCTACATTGCATTTACACAAATAACTACTTCTGACTGCTCCGTCTCTGATGATTGTGTTGTTTAAAACCGGTAATTAAAAACAAAACTTAACATTAAATGTAATATTTTTATTTGATATTTACAGCTATTTGGGGATATATTACATGTAAAAAAATGCGTATTTTTGGAGCATTATTTTAAGTTTTATCACCCTTCTGCTGGGATCAGAATAATCCAGTCTTTTTTATCAAAAGTATTTAAATCTTACTAAAACGTTTTTTAACAACACAAACTGAGGATTTAATCCAGATCAAAATCAGGATCGGATTATGTGATCTAATCCGAATTCAGTATTCTTTTTTTTTTTTTTGAACAACCCATTTTCAAGATTTTATTCAATCTTATGATTTAAATCCGATCGGATCACTTTGGAACGACTAGCCCCAGAGGACCTTGATTAGCTGGTTCAGGTGTGTTTGATTAGGGTTGGAGTTGAACTCTGTAGGGAAGTGGCCCTTCTGGGCAAGATTTAGGGAAAAAACTTTAAAATCAACAACCAATGTAAAAATAAATCATAATTTGTAGTGATAAACCCCATCAATTCAGTAATTTCAAGAATACATTTTTTTAACAAGATGAGGATGGCAATTAATCGCTAGTAACAAAACAGGACCATTTCAATAAAATCTTAATAACAGGGCTTCAAACCTTGGCTGAGACCATTTGACAACGAGCAAGGAAAGTCTGTTTTAAAATAGTCTATAAACCACCAGAAGGTTCATTTTGAAAACAAACTGCATCAGCCTTACAGGCATCAAAATCTGAGGTTTGAATGTCCAGCAGCATTTACTGAACAGAAATCAGAAGTGCGCAGTTATTTAAAAGCAAAAGAAACTAACTACTCTGTGCAATTAATGCAGACTTAAACATCATGCTTTGTTTAGTTGCATTTGTGACTTCACAGTAAAATATGAATATTTCCCACAACCTGGATGCAAATGTCATGGGATGCTCCCCAGTTTCCACCGTCACCTCAGTTATCTTTCTCAAGTAACCAAATCAGCCCTAACGACTGATAGTTGTTTGCTCTATTGTTTTAAGAACATGTGCAGGGCTGGACTTGAGGACAAAATAAGATGGAGGAAGAACCATGACCAGGTTGGTGAAGGACAAAACCCAGAAGAGGCTTTCTCTTGTAGCTGCTGTGACCTGTCCCATATTGGCCTTGTGTAATGAGGACTGGAGCGTGACAACATGGATAAGATCCAATTGCAAGCTTTATTGTACAGATCGTGGTCAAGGCAGGCAGGGTCGAACACCAGCAAACAACAATATCCAGGGCAAGGCAAAAGAGTAAACAAAAACACAGGCGATGGTCAAGGCAGGCAGCAAACAATCATGAAACAAGAGAACAGTCCAGAGTCCAAAACACAGGCAAGGCAAAACAAGACAATGAAAACGCTCAAGTAGTGTCCTATAACAGTGGAACAAGACTTCGCAATGGCCTGTTTGGCATGGCCCTTTTTATATGGCTGCCAAACAGGAAGTCACCATATAGGAAGCAGAAGGAGCAGTAACAGTCAGTACTTGGGCAAGGGTTCCCTCTGCTGGTGTGACGTTACAGAATCCCCCCCTCTAGGAGCGACTCCTGGCGCTCAAAAACAACAGTCCAGGAGGGTCGTAGGAAAAGATGAACATTTCCCACAACCTGGTAGACCAGGGGGTGGGACGGAGGGCCAGGTCCGTGCAGAGGGAGTGGACCTGGATCATGGAGCAGTGGAGGACCTGGATCATGGAGCCATAGCGGAGCAGGGAGCAATGGACGGAGCAGGCAGAGCAGGGGCTTCAGTGGCCGTGACAGGACAGACCGTGAGTCCAGGAACGGAAGGACATGACAGACCGTGAGTTCATGAACGGCTGAACATGACAGGACAGACCGTGAGTTCATGAACGGCCGGACATGACAGGACAGACCGTGAGTTCATGAGTGGGCGCCACCACATTGGGAGGTTCTGCAGTGGACGCCGCCTCCATTGGAGGTTATGCAGCGGAAGCCGCCACCTCTGGAGGCTCTGGAGCAGACTTGTGGACAGGAGAGGCCTCAGAAGCAGACTCGTGGACAGGAGAGGCCTCAGGAGCAGACTCGTGGACGGGAGAGGCCTCAGGAGTGCAATGTGCAGCCCACACACACAAAATGGCGACCACCATCACAGGAAGCACTGAGGTCAGGGGAACAGTCTCTGTGACAGCCAGTGCTGCAGCCCTGTGGAAACCAGCTGCTCGCACCGACATCAGTGATGGTCCAACACACTAGCAATCAGTACTGGCCCAAGCTCCGCATCCGAAGGAGCTTGAGTACAATACCCCCCCCCCAAAAAAAAAATCCTTAGGGGAAACTTTGGTGACAGCCGTGACATGGTGAGGCTCAGGCGTGGCGGCCATCTTGGCTGGGGACTCAGGAGTGGCCGGCATGATGTGAGCAGACTCTGGCATGGTCGGCATGACGTGAGCAGACTCTGGCGTGGCCGGCATGACGTGAGCAGACTCTGGTGTGGCCGGCATGACGTGAGCAGAACTCTGGCGTGGCTGGCATATTATGATGAGACTCGCAATGGCGAAGTCACCATAGAGGTAGCAGAGGGAGCAGTAACAGTCAGTACATGGGCAAGGGCTCCCTCTGCTGGTGTGGCATTACACCTTGTCATCCACCTGCCAGCACTAGTGTAAGCCAGCATGTTTTGGGATGCTTCTCAGTAGACAACAAACATGATCATTCATTTGTATGATGAAGTGGAGAGTGAGAATGAGAGGCTGACACAGTTGAACAACATGTCCAATATGTCCTTACTGGAAATTACAGGACTTTAAAACGTGCCTGTTTTGAGTACATGAGGTTTCTCAGAGCCTGACCTTCTGCGTCCAGAGCTGGCTTCCACAAAAAACAAAAGGGAACTCAAAAAGTAGAGCGTAATGTGTCATATTACTGAGAACTGCGCCTACTAGACGGAAACGTAATCGGCGAATTGAAACATTTATTCTTTTTTGACCATGTTCGATGATTATTTCACCACCCTATGTGAACATGAGAGAAGGATAAATATTGAGAAACCAAATTTTATTGGTCTAGTGCCCCTTTTTCATTACCTTTCTTTTGTTGGAAAATTATCCAACTGAATGGCCCAACGGGATTAGCCCGACATCTACAACTATCTGTGTCCTTAAATACTCGTTTTGTGGGTCGACAGCTTATAATAACATAGTTCTTGGTTTTTTAGCATGTTTACTGTAAACATTGTCACACAGCAGCTTTTATACATTGTTCTCTTTTTTTGTTATAAGTCATAAATGACAAGAAGGCCACTTCCCGCAATTCAAAGTCAATGGAGAGCGTTGGATTGCCGGTGTGGGCGTGGCCTAAATGCTCTCTGTCTCTATAGTCTGACTCACAGTTGTGTCTTCTGACGTGTGATTGTGTTTTTATATGTCTTGTTGGGTATTGTGTTGTCATTTGGTTTGCACTTCCCAGCCAGTGTATGTTCTGTAGACATTTTCCAGACTGCCTTCTGAATACCTGGAGCTGAGGAAGATGTTTAGTAATAATAAGGTGCAATATCTGAACTGTAATTGATCTGCGTCCAGCTGCTAGCTCTTCCAAAGTATTCTCTCCGACAATCCCTGAGCATTTCGCCATTAACCAACTATCAAAGAAGGTTTTCGGGATGGAGAGCTCACACCTTAATACGCTGGCAGGCTCAACTCATGCTTCATGATTAAAATCCCTGATCCCCAGATCCTTGAAAAGGATGCTAATAATGAAGGTGGTGGGGTTTGTATGTTAGTGTCACACAAAATAAAGAGCATTCGATAAAAGAGGCAAACTGTTGAGATATCATGATTATTATATAACATATTTAAATCTACATGTCATCTTTATCGATTCTCAGTGTTATTTACTGCGTAATAAACTGTTGCGCATCTTTTTTTGTCTCTTCAGAAGCATGTATCAGTTATAAACTCTCAGCTCGTCTCCACCCTTGAACTGGACCCAGTACTGTATGAAGAATAAACAATGAGTCTTTAAATGAGGATTAAGCTGCCAATTGTCTGCGCAAGGAGAATAGATTAATTTGTTAAAGAACATTTGTGTAATTCCTGTTCCTATGATGGAACAGGAATGGTTCCTATGATTAATGCAGTATTGTATATAATGAGTGACACATCAGACACGTTAACATTTGGGGGATTACAGGTTAAAGAGGACCTGAAAGCAGCTGAGATGCGAAGCTGCTGATTTATAAGGTCCTTCCCTTCAATATTTGTAAAACGTGAGAAACATTTATATATTCTAACTTTGGGATAAATGGAATATTATGATCAAGTTGGGCATGACTGAACTTTGGTCCGAGTCATAAATACGTTTTCCAATCAGAGATGTAATAAGGATGTGGAGCTGGGATGAATTTCACAGATCTTTGAACTCTTTTATGGCCGTGAGCGCACTGATATTGCAGCCATAACTCAAGATGAGATTTAAGTCAGCTCTGTCTTGTAAGCACACATAACCTCGCACCGCTTCATGGAGTAAGCGTCAGCGTTTGGAAATGGAGGAACTGAAGCAGCGGGGACGCAAGAGGGAAGGCCGTCACAGGTGAAAGACACGCCATCATTAATATGATCAATCTTCTGTTTAGTCACAGTTTAAAAGCTCTCGTTGCATTTTGTGGTAAAATTAGTTGAATTGATCATGAATATAATGGAGTGATTTTATTTAAAAGTTACACTAAATACAGTACCACATTCAAACAACAGATTAAAAATATTTTTATTTTAATATTTTATGATATCTTTTTATTGATTATTTAGATATTTAATTTAATCTTGAGTAAAACACAGCTGGATTAACGTTTCTCTATGAAAGCTACACTGTCATTTGGACATTAGAAGTAGTTAGACATAAATTATGTGTGTGTGTGTGTGCATTAGTAATGTGTAATTGTTACATTAAATAGCTATTTACACCTGATCTTACCCTTACATTTTATTTTGATGGTGTATCCTAATATATGTAAGTTAATTCACTAATACTAATAAAAAAAAATATTTATTTATTTGAGTAAAATCAATCAATTTAGATGTTACCACGAAGCACATTTTTAGGTAACCATGTTTTTTTCCGTGCATGTGTGTAAACAAAGTGATAACCTGTAATTGTTACATTAAAGAGCTATTTCTACCTGATCTTACCCTTAAATTTAACATTGATAGTCTAACCTAATACATTTAGATTGATTCACTAATGTTACGTAACATTATTTTATTTTAAATTTAGATGTTAACAAGCAAAGCGCATTTTTAGGTTACTGCTTTTTCAGTGTGTGTGTGTGAGTGTACAGATAGTATATACTAAATAGTAATATGCTACTAAGTAAAATAATACTCACGTAATGCAGAACCTGATTTTACCAAGTGCGACATGTTCCTGGGTCAACATCTTTGTTGACCCTGGAACAACGTTGTTATGAACCAATCAGATTTGAAGAACAGGTTTATTATTTTTGTGAAGCTTAGGCCTACAATCAGTGTTTGTTGCTTGTACATCAGTGTCATTCATCTACCATTTCTTCTGATTTTAGGGATTACTCATGGGTAAGCTTAGGTTTAGGTGTAGGGAAATGATCAAAATTAAACAGTTGTTCCAGGGTCAACAATATATGTTGACCCAGGAACACATCTAACTCAGCAAAATCAGGACGTGCCTCACGCAATATTTATAACATTCCTTCTTATGTTTTTAATTACCTCTTAAATTCTCCAAACTGAGTAGTTACATTTATACAAGTTTAATATATTGTACATTATATAAATGGTATACAACCAGGAAATGTCACATGTCCGTGGTGTGTGGAGAATGCAATTTTCAATTAAGATAAATGAGTGCATTAAGCAATAAAGCATGAAAGTGTCATATCGTAGATGTATGTTGTTAAGCACGAAAAGCTGTGACGTGACTGTCTGTATTCACAATATACAGCACTACTTCAAGAGCCGTATTGCTTATAAAATGGTTACAACATATTATAACTATTATGGACATAAACTGTTTTATTATGTCATTTTAGTGAGCAAATGAATGCAATGGCGTCTATCCATTGGAATCTAGTCCTGATATGATAGAATACTGATATGCAGCAGTAATAATGATTGTAGCTATACAGTCATGTCAAAGCTGTGATTTTATACACAGCACATCAATTTCACGTTAAATCATGAGGAGAACACACAAGTGTCACATTCAGTCTGAGTTTTGACCTCTTACAATGACTGTCTGCACAGGGACACCTGGGACCCGTTCCAGTTAAACCCGATCGGAGCCGAAAAAGAGGAGAAGAGGACATGCTTTCGAATTCTGCAGAGCTCGGTGGCCGTTATCGTGGGCCTGCTCGTGTTGGTCAGCGGGGTTGTAAGCAAGGTGAATCATAACTTGTAAATATTTATGGAGGATAATTGCACCAACGCCCGTTACTGTTTACTCAGAGAGTGATTGTGCGTCTCCATGATGATGTGTACATTCACGGGAATTCACGAATATCTCATGGATATGGATATGTTTGTCTAAGTTTCTGTGAGCGCACACACAGCCCTGTTGAGTCTTTGAATAATTTTAATCTGTCACAAGGATTACTTTTTTCATAGTCATATTTTAGGAATTAACAGCTTATAAAATCTGTAATTCTTAATTGACGAAAGACCAAGAAGGACTTGGCATTGTACTTATATATTTATTGAACATAGTACTTATTTTTTGATGTAAGTACATAGTAGTTAAGGCCACTTAATATAAAGCGGTACCTTCATGGATGATTATGTGTAATGATCCAATGCATTCTTTTTGGTATTGTAGGGCTCTCTGCTGGTCTTGACCACTCTGACCAGTCCAGTGTCTTTGAGAAACAACGTGGACAAACAGTTCTACACGCTGATGTTGATGTGTGTGCTAGTGATGCCAAACCTGCTGATGTTCCTGAAGTCTCTGTGGAAGTGTGTCTTCAAGAGTTATGTGGCCCCTAATCCAAAGACACTGGGAATCGTGAGTTGACATGATGGAGATTAACACATGAGAACACTAATTTCCCCAATGTTATATAGAAAAAGACATGCACAAGTCCAACAGTTCCTAATACTAAGTGGGTAATAAGGAATGAAAAGGAGAATGTCGCATGTGATGCATTGGCCCGTGAATCAAACTGGTAGAAATAGATGAATAAATTACAAAGTAAACAGCACACTTACTCAGATATCACTGCTTTCTGATAAGTCCAAATCAAACTTGAATTTCTTCAAGTACTTTGAGTGAGTAAAATCAAAGGCACATCTCCAATGTGCAAGACCATCATAACACCTGCAGTGTTTATTGAGCATGTTGATGACTAATGCAAAAATGTTAGGTATTCATAACATTTGAAATTTGTCACATTATTCTTATAAAGTGGGGGTTTTAAACCCTGTCCTAGAGATCTACCTTCGTCCAGACTCCAACCTGCTCCAACAAACCAGTCTGTAATTACCAAGTAACCCTGAATGGCTTTGATTGTGTTGGAGCTGAACTCAACAGCATAGGTCTTCAACCCTGCTCCTGCGGATCCACTGTCCTGCAAAGGTTCTTTCCAATCTGCTTCAGCCCACCTGGACTGTGACTTTTCGGGTGATCCTGAAGACCTTGATTTGCTAGTTCAGGTGTGTTTGATTAGGGTCGGAGCTGGAAAGTGGGTCCCCAGGAGTAGGTTTGAAGACTAATGCTCTACAGGACCGTAGATCTCCAGGAATAGAGTTGGATTCCCCTCCTTGAAAGCACCACCAATAAAAATATCAAAGCTAAAATGTGAGCTGACATACTCTCTTGATGGGCAATTGATCTACTAGTTGACCATCCTCATCTAAACCTTTGTCAAAGTGGTCTATAAGCACTAACCCAGCAAGTTAATGCACCAAGATACCTGTAGCCCTGGGAACCGGTTATCCAGTTAATCAACCACTTAGACCTGGTTGGATCAACCAAAGAGCATGAAAGACCAGCTTTGAAACCTATGCAAAACCAAGCTGAATTCATTTGGACTTTCCAGCAGGTTAGACATCCCAGATGATCACTTAGCGTAGGACGTTGACTCAGTCTGCTCATGCTGTTATATATCAGTAATGACTTGATGGCAGAGGAGTAACTCCTAGCTCCTGTACTTCAAACATGCATGAAATGATTAAATGTATACCTCGAATTTTATGAAAGTCTCAGTGTGCATATGTAACGATTGTTGTCAATGCTTTTGCAGATGTGTGCGATTGAGAGTCTGGTGGCAGTCGGGACCGCAATCCTGGTGCTCATTGTGATGCCTAAGCTTGACGTTCTCACAAACCTCTGCATCCCCGGAGGCATTTGCATCCTTTCGGCCATGTTTCAGATAATCTTCCGCTTGCAGACGCAGAGCTGGATGATCCTCTACCCCATATGCTCCCTCATTCTAGTGCTTAGCGGCTATGTTCTACTGGCGGTCGACTACTATGTGAGAGAGTCCTCTTATGTGCCAGGACAAGTAGATGGTTGCTACATTTATGTAGGCATTGCAATTTTTGCATCGCTGCTAGTTTCGCTGAACTGGTGGGAGAACGCTTTTCAGGCCAGCACTAACATTCAGGAAATGCTCAGTGAACTGGACACTTTCCGAGACACCGTTTATCTGTTCACCAGCCTCATTAGAATAGCACTGACTTTGGGGGTTTACTTTCTGTATTACTGCCTGATCATTGAACCCGATGCTCGCATTAACTGGGATGCTTTCTCCAAAGCGAGTAAAGGCACGGTAGAGATAGGCATTGGGCTGTTTTTACTGCAGGCATTCTGCTCTGCTGCCTGTCACTGGTTCGGAGTTGTGGCCTGCAAGATCCACTCGATGACGTTTGCTTTTGCAATGCCCGTGTCGTTTACTGGTCCAGCGACGCTAATCCTGGGCATTATACTGTTCTTGACGCAAGCTGAGAGTTTGGTCCCTTCATCACAAACTGCTAGCTTATATACCACCATTGACAATTTTACCATTAAAACTCCTTTCTGGTCGTTTTGTCATGAACTTGAAGCTCTCAAAGATATCAACACCACCGCGGTCGTGATGCTGGAAATTTCCTATAGTATCTGCAAAACGTCCCTCAACAACCCAAACGCCATGTGGCCTTTCACCATGTTGGCGCTGGAGGGGGTCTGCATGTGGCTCGGCCTGGTCTCGTGCACATATTACGTGTGGAAAATCAAGGTGCAGAGGATCGAACGCACGTCCCAACTTTTCGTACGCCGCCTGTATGAATCCGCCTTCATTGACCTCTCTATGCTGCTGAATACGAAAATGAAAGTCGTTCGTACGGCAAACCATGAGAGGTACGTGTAAAGCCATGATGTCTATGAAATGATACACATAATACAGTACAAGTGCATGAATTTAGTCAAAATCTTACCATTTCCATTCCTGCTTTCTGTCATTTAGTAGTGGTAAGGATGCAGTGGAAAACTGTGTCATTTACCTCTGTGCAACAATGTGGCATGAAACATACGATGAGATGCTGAAAATCGTGACTTCAATGTTCAGGTATTTATACAGTGATGGATGAGTATTTATATTTCAGCTCAAAGCCAAGTTGGTTGAAACCCCTTACGCAAAGAAAACACCTAGTTGTAAATGATCGCTAAGACTTTTCTTCACCTAAGGTGTTTCAAACTACCGGCTGCAGTTCTTCATACGTTTGGCTTGTTTGTTGGTTTCAGATTGGACAGATACCGAGGGGATCCGAAGGAGGAACACAAGGACTGCTTTGACTTTGAGTGCCATATTTATGTTGATGATGCCTTCATGGTAGAAAAAGACACTGAGAAAAAGTTTGTGAACACTTATGTTTGCGACCTTATACAAGTAGTCATGGAGGTGTATAGGTAAGGTTTCCTGTCTGTGATCAGTGAACAGACTGATGTTGATGATGTATATTTCACAACAAACTGTAAACTAAATTTCACTGTTTTTGCCTTCAAGGGTATTTACAAACAAGGAGCCCGATGAGGTTTCCATCATTGAAACCCCATATGGCGGTCGCCTTGTGATTGTCATGCCAGAGGGAAACATGTTTTATGTCCACCTTAAAGACAACCAACTGATTAGAAACAAAAAGAGATGGTCACAGGTGAACAACAAAATCTTATTCCTTAGAATTAAGAATCATTTAATCTTTGCAACACTGTTAAATGTTGACTATTTACCTGAATCAGACTGAGCATGTGTGCATTTTCAGATCATGTACCTGTATTACCTGCTTGGCTGGAAAGGATACAATGTCAAAAACCCTCAGAAAATAACAGTAAGTTTTTCTGTTCGGCTTTCTTTTGTCATTGAGCATTCAGTCACTAGTGATGCTGGATAAGTCAAGCTTCACTTCTACTATTGCTCATACATTGGTATATTGATTTGAATAAACTCCTTTCACTGCATGCAAAAATACTTTTAAGGTGATCAAACTTACATTAAAACATGGACGAAAAAGGTCCCACACACTTGTATTGAAGGAGCCATATCTAGAGACCAGAGACACAAACAGGGACTCTTTTGACTTGAGGCAAACCTAAACACAGTTGCCCTAGTAAGCATGTATGGCTGAAGATAACTTTTTTGATGCTGTGTTCTTACAGAGACAAAACAACCCATGTCGTGCCAGTCTCATATCATTAGATGGTGAAAGCTATTTACTACCTTCTTATGACAATGACAGCAAGAGGAGGCATATATCTGACGAGAACACATATATCATGGCCTTGGATGGAGACACTGACTTCCAACCCGCCGCTCTGATACTGCTCGTCGATCGTCTGAGAATGTATGACACCGTGGGCGCAGCCTGTGGACGGATCCACCCCACTGGAATGGGTACAAATCTTCTGTGTTCAGAGAGTAACATTAAACATGAGAACAGAAATTGTTATCTTTTGAAAAATAAAATAAAACATAAATAAATAAAAATCTTTGCTTATAGGGAAGGTAGGATGTCAAATTACATAACAGAACAACATAAAAATTTCAACATTCAAATGCCGGTCAACATACAAAGTCCACTTACATAAACCCTTCCAGGCAATCACTGCAGTTTTATAATATCAATGCATTCTAGAAGGAGCCATTGAAAATATTTGATAGCTAATCTAAATAACACATGACAGCCAGCATTTACGATATGATAACAGAGTTCAACAGAGCTATCTGACAGCCATAACCTGAATATAAAATGCGTACATGCAGTATGCGCACTATACTCAATTTTTCCATTGTTCAAGACAGCAATTCATGTTCTATGTCCCCGTGTTTCAGGCCCAATGGTGTGGTATCAGAAGTTTGAGTATGCAGTGGGTCACTGGCTTCAAAAGACGGCGGAGCACGTGTTCGGCTCAGTTCTGTGCAGTCCAGGCTGTTTCAGTCTGTTCAGAGGATCTGCACTGATGGACGACAATGTCCTGAAGCGATACACCACCAAAGCGACACGAGCCTCTGAGTATGTGCAGTATGATCAAGGTAAACCTGCCTAAGCTCAGAATCCTGTCCTGTTTCTATAGCATTGGATATCTCACTTGCATGAAAACTATCCAATCTTGTTTACACTTAATAAACAACTTGAAGTTACGTTATCTTATTTACATTTAAATTTATTCATTTAGGAGATGCATTTATCCAAAGCGACTTACAAATGATGGCAATAGAAATAATAAAAACCAACAAAACGCAATAATACGCAAGTGCTATGACAAGTCTTGGTTAGCCTAATGCAGTACACGTAGCAAGGTTTTTTTATGTTTAACCTCTTCCTGGTATATATGAACTTGTGATGTCTAGTACTACAGTGTTCTTATGCCTAATGGCTGGGGACTGATTTCACCCTACTGCAGGGGAATGGCTAAAAAATGATTATCCACATGTCAATCCATGTAACCGGTTTATATTTAACAAAGATTAATATTGTCCACACATATGACACAGATCTAACATTTTATATCAAAATTCAACAGCAACTAGCAATGTAATTTAATCAGCATGATAAGGTTACATCTACTATTGGTAACACTATTTTTCAGTGCCTCTGTTCCGTATAGTAGATGATTAGCAAGACTTACTGCATCTGAGGATTCTGTGTAGATGATTCTTATGAATGTTGAGAGTCAGGTTCCACCATGCCTCACTAGTTCATCATGTATGTTACTCATCCGCTCACATTTAGGTGAGGACCGTTGGCTGTGCACTCTTCTCCTGCAGCAGGGCTGGCGGGTGGAGTATAACGCTGCTTCAGATGCTTTCACAAACTCACCGCAAGAGTTCAAAGAGTTTTACAACCAGAGGCGTCGATGGGGTCCTTCAACACTGGCCAACACTCTCGATCTGCTCCACAGCGGGAAAGACACGGTCAAGAGGAACACCTCCATATCCATGCTCTACATCTTATATCAGACCTTCACTGTGGCTTCCTCCATCTTGGGACCAGCCTCTGTCACCCTCATGGTAGCAGGTAAATATTCAAAGAATAAATAAGGACGTATTATGGAGGTTTGACTGCCCTGTTGAAATGTCAATTAAACCAGCTTCTGATGGGGCTGAGGCTGACCTGGTAGATCATGTGGTCAACCTGTTTAGGTCTTGTCTATTGCCCAATCTGGTAGAGACCCGGTTGAGCTGATTAACATGCTAGACAATGCTTGGTTTACCAACCTGAACTTCTTAGGTGGGTATGACCTTGTCAAAAATACATCTCTGTGAAAATATAAATGTATGAAAACTGCTAATTTTCTCTTTCTTTTCCATTTTAGGAGCTTTCCAATTCGTGTTTGGAATTGAAGGCACTCTATCCATAATAATTGCTGTTATACCTCCAGCTGTTTACATGCTAATATGTTTTGTGGCCAAACCCAACTTCCAAATCACAATTGCTGCCATTCTCAGTGTCATATATGCATTCTTGATGACTGCATCCCTCTTTTCCATTATTGGTAATCATTGCTAATTATCATTTGTAGTTTTTTTTGTGTGTGTGTTAAACACACACTTGGTAAAATCTAATTTCATTGGACATCTTATTTCAGGTGACATGGTAAAACAGCAAACATTTATAACTCCAACTGGACTCTTCTGGTGTCTGGTGCAATTATGTACATGGTGACAGCCATCCTTCACCTCAGGAGTGCACTTTGATTATCTACGGTCTGATGTACTTCATCTGCATTCCCAGTGGATATCTCCTTCTCACCATATTCTCTTGTCAACATGCACATTGTATTGGGGCACTCGAGAAACCAACAAGGCAAAGGAGGAGAAAAAGCATGTGGGTATTGTGTGCAATCGTGACTGCAAAATGTGCTGCTGGGATGTGAAAATCCAAGTCACTCAAGAGACCGAAAATCTAGTCCTTCAACAAATCCAGCAAGCCGTCAATCCAAACACACCTGTTGCCAAAACAGAGCCAGAGGAGCTGGAGCCTCAGAGCACCCATGAAGTTCATAGCAGCTTAGATACAAACAAACACATCCTGGACTGCATCGAAGAGATGCCTCGTAAGAAGGACAAGTCCAAAGAGAATCTCAACAAGAACAACGAGGAAAAAGACAGTTGCTCCGATAGAAGGTGAAGACTATGAAAATGTGTTATGATTGCATTTGCCATGCAGATGAAAAGTTTTTTTATTTTTCCCAACTGTTGCTTCAAATTAATCTTACAGTGGGAGCTCCAAAAGCTGTGAGAAAAAGGTCGATCCATTTTATGATGACACAGACATTGATGATGATGACGATGATGATGACTTTGAATACCATGATTAGATTCTCTGGAGCCAAAAGAAGTTGTGCCTGAGAGTGGTAGAGATGAAATCTTATCATAAACCAGAGATTTTCAATCCATTTTACTTATCTAGCACATGATCATGATCATATGTATGCAGTTTTTTATGAAACTAAAAGTGTCTCAGAATAGTAAGGAACAGAGGTCTCTGATGCAAAGCATACACTCCTCATGTGTACCCTATTCTGAGTGTAGAGTTGGTCTGTGCACGGAATTATTGTTTACGTTGTTTTTTATTCAAACTCTCAGATTGGGTAGAGCCCGTTAAGAAAGAGTTCCTGAAGAAACTGACATATGCAAATCTGAAGAGAAACCTTCAGGAGCAGATCCGATACACACTGAGAAACAAGAACCAGGAGGATCTGTGTGAGGAACTGGTGCTGATTCTCATCGATGTCCTGAACGAGGAGCTGAGGGATAAAGTGGGTCCCGAGGACGTCTTGAATGCGAGTCAGCTGGAGGAACTGCAGTATGCTCTGAGCGAAGGTGCCAGGCGCATCGTGAAGACCAACCGCATCGAGAACGGAGCGCAGCGACTGGAGCGGCGTGTCAAGAGGGCCATTGAAAGAACCCTTGTGGCTCCACAGGTTGAGAAACTATCAGAGGTAATGATTTCTGGATGCTCTAATGAGATCTGCAGAATTATGACATGTTCCTGGATCTCCATTCCCATCAACACTTACCTTAAATCTAGCTAACAAAAAACTACCCCCTAAAAACTGTGACTGGGCAACTCTGGCCCTCAAGATCCACTTTGCAGAGTTCTCGCTTATCTGATCCATCCTTTTGAGATATTGGAGATATTGTCTCTTTTAATGAGCTGTTGAGTTGATTTCGGTGTGTTTGATTAGGAGGAGTTTTTTAGGGTTGGGGTGGTCCCACCAGGAACCCAGAAGACAGATTAGTTTGTTCAGGTGTGTTTGACTAGTATTGGAACTAAACCCAATGGTAGCCAACCCTGTCATAACCCCCAAATCTGTACCTTAAATCTGACTTATTCCAGGAACAAGAAGGAAGTTGATCCAAGAACATGTTTAAACTGGTCAAATCATGTTCAAGCGTTCAAATTAATTATGTCCCGATCAGGTAGTTTGTGCCCTTGATCTGAGTCACTGAATATTGAGTATCTGCCGATTCCGAGGCTCGATCCAATATTTGTATATATTTGGGATGGGAAGATTCCCCGATTCGTTCGGTGCATCGGCATAAAAAGTTTTTGTGATGCATCGGTTTAAAAAGTGTGCATCAGATACAAAACATATCTCTTCAATCTTTATTTGACCCTCTAACTCTAGCACTCTCTATTCTAATTCTATTCTTAAAAAAACTATTCTAACACTAGCCTATCTTTTTGTATTATATCTATTTTTTTATTATACAATCAAAAATGCAAAAAAAGGCCTCTAACACTAGTTGCTCTATTCTATTTGTTTTCTTTTTATTTATAATATAATAATAAAATAAAAAAACGAAAAATCCTTGCTATGTGTAATGCATTTAGCTAACTGAGACTTTTTATAGCACTTGCATATCATTGCTCTTTTGTTGGTTTTCGTTAATTGCTTCCATTGTCCTCATTTGGATAAAAGCATCTGCTAAATGACAATGTAAATATATGTTTTATATTTTACCAGGATGAAAATGATTTCTGGAATAAACTGTTAGAGCGTTATCTACGACCCATTCAAGATAACAAAGCTCATCTCGATGAAGTGACACGGGAGCTAAAGTCGCTACGGAACAAGGTAAGATTGGCAAGAAAATATTTCATCGCTCCTGGCCCGTAACTCTATACTAAATGAGAACTATATTCTTTGTTTTGCAGGCAGTGTTTTTGTACTTCATAATTAATGTCCTGTGGATTGTAGCAACATTCTTCCTTCAGGCCATTGGCACTGAGGTTCTGAGCATCAATATTCCAAAGTACTATCCCAACGGAAGTCTGTCAGCAGATCCCTTGAGAGTGGAGCCTTTGAGTTTGATGTTTCTGTTGTCATTCGCCCTTCTGCTCATCGTCCAGTTCTTGGCTATGCTTTACCACAGGTAAAACACGCGTCAAGTACTGCCACAATGGCACCTGAACAATCAATCTACTATACACTGACGTTCAAAAGTTATTTTGTAAGTTTTTTGAGTCTCTTATGCTCATCAAGGCTGCATTTATTTGATCTAAAACACAGGAGGGAAAACAGTAATTTATTGCAATTTCTAATATTGGTTTCATATTTTAATATACTTTATTTCTGTGCTGAATTTTCATTAGCCATTACTCCAGTCTTCAGTGTCATGTGATCCTTCAGAAATCAATCTAACATGCTGATTTATTATCAGTGTTGAAACTGTTGTGCTGCTTCATATTTTCTTTGGAACCTCTTGATACTTTTTCAATTATTTCATGAATAAAAAGTTTAAAAGAACAGCAATTATTCAAAACAGAAATCTAACAATGTTAAGTCTTTACTAGAACATTTTATCCATTTAACATACAAAAAGTAATAATTTAGTTAAAAAAAAGAATATTATTTCACAGCTCACGTGAATAAATTATGTTTCAAAGTATATTAAAATGGAAAACATTTATTTTAAACGGCAATAATTTCACAAAATAATTTTTTTCTGTATTTTTGATCAAATAGATACAGCCTTGATGAGCATAAAGGCTGAAGTATACTTTTTTTTACGCGTACGTTAGTGTATGCGCAGTCGTATGCACAGCCTAGCAAAGTATACTTCATTTGACTCGTACACAGACGTTCGACGCATGTGCTTTGCGCCAAATTGCAATACCTCTCCTGGCCTAGCGGGGGCCTTAGGGAGCAGTTATGAAGATTACAGCGTGATGAAGGACACAGAAGAAAAACTCATAGAAGTCCGGTAAGCACCGCGGAAAGGCTAGCCGTGGCCAAGTATTGCGTAAGCTACCGTTTGGGAAGCCGGACAGTGTCTAAGCTTATTCCGGAGGTGTGTGAAGCCATATGTTTATGCCGTTTTTCTTCGGCTACCTTGTGAATCGATACCCCCCCACAGCAGCGTTTCCACCTTGTGGATAAACGAATTACTGCACGAGAGAATACGCATGTGCGACCTGCGCGTACAGTACGCACGTACTATTCTGATGATGATATTCGCATCACGCGCACTGTACGCCGTCCCTCGCGTACACGTACAAAGTGAAGTATACTTTGGCCTCAAAAGACTTCTTTTATATATATACACACAGACATATATCTAACTTGATTATTTGAGATGTAAAGCATTGCTGTTTCCCGTTACAGAGTATACACCCTCATCCATGTGGTATCATACAGAAGCACAGAGAAAGACTACAAAGAAAACGATGAGGTGAGTATCTGCTCTTTTTGTGCTGCCATTTAGCCATGATTCAGGCTGCATATGAAATTCTTCTAAGAAGTTGACTCCAATTTTACATTGATTTTAACTTGGATTAGTGCATTGTTTTTACAATGTTTTTGTTCATTGTAGGACGATGAAGATGAGGCATTGGTCCTGGGGAATCCCATTAATCTTACTGTCACTAGTGACGACCTATGAAACGCAGATTATTTCGCTCGTTAGTGAAGTAACATTTGAAGTGAACGATTTCTCATGCATGAAGAAGACGGAGCCAGATTAACACCACATGCCTGAAACTGGAGCTAGGATTTGTTTGCACTGAATAACAGTCACATTTTTCTATGTATTCTTTGAACCGTGTTTTATTGTTTGATCACTTGCAAGTTAGTTATTTCTGTGTTATTGTATTAGTTTGTCAAATATTAAATGTTCTGTAACAAAGTTGGTTTCTGTGGAAAGCGCATTTCATTCATAGCTGGATGAATCCTGTCATCATTTATTTCCCCTCGTGTTTTTCAAAAAGCTCTATGCCTTTACTCCAGGGGTGGGGAACGTTAATCCTGGAGGGCCGGTGTCCCTGCAGAGTTTTGCTCCAACCCTAATCAAACACACCTGATGCAGCTAATAAAGGTCTTTAGGATGCAGTTAGGTATTTTTTTCCAGGGTTTTTCAGGATTTGAGCTAAACTCTGCAGGAGAGTGGCCCTCCAGGATCAACGTTCCCCACCCCTGCTTTACTCCGTAGAACAAATTTATTTGTAGAATATTCTGACCATTTTCCACATTAATTGAATTGTCATAATGGAGATAATTAAATTATGTCATGTCTTCTGAAGGCCTTTGATAGCTTTGTGTGAAGAACAGATAGATAGACATCCATGGCCCACAAAAGCAGTCTTAAGTCGCTGGGGTATATTTGTAGCAATAGCCAACAATACATTGTATTGGTCAAATTTATCATGAATATGCTTTGTAAATTTCCTACTGTAAATATATATAAAAAAAATTTTTTTTGATTTGTTATTTGCATTGCTAAGAACTTAATTTGAACAACTTTAAAGATGATTTTCTCAATATTTAGATTTTTTTGCATCCTCAGATTCCAGATTTTCAAATATTGTCCTATCATAACAAACCATACATCAATGGAAATATTATTTATTCAGATTATGTTTAAATCTAAATTTCACCAAATTGACACTTATGACAGGTTTTGTGGTCCAGGGTCACATATAGACAGACATATAGACAAAGATACAGAGACAAAAAAGATAGATAGATAGATAGATAGATAGATAGATAGATAGATAGATAGATAGATAGATAGATAGATAGATAGATAGATAGAAAGAACCCGAATTCCAGAAATGTTGGGATATTTTTTACATTTGAATAAAATGAAAACTAAAAGACTTTCAAATCACACGAGCCAATATTGTATTCACAATAGAATATAGACAACATAAAAGATTAAACTGAGAAATTTTACAGTTTTACCAACTAAATGAGCTCATTTCAAATGTGATGCCTGCTACAGGTCTCAAAACAGTTGGCACGGGGCAACAAAGGGCTTAAGAAGCAAGACATTTTGAAAAGATTCAGCTGGGAGAACATCTAGCAGCTAATTAAGTTATTTGACACCAGGGCCCATATTCATGAAAAATATTGGTGCTAAGAGATGCTCCTAGTAACAAAATTCTAAGAAATGTGGGTGTTTCCTCTACAAATTAAAGAAAAGATCCTAGTAAAGAAAAAGGTTATTCAGAACACATCTTTACCTTTAAAAGAAGTCTTAAGGTCTGAAATTGTTAGGAGTCCGGACGAGGTCTTTTAAGAGGCTTAAGAGTTTCTTTAGCAGTGGAGAAAATGGACGAAACATGAAGAAGGAGAATAAATGTGTTGCACACAATGCATGCCAGTGAGTTAATAAGACGCTACACATTAGATCGTGCAGGAATCATGTTTGTGACCGATCTTATTAGAGACATGCTTACATCGGTCTGTCACAACCTTCTATAAGCAAAGTGATCACACAAACAATTGACCGTTCACAAAACCCGCCCACCCTTAGTTACTGTTGCTATGCCCGACAAACAATGCCGCTCTCACACTACACAAGTTCTCACCCAGCAAAAAATACATCGCAGAGCAAAGAGGACACAGACAAACACACCGACAGAGAAGGTTACTTCTGATATGAAACAAGGTCTCAGCTTTTAAATTGTGTTATTTTAAAAGAAATTCAAACAATAATTAAAGCTGCAAGCAGCGATGGAAGGGACCTCGCACACGGCTCACCGCCTACCGGTGGCTTCAGAAAGACAGGGAACGGTGAGCAATATGCATTTAAAAATGTAAATATAGAGGAATGTGTCATAGTCATTTATATGTGCCAAACCTGCTGCCAGCTGGTGGCGCTACGTCTATAACTGAACATTAACATGTAGATGTCTTCAGGCTAGCACTTTTATCAAACATATGAAGTTTGGTGCAGATTGAACATAGTATGTATGAGTTAGTGTAAAGCCTGACACATCCTGTTGTCAACAGGTGTGCGGCTAATGATAACATCTGAATATTGGCCTTTAAGATGTCTTCTGTCCAGACTCTTACCAATTTAATTAAATTTGGTGCAGATTGGACATTGAATGCTTAAGTCTTGTAAACAAGTCATTTCCTGTTGCCAGCAGGTGGCGCTATGTCTATTAACTGAACATTATCGGTAGATATCATCAGACACAGTACTGTTATCAAACATATTAATTTTGGTGCAGATTGAACATGGTATGTTTGAGTTAGTGTAAAGCATGATAATATCCTGTTGTCAACAGGTGGCGCTATGATTACATCTGAATTTTGGCCTTTAGATGTCTTCAGCCGGACTCTTACCAAATATGTGAAGTTTGGTGCAGATTGGACATTGCAATGTTTAAGATAGTGTAAAACAAGTCATTTCCTGTGCCAGCAGGTGGGCGCTCTGATTATAATGAAAATTCATATTTAGATGTTTTTCAGGCCTGGATTCTTATTGAACTGTGAAGTCTGGTGCAGATTCGGACATTGTATGGCTGAGTTACAACAACTTTTAATCCCATGGCGA